>JAGPOW010002514.1:68363430-68386603 GCA_030014935.1 Caiman crocodilus | reverse complement strand
AAGTTTTCCAATAGCTTTTAGAAGACCTGCTTGATGTTCAATAGTTGAAAGCACATGGCATTATCTTATTTCACAACTAGCATTTTGTTTATCTGGGCTGTCCATCTGGCAGCCTGCAAGGGGCTAAATTGTAGCCACCAGGCTCCCACCCAGGGGCTGCTCCCCACATTGCTCCAGGTGCAACAGCAGCCTGATGAGCATGTCCAAGGTTCCCCTCCCTCCCCTGGCTTCTAATTCCTGCCCCTGCCCCTGGGGCAGGGAGCTGAGAGTGACCCTGGGGCCATGTGGTGCAGCGCTGAAGGGCTGGAGGGGTAGGCACCCACATGGTGTAGGCTGGGAGGCCCATGGCTTGTCCTGGTGTGGCCCCAGTGATACACCCCACACAGGCTCCGCGGCCCCTGGCTCCATAGAAGTTGGACAGCCCTGTTATATATGATCATTTCTGTAGTTCGTTACTATGTTCCCACTGCAGTCTTCATCTTTGAAGGTAACGTAATGTATTTGATCTTTAATAAAACACCTCTTACCATTCCAGTGCTTTAAGGAAAGAAAAAGAAGAGAAGAAAGAATTAAATTCAGGAAAACTTGAAGATACTTTTCTACCTTCCAGGATAAGAATGGTAAAAGTCCAAAATGTATCTATAGCATAAACAACAGGGTATGATGAATTTTGGGGCTATCACTGGACAGAGGAGCCTGGGGACAACGCAAGCCATTTGCTCTTATTGTTTATACAGAGAACTGGCATGGGATTATAGTCCTATAATGATAAAGTGGACGGTTTGTCTTTTTGTGTAATGCAGGAAATGGATTTGAATACCCTCCCCCACCCCATAACACACATCAGTTCATACCCTGAAGGAGCTCTGGGTGGAGGAGTCCAATATAAGTGTGACCTTCAACTTTCTGCTGCCAACTTTTTCCTGGTGGGAGGATATGGATACCTTGCAAGAAGAGTGCACAAATTGCAGGAGAAGGCATGACTGCTTGCAGAAGAGACATGGCAGATGTGCTGTCGGATGCCAGGGCTGGGGCACAGGTCGAAGGATCAGTATAAACATTTGACCTCTATGAGCAGGAACTAGTCTGCATGCAAAGGGAGAGATGTGCTAAAGAAACTAATATTGAAAGGACACTTGGATTGTTTGTTTCCTGATCAAGGAAACTTGCTGAGCAAGGTGATTGTGCACCTGCTGATAACACTGGAGTGATTGCTGCCAAATTCATGGCTCACCAAAGGAGGGTTCCCTATCTCAAGGGAAGGTTTAGGAATTTGAGGAAAGCCCTTACCATTAAGCCTCCTTTAACTGCCCTCATGCCTTCCTCGGTCTCAGGCGTGTCAGACTTGCCTTTTGCCCTGGGCCAGATCTGGACTGTGAGGCTCCTTGTGGGCTGGATCCAGCCTGGAGCATGAAGAAATGGCAGCAGCAGCTCCAGCTCCAACCTGGAAGTTGTGGGGGCAATAGCAGTGGTAGCAGTTCTAGCTTCATCTCTAACCCAGAGCACATTGCAATGGCTCCAGCCCACACAGCGTGCCCCATGCTGGAGCCAGAGCTGCCACCAACACGTCCCATTCATGGCTCCAGCATGCGGCATGTGAAAAGGGCTGGCAGCCAAAGAGGTTGGGTCAGGGCAGTGACAATAGACAAAGTGGCAGAAGGTGACTGGGCATAGGTCAGCCGTCACTTGTCCCCCTGCCACCAATTGTCACATCCATTAGGATCAAGGACATGCAGTGGGCCACCCCCTCAGTGACATCCCCCAACTTTCAGAGTTTGCCACTAGTTCAGTGGTCCACAGAGCCATGCTCTGTGGGCCAGATTTGACCTGTTTGCTGTGTTTGATACCCTTGTGTGATATTTGCAATATTACATCTGCCTGCAATAGGGCACGGACATCCAAAAACCATTTACTACTAGGGGCTTGATTCAAAGCCCAGTTAAGTCAGGGGAGACTGGTTTGATTTCGGGAACCACGAGCTCAGAGCCTTGCTGCTTTTGGTTATCCTCTTCCTCTGCTTCACAAGCTGTCACTGACAGACAAGATGGCTGTCCAGCTCTTTGCAAGTTTTGTCTACTCTCAGGTTATTTCTAAATGGCACAGTTTAGCGAATCACCTTGGATGCCAGAAGTAGGAAAGTTTCATTAACAGGATGATGGACCATTGCAAATATACTATTTTGAGTATCCCAGTTCTTATTAAGACCTAACTCAGATGTCTCTACATAGCATTTTGTTGTATATATGTACTCTCAGAGCAAGGACGTCCTGTCCCTTTGATTTAGGAGAGCAATGCTTGAGTGAGTTAAGCTCTGTCTTGGGTGTGCTAGTTGGTGTGTGCCCATCCCCACCCAAAGCGGTTCAGCATACATAGAACAGGTATGCTGGGCCTCGCTGCTGTTCTCCCTAGTGCTGTCTGGAGGCAGTAAGACCCAGTAGAGTTCTCCTGCCCACTTTTTTTTCATTTCAAAAGCTTTGTGAAATGCACTGAAAAACAAAGTTACTCCCCTAGGTCACTTTGTCACCTCTCTCAGCCCAGAGCTTTAAAAGCAGTCCTTCCTGCAGACCCTTTCATCCATTTGTGAATGGATTTTACAGATCCTTGTTGGTTCAGGGAGCCTAACTAAAGCATCACTTTACAATTCAGAAATATGCGAAAAACTAGCTGTTGATAGGAGCACCCAAAGTGCCATGAAAGACGTTGTTCCCCTTTCTCTGTGAAAGCATGGATTTGCAAGCTTTGTCTCTGGTTTCCTCTAGCCCTGCCTCTTTCTAGGCCAGGGCCATCATTTTCTCACCTGTGCTAGTTGCTACTATGGCAAAGTGGAGTTAACAACTTGTCTAAATCCTCATGCAAGACAGTAGGGTCGTTTTGTTTCGTTTCAGATTCGGAAATTTTGATGGTTGAAACACTGAATCCAAAATGAAATGCAGGGCTCCAAAACAGCTTTGAAATGTTTTGCATGGCCTGTTTCATTTCAAAGCTGTTTTGAGGGCGACCTTGCATGGGAAGAGGGAGGGTGAGGATCGGGGGGAAGGACTGTTCTGTTATTGACATCTGTAGCTGGCCAGTGTCAACGATCTGTCCCTGAGGTCACTATCACTGGGGTTGGACCGCAGTGTTGAGGAACAGAACTGGGAGATGGGGATTCAAACCAGGGGCTGGGGGAGTGTTCAGGTCCCTGAACATTCCCCCAGTTCCCAGTTCAATTCCCCAGCTCCCCGATTTCCTCCATCTCTATGATTGCTTCCCCCAGCTTTTCCCAAGAGGGTGCAGACCCCCAGATGATGTGGGATGACAGCAAGCTGCTGCTGCCAGCTGGGGATAATGGCGACTCTCAGCTACTTCCCCAACTGATAGAAACAGCCTAATGAAACCTTGCATTCAGATCTGGGGGCCATGCCCTCCAGGAAGAGCTGGGGGGATGACTGGAGAGCTAGAGATGGACTGGGAGCTCTGGCTGACAGCTGGAGCTGCCCCAGCTCCAGGACAGTACACGGGACCCTGCTGACCTGCGCTGTATCCGTGCCATGCTGCAGCTACCATGTGGGTGCCAGGTTGGGAGGGGGCTAGTTATCCCTGCTGCACAGAGGGGCTTTGCCACTAGCCTTCAGAGGCACCAACTGCCGCTGTCAGAACTGGTGAGTGTAGGTCTTTTTTTCTTTTTTCTTTTTTTAAAGCTCTGCAAACTGGCTGCAAAGCATGCGGATGACAACAGGCTGCTGCTGCTGCTGGCTGGGGCTAGCGCCAGCATTTAAGTCTACCCAGCGTAGCCCATGCTGAGTGCCAGGAAGACCTCAGTTCTGGCACTGGCTCCAGCAGCCTCCTGTCAGTGGCAACCTGGGAGTGCTGCAGGGTTGTACCAGACTCCTCCCGGGGGGTGTGGCCCCTGGATCTGCATGGGGGATGACAGCACGCTGCCGGCAAGTGATATTAGTTTTGCTTTGAACAGATAGGTGCAGGGTTTTTTGTGAAACTGCACCTCTATCTCCTTGAAAGCTGGCAGGTTTCATGAGCTCAGCAGGCACTAGCAAGCCTGGAGCTTTCATCCCGCTGTGCCTTCACACTCACACATCACAAGTTTTGCTTTGAACATGAGGTGCAGTTTCGCAGAAACCCCTATACCCATCTCCTTGAAACTTGGCAGGCTTTGTAGTGTTAGAAGGGGCTACCACCCCTGCAATTTTCATCTGAATCGGGCAAGAAATGACAAAGCTATAGGCAGTTTTGTGATTCCCCATTATAGGCTATGGCCAAAACGCTGTTGAAATTCTGAAACAGTTTCAGCCAAAACAGAATGGAACAATGATTCAAAACACTGAACTGAATCACTGTCTCTCTGAAATGCGAAATCCAAAGTGAAGCGAGACAGCCATTTTGAACAGCCCTACAAAATACCGAAATGAAACTGTCCCTCTGAAATGCCAAATCTGAAACCGAAATGAAATGCAGGCATTTCACACAGCCCTACAAGACAAGCTTTCCAGTGCCTTATGCCATATCTTCTTTCTCATCTGGCTGTGCCAATAAGAGGGATCATGCCTTTTACTGTGTTCCTTGTTTCCTGAGTTGGTAACAAGATTTACATAAGATCTATGAGAGATGGCCACAGATGTGGAACTAAATGGAGGACAAAAGATGACAGAGAGATATTGTGTTTCATCATCATGGAAGCAACTGAAACAAAGAGAGCAAATAAAGTCACCTAGGCTAGACATTACACATAAACCAGTTTAAGTGATCAGAAACTGGTTTAAACTTGTAACAGAACAGACATTTAGTACATATAAATCACTTTCAAAAAGGCTGAAACCAGTCTGAGATAAGTCTGAAACTACATTCAACCAGGTTTAACTGACTCAGCTTAAAGTGGTTTAAGCAATGTCTGCCCTCGACCCCTTCCTGGTTTAACTTAAATCAAAGTCCCCCAGGATCCCCGCACAGGCAGGGGTGGGAGTTTGGCCAGAGAGGGGTTTAATTTCCCATTCTCTGTTGCACTGGCAGGGACCTGAGCCACGTCTACCAGGCGCTTCCCCTCTCTCCTCTCCCCCGCCCCACTGCTGCAGCAGAGGGCTGGCATGGTCTCTGAGACAGAGGGGGCAGGGATGGGGATCATTCCCCTCTCTGTCCCCGGGGGACTACAGCCAGGTCTGCCCACCCCGAATGCCGTTGCCACTGCTTGCTTCCTGCTTGGGGCAAGTGGCTGAATAAGCCGCCCCCCAGCTCCTGGCCTTAGCAACTTCAGGCACATGCCTATATTTCGTCAGTCCTTAGGCAATGTCTGTCCTTTTACAAATTGGTTCAACCTAGGCACATTAGACTAACCTGCAAAGATTGAGTCAATTCAGGCTCTGGCTTTTTGAATGATTGTCCCTAGCCCTGGAGACAGATAGTTACAGGGGAAAGGATGATGGGATCAAGGGTAGCACCGAGGGACCGTGGTGCTGAACAAGTGGAAGTGAGAGGAGGAGAGGCTATTGGAGTTCATACTGAAGCAATCCAACACAGAATCAATGACAGAGATTCAAGGAGGAGATCTAACAGGGGTGTCAGAGTCTGCAAAGCAATCAAGAAGCACCCCTCAGACATGGCCAGAACAAATTATTAGTATGGCAAGAAGGAAATGACAAAGTCAAATAGTAAACAAAAGAGCTTGAGGTGGCAATGGGAATAAAAGTGTTGAATGCTCAAAGGAGGGCATGAAAATGAGAGACAATAGCTAGAGAAAGACATTTGAGATAGGGATACAGAAGCACAGTTGAAGGTGAAGGAAAGGAGCCACGAGAGATGGGAAATAAGTCACCATTAGGAGCACATCAGTGGGATGAAAAAGATAACTCAAGACAGCAATGAAGTGGGAAAATCAATACTAGCACCACCTTAAACCCAGATCTTGACTTGTTTCTTTTGGAGGGGAAAGAGAAAGAGAGGGGCAGAGAAAGAGAGCTGTAGTAATAACCAGCTCTACAAGTAAGATCTGTGTAATTATCCAGCCATTTTCAATTTACTACAGAATTGCTACAGCTCACAACAGTCCTATAGCATAATACCACTCAAGCCCACATCATGAAACCACTCCTCAAAAAGACAAAACATTTCAACAGTGCTTTCCTTGTTTTCATTTTTGTTCATTCCTTAAATGCATTCCCCTCCTTCCTCAGAGGCCATTTACTAATGCAATATATTAATTTGTACTTTGGAGTGAACTCTTTAATCCTTTTTTTGTTCTCTCTCCTCCCAATCAAATGCACACTACTACATTTGCATACATTAGCATAATGAAACATTAATTACATAGTGTTTCGCATAGGACAAGCATAGCACTTCAATCAATCTCAATAACTTGCAATAGGAAGGTGAAAACACTGGCCAGCCTTATCAGGACAACATAATAGACACAAACACATCCACAGCGCCTGTTGTGGGTGTGATTTATACCCAGCATCTGAAAACAAAAAGTAGAAAATTACAAAGAGACTAATAAATATCAATTATCTTAATCATACATGGACAAATTGTATTTGGTTGTTTTTGTCAGAATCTGGGGCTGTGTTTGCACTGGGAGATGAGATGGGATGAGCTGGCACAATCTCCTCCGCGTTGGGGTTACCTGCTTCCCAGCTCTCCGCTGCAAACAATAATGCACAGAAATCCTTCAATATAATCCGTAATGAATTTAACTGAAGATGGTTAAAACCAAAAATGACCATTATGATCATTTAACCTACGTACTGCATAATGCCTACCATTGAATTTTGCTGTGGCTGATAAATTGAGCAAGGGAAGAAAAACAGTTTCTCTTCCTCTTGCAGAGGAAAACAATTAATGCAGCAGCAAATCCTCTGGCTTTCCTATCCGTCCATGGCAAAGTGCCCCACAAAACTGTACACTAGACACACCCAAGGAGCTGAATGACCTCCCCTGCCCTTTTTACAATGGCCTCTACACAACCAGCTCACCATCATGCTGACGATGTGAAGTGGCATGGAGACTGGAAATACAATGCCTCTTGAAAGCAGTAAATAAAGATAGTTGTGCCCTCTTTTTTGTTACTATTACCGCTCTTTCTCCATTTGGATTTATAAAAACAGAGAAGAATGGAGTGGCTCTAAGTTTGGTCTCTGAAACTAAAGTGCCTCCTTTTTAGTAAAAAAGCTTCTGGGAGAGCAATAAAATGGTCTTCATTAAGAAAACAAATGCACTGCTACAATAATGTATGAGAGTATTAAGAAAATAAATGGCATATTTGCTGTAGATGTAAAGCAGCCTCTTTACACAATGAGAGCACAAGAAAAGCTGATGAACTGTGAGCCAGGAACACACTGTTTCAGCATTTAAATAAAGAAATAAAGAAATAAAAAAGCATAATCTGAACATAACCCGAGCCATAAAACTTCCAAAAGAAAAATGACCCTGCAGAAGTGACGGATAACCAAGCTACCACCACCAAAGTGTTACCACCAAACTTCCAGTTAAGGTTTTGTGGGAGGAAAATGTTCAATTTTGTTTCATAATAGGCTTCAGCTTTGATGTCTTATTTTCCTTTTAATTCTGTGTATCCCACAACTTTAATTAACATACCCCTTAGAAATTCCTGAAGAAAAATTATCTATAGTCCATAAACCTGGGTGATCAGCAGCTTTAGTATTTTAAATAAATCACTACCTTCAGAATTAGGTGGTATTACAGAGATAAAATATTGTTTCCCTGAAAGAACAGCACAGGCAACATGACACCTCTGTATTTATTAATCATTTATATTGCTATATTTTAGGTTTAGGAGAAGTACAGAAAGACTAATCAGGGAAGTCTTCAACTGCTTTGTTAACTTCAAGATAGAGCTATACCTCAGCGTAGCGTGATGGACCCGTTGGCTGTTCAGAGGTAGTCCTGAACAGGCAATACGCTGCTGACTGTGCTGAAAAACAACTAACTGTATGGGAAGTCCTGCTCAATGCCAAGCCCATTCAAGAAGATAATCACCAGCAGACAGGGTCACCTGGTACCTCCCAGCACCTTCTTGTTTTCTCCTCAGAGACTAATGGGTAGAACTGTGATGGTCAACGCCCTCAATATAAAGAAGCCAAGCAAGGAAGCAGCAATTTGAAAATTGCTGTGTTGATCCACTAGACAGAAAGAATATATAAACCTCTTAGACCCAGGTCGGCACCCTCTAAAACATCAGCGAAATATTCAGGGTGAATATCAATATAGATGAACCAAAAACAGTGACTGTGTTCAGGGGACAGGAAGTGAACCTCATAGCCTTTGGGAGATGGCAGCAGACTGGATTATATGGACAAGTTTGTCCACTTGAGAAGCATTGGCCATGTGGGACAACAATCAAACCAAGAATCGCTAACAAATAGGATACAGATGACACAAGCAGCCGTCGGGGACCTGAAGCCAAATAGAGAGACTGGGAATCTCCCTAGACACAAAAATAAAGCTGCTCAAGGCATGAATGGCCTCTGTCCTCCTTCATAAACATGCGACTGTCTCCTGCAGTCATTTAACTGCTGGACAGAGGAAGGAAGCACTTAGCAGTTCCCACCATAAACTCCCGTCAGGACCTCATTTTGCCAGGAGCAGTACAAATACAGAACAAAACTACAGTTCCTGCCCTGAAAGGTTACACTTTACAATATGCATATAATGTTGCACTTTGTGTTTCATCAAAACTAAGTGCCTGATTCTTCATCTCAGAGGAAACGAATAATTCCCACAGAGGATGGGGGAGTTGCTTGGATCCTGGGTGGGAAAACCTGAACACTGCATGCAAGTCAGCCTGCAGGATTAGACAATTACAGGAGCTGAAAATCTGACCCTGCACATTTCTATTTCTGTTTTGTAATTCAGATAAGAGGCTTGACCTATATAGGGATACAGACTAATATCAGCTTTTACAACAAATCAAACATCAGCCATAGAGATCATCATATTAAAAAAATTACTGAAGTCCACAGTCAAATTACTAAGATACTATGAGCCCATGAAGGAGACAACACACAGTGCCCAAAGTTCTCCATATGACTTTGTATGTGGGATGCCTATTTTTTATGTAGATGTTTGATTTCTGTAAATCAGATGCAGTAAGCAGTATTTCTCATCATACCTATCCCTCAGGCAGAACCTACCAAAAGAACAGAAAAATGTTTGCATCTTCAAAGCCCAAATCCCATTCTCTGTCTCTCAGCCTCCAATTAAATGAGCATTCATATAACTGTGAGAAAATACTATAGTCTAAAGGAAATGGAACTGAACAAATTCCTGCTTATTATATACACAACAAAGCAGTCAGGACTCAGTTTTGGTGCTTGCACAAGGCACTTGCCCAAAACGGCATCAAAAATTCTCACTTTTCAAGTTTCATGTTAGAAAGAGTCCTGAAAGGTCCTGAAACTTTCCTGTGTTTCTTCAGATGAGGTTCTCTCTCAGCCCACTGGCAACTACAAAGTCTAGCTGTCCTCATTCAGTAGCTTGATTTCATAAAGAATAGGAACAAAATAAGGACGTGTAATTTATAGCCATATGGGTTGATTATCTGGATCTCCCTTGCTCCCTCTTGTTATTTGGCAATTCAATGATTTTGCTCTGTTGCCACCCTGGTCAGTCATTTATTAGCTCAATCTGCTTGCTAAGAATCCCTTCATAACTGATAAAAATGTTCTTTTCACATAGTATTTGGCTCTCTCCTATTCCAAACAAATCCGCACGTGAACCTTATTTGCACAGCCAGTGAAGAGTAAGAAAAGAAACCCTCAGCTAAAACTATACCACGTCCATCTCCTTGATTCAGATTTCATATTTTTGATGCTTGGAACTTGACTCAACCTGGAAATGTTATGACTCTTTGCCTTGCATCTATATCTTGCAGGTGACATCAAGCTGGGGAGAATAGCAGATATGCTGGCGGGTAGGGCTAGGATTCAGAGAGTGACCTAGACTAAATGGAGGATTGGATCAAAAGAAATCTCATGAGGTTCAACAAGGACAAGTGCAAAGTCGTGCACTTAGGACAGAACAAGCCCATGCGCAAGGACAGGCTGGGGGTTGACTGGCTGAGCAGCAGCTCTGCAGAAAAGGACCTGGGAGTTTTACTGTGGACAATACATTGAATATGAGCCAGCAGTGTGCCCTTGCTGCCAAGAAGACTAACAGCATACTGGGCTGTATTGGTAGGCGTGTTGCCAGTAGGTTGAGGGAAGTGATTATTCCCCTTCATTCAGCTCTGGTGAGGCCACATATGGAGTATCGTGTCCAGTTTTGGGCCGGCCACTATAGAAAGGATATGGACAAAGTGGAGAGAGTCTAGCAGAGAACAACAAAAATGGTTCATGGGCTGGGGGACGTGATTTATGAGGAAAGACTAAGGGAACCTGGCTTATTTAGGCTACAGAAGAGGAGATGGAATAGATTTAATGGCAGCCTTCAACTGCCTGAAGGGTGTTTCGAAAGAGGATGGAGCTGGCCTGTTCTCAGTGGGGGCAGATGACAAAACAAGGAGCAATAGGCTCAAGTTGCAGCAGGGGAAGTTTAGGTTAGACATCAGGAAGAATTTTCTCCCCAGGAGGGTGGTAAAACACTGGGACAGGTTACCCAGAGAGGTGATGGAAGCTCCATCCTTGGAGGTTTTCAAGACCTGACTGGACAAAGTCTTGGCTGGGATAATGTAGTTGGGAATGGTCTGCCTTTGAGCATAGGGATGGACTAGATGACCTCCTGAGATCCCTTCCACCCAGGCCCAGATGGTGAACTCAGTCTGCTCGGGTGGTGGAGCATCCCATGGGAGCAGAGTGGGGTGGGGGGCAGGGGTTTGCAGCTGGCTGACAGCGAGGGAGGGAAGGTGGGGAGGAGGGAGTTTGCAGCAGTCTGGGAGTGGGGGGCAGGGATTGAGTGCCTGACTAGCTGCAAACCACCACCCCCTCCTGCCAACTGGCTGCAAACCACTCCTCCCCCCATGGGACACTCCACCGCTCCACCAGTCTGTGTTCACCAGCCGTGCCTGCTTCCAACCCTAACTTTCTATGATCTGGCATCCTCCTAATCTTGTATCTCACCCTCCAGGGTATTTGCTTCCAGCAAACAGAATCAGCCACTTCCATACCAACAAATTTATTCTGCTTTACTGCTTCCTGGCACAACTTCCTTTCTTCCCCAGGAAAACTGTCATGGCCAGATGAAGTAGTACAGGGGCATTACTGAACTGTTGGGAGAGCTCAGATCAAGTATACTGCTGTCCCCTACGGGCGAACATGAATTTGCCTTTCCCTAGCTACGGGAATTGAACAAAACTCACCAGCAACAGTGAACTCTACAAGACACTTCTTTCCCTTAGCAATTCTTTCCAACAAGTCCTGGTCTGACACAATGACTGATGCAACAGATGAAGTAGGGGGTGGAGAAGGTCTGAATTAACCTTTGTCACAAGCCATCCAACTTTCAGACCAGCCAAATTGGGGAACTATTAAATAAACAATATCCCTGGCACAAGCAAGACATCTGTAATCTCTAGCATCACTACTTCATCTTGCTGAGGAAATTTATACAGCCTCGAAGGCAAGGGGATTTTCTTTCGTAATCTCCTTCTTTAGCCTATGACAATCCTGCTTATAGCTGTCCCATAATTCTAGGAATTGGTTTGCCAGCGAGTCTCAAAGTGGATCAACTTGTGGGAACAGAACGGACCTAGTTATAGGCCTCATAGTAGTAAGACTTTATTTCCATTCCTGTTGTAACTACATCTTCATCTCCAGTAATCGACAATGCTTCTGTCTACTTTCATCTCCCTCCCTAAAATTCCAAGTCATTGTCCTCGGGTTTTTCCCCCCCCCAAATGTCTTTTCCTTGCTAGCCTGACTGCCTAGTATACCCAGATAATTTGTGCCTTTCCTTTGTTTGCAGCATTCCACCTGCATCGGGCTCCACAGCAACAGTGCTGCTAGACACCCCCTGATTCACCAGCATATTATAGTATATTGTCTATCTGCCACTTTTGGAGTGCTACAACACCCCTGGGGTCCCAAGTTAATGGTATCTCCTGCTACAAATCATGGGCTTATTTTACAGTATGCAAGATATCTTTCCTTTCAGCTGTAACTTCCACAAAAACACAACCCTCTTCATAAACCCATGGTAAAATCCAGTTAATAACATCTGCTCATACAATGTTCCATTTTGTTCAGCACTTGGAAATGTAAGGCTATACTCCCCCAGAGTGTACGCTCAGATTCAAACGGATTTTCATATTCATTTTGTTCCATATTAATTATGTTTAGATGCAGCTAAAAAGAGATTGTCAAGGCTCATCTAAGCCACATCTTCAACATCTTTATCTCCAGTACTAGGGAGAACGACAGACGTGAGATCCTGCAGGACTGCCATGGACATGACTAAATGAAAATTTACATTTACTCAATTTAGCCTCCCGAGCACAATTTGGAAACTATCCCTAGGCCATTTCTTTATTAAGGAGCTTTACAGATGGATTTAATTCAGGGACGTAGCAAGCAGTCTCAATTACTGCCTCTAGGGTTAGGGAAAGAAATCACACGTTGACCAGTATAAATTATTTGAAACCAGTTCAGATCTGTACCACAACAGGAGTTCGGAATCTATAAACTACTTTCAAAGAGGCAGAAACCAGTTTAAGATAAACCTGGATGGATGTAGTATCAGACTTAAGTAATTTAGGTTAAATCAGTTTATTGAACTTCTGTTCCAGATTCCCTCCAGATTCCATTTAAATCACAATCCCCCAGCATCCCAGGATGCTTTGTACTTCCCTTGCAAACCCTGCCACCCCTTGCAGGATGGGCAGGCTTGCCTTGGCCCAAGCTGTCTGCTCCAGCCCAGCAAGAAGGCATGCTCTAGTGCCCTCCAGCTTCTGGCCAGGACCACTGCAGACATGTGGCTGCACTTCCAGAATCAAAAGTGAATGGCTGTTCATTTGCTTATCGGTTCAATCTATGCAACTTAGACTAACCTGCGAAGATTGAATTCATTCAGCCTCAGGCTTTTTGACTGTCTGTATTTAGCCTAAGGGATTACAAGCTCCCAACACCTTGGCAGCCTTGTCAGGTAGTAACCGGTGTCATAAAATCAGAGTGAATGGTCCCTTTGAGGACCACTATTCTCAGAGGCATAGTAGGGCAACCCTGGAGCAATGCCTTTATCCTGGTGACCTTGCCAGTGTTAGTGACCATTAACTTTTCCAGCTGGCCTTTAAATTGTTCCCAAAGGGAACAATTAGGAATGGCCACAGAGGCTATGTAGGACTGTCATGAAAGAATCAGAGTTCTGTGCTTCTTCCTCTGTCATCTTCTTTACCATAGGGGCTGATTTTAACCCTCTCGATAAGGAGTCTTTCAGTTCCTGGCTATTTCTCACTTGGGCCAGATCTAGCAACAACAGTAAGTCAGGGTGGTTTCAGTCAAAGGGATCAGACCAGTCCTGCTCGACCCACAGGACAGCAAGTTGTTACAAGTCTGCCTCCACAAGGGGAGGGGGACCCAGTCAAAGTGTGTTCCCAGAACAGGTTTAGTGCAACCCCTTTTATTGAAAACAAAAACTACAAGCATATACTGGTCAGTGTCATAGGCTATAGCACTTTACTGCCTACTGGGAGAGCTGGTAAGGACATGCTAGTCAAGTCTGCTTTGTTCCAGGCCATCACACATCTCAACTTCTCACTAACCTTAGCTCTGACATAACCACTTGCAGAAACGGGCATATCTATCAAGTTCCCAGTTATGAAGCCAAGTTGCTCAGTGTTTTTGGGCAAATCATATAATGCGCTTATGTCCCAGTTTAATTCTCAGTTGTTGTAATGACTGCACCCACATCACAGTGCTATACTGGAGGTTCATTAATTAATGTTTAATTGGATACAAAGGCCACATAAGCCTATATAAACATATTATATATTTTATAGTGTATATGTCTATATGTATTCATATTTGTGTGTGAGATGGTGTGCATTTTTATTTTGTCTATGTACACACACAAGTGCAATGGTATTTTTACTGGTTGTTTTTTGACAAATCTGCCTATCAAATAAAAGCAGCAGGGGAACATGAAGACACAGGAAGTGTCCTTGGTCTATATGAATAAATCAGAATAACCATTGTGAAAAGCTCAGTTGTTAAAATGTGTCCTTTGAGACTAGAGACAGAATAGAAGTTAGATCACACAATGTAGTCACTCATATTAAAACATTATGCCTCAACAATAACTTCCAATCATTTTTATATTTAGAGCAAATAAATCTGAAACCCTCTAATGTCCTATTATAAACCCTGTAAGTTCTCATAATAAAATTATTTTTATAAGTTTGCCAGCTCCAAGGGAAAACAGAAGGAACAATCCTACATTAAATTATTCACTCGAATGAGTTTCCAAATTGAAATCACTAAGATTGCAAGTACGGAGTTGTAACTACATGGGAATCCATTTGAAATAATTTTAGATCTGAATATCGCCATACGGTCCTGTTGATTTCAATGGAGAAAACCTACTCATGTGAATAATACTATGCAGATGGGACAGTGGCTTTGAGGCCTTTTGCCAAGGCCTTGTCTGCTCTTGGCCACCCCTGAAGCCAAATGCTTTCAATTAAAATCCATATGGATCACAAGTCTTGCTAAAGAAAAATGGTATACCAAAATATTTATTATCTGTCAGCTTGGACTAATACTGTAGTTGTACCCATATGACCAACCTGCTTCGTGAAGCATTCCAGACTGCAGCGTTCTCTTTCTGTACTTAAAAGCCCCATGGCTATGTGAATGCATGAGAAGAAGAAGAGGCATAAATTAAACAAACCCTGTGGCATTTCTCTAAATTCCCCTTCATTTTACAGATTGCATAGAATTATACTTTATTGTGTTCTCTTTGCTTAATAGATCCTTAGTACTATAGTCTGTATCCAATTTGTACAGTTTAGGCCACAATTTGTTCCTTTTTGGCCAAGCTCCATTTGTTTGTAAACAATCTTTGTTGTGCTGTTACTTGCAAGTATAATGGTTGTTCACATGAATGATATAACCCACAGCTGCAAATTAGTTTTGTGCATATGAATTCTGTTATTAGTGTGAACAACAACTCTACTGGACAGGGCACAAAACTAGGTATCCAGAGATCTGAGTTTTACTGCATCTCTGCTGCTGTCTGCATGACCTTTGGCAATAGGGCTGTGTGAAGCTTCAGTCCTCGATTTGATTAGGTGGAGATTCGGCCTGATTCGGGGGCCGAATCGCCGAATCCAAATCAAATCAGGAGACTCTTTAATCTCTCCAAATCAAATCGGAACCCTCCGAAATTGATTTGGACAGATTTGATGATTTGGACATAGACACAGCTTTAAATGTTTTTTCTACATACCTCAAGGTACCAGCATGGCTCGTGAACGCTGCGATGCTGGGGCGCATGGAGTATCCCACAGAAGTACGAGGGGCTCCCCAGCGTGCTAAGCAGCAGACCCAGTAGACTAGAAGCATTTTCTGTCCACTTCCAGGTTCATCACTGAGCACCTGGGGGGCCCACTCCTGTGGGATGCTGCCCCTGCCCCAGCATTACAGCATTCAGGAGCTGTGCCTGGTACCTCAAGAAAAAACATTTAAAGCTGTGTCTCTGGCCAAATGGCTGATTCTCCGAATCAGCATCCAATCTTCAGATTCAGATTCAGCCGAATTGAATCAGGAATAGCGATCCAAATCAATTAATCAAATTGCTGTCCCCGATTCAGGCTAAATCTGAATCCAAATCAACAACAGCCTGTTTCGCACATCCCTATTAGGTAAGTCACTATACAACGAAACATTGCACAGATCCTCATCTCTCAGTTGGTGAAAGTTTCATAGTTTCTGATCAGTTGCTGAGAAACTATTTCGCATGTAGCCACGTGCCTAACCTTTATTACTGAGAGGTATGTCATTCTTAAGAACACAAAAAAGTCAGATGATGTCTTGATTACAATGAGAAAGACAATGAGATGGCCAAAGTTCAATTTATTAAGCATTTTAAAGAAGCCTGGAATTTAATTTAGTATGCGATGGAGAGCCAGGAAAGTCATTAATGAATCAAGATGATATGTTGACATCATTTCGGACTGCTGAATAAGTTGGCTAGTACATGCTGAAACAACAAGAACTCTTTTTTAATACCTGTACTTTTGTTGCTGAATAAGTTGGCTAGTACATGCTGAAACAACAGGAACTGTTTTTTTAACACCTGTATTTTTGTTCCTAATGTCTGTGCTTCCCAAGACTGGAGGTCGTAATGCACGCAGCATAATGAGTAAAATTTGCAAAATTTTGGGTACAGCGTACACTCCTGATTGCGTGGTATACTACTAACCCAGAGTTTAACCAACAGGAATAGTGTAAGTAAAATACTAAGATGAATGAAAGGCTGCCTAAAGAACAACACTCCATGTACTTTGTCAAGATTGCCAGACTGCACAAAACTGTTCCAGGAGAGAGATGGAGTCTGGACGATTGGTGAACTAGAACTAAGCAGACGGATGAGGTGTTACAGCCCAGATCTGAAGTGTGGTGGGCGCTCTTATCGAAGAATGCTCAGAAAGCGCCACCCAAACGGCAATTGGCTCCAACTGCTGCGGTGAAGTTTCCCCACTCGCAAGTACTGAAAGTTGCCAAAAGAAACTTCAAAAGGCCCACTAAAAACTGCAATACTGTATTTCTACTGGAGGTTACACACCACAAGCCTGACTTTCTAATGTAGATTTTTTTTCATTTACAATTTCAAAGCATGCAATGATTTGATGCTTTTTCATGGAACTGTTGTGTATGTTTATAACTAACAGAAATGTGCCATGAATTACACAGAAGAGCCCACCTCTACCCTCTTGATCCCACTATTTAGCTTATTTCTATTAAAACTATCTGCCCTTGAGGCAGTGCAGTAGGTTTCACCGCCCCGTTTTCTGTTCCTGGCCCAGCTACAGAAACTCTTTTTTGGCACATTCTGTTCAAACTCCCATAGACAGACATTAAGATTGATTTAATGCTTCTCTTCATTGCCTCCCAGCATTCCACCTTACTGAAATTGGGCAAAGCCTCAACTCACACAATTGCAGCAAACATCCAAATCTCTGAGCCTGACATGGCGCAGGTAAGCAAGACAAGGGAACCATCGCAGAAATTTCCAAAGAGAAATTGGAAAAAAAGCTGACAAAAACTAGGAAATCTAGTAGGGCTGTGCAAAGCTTCAGGTGGTGATTCGATTTGGAGGAGGTTCGGTCCGATTAGGCAGCCAAATCTCTGAATCTGAATGGAATCAGGACCAATTTAAAGGTCCAAATCAATTCAAAGCTCTCCAAATCTTTGGAAAAGTTTTGGAGAGCGTTGATGATTCAGGCAGTCCCCGGTGGCTGCAGCAGGGAGCTGAAGCTGACTCTGAGCTGGTAAGTACTAGGGGTGGGGGAGTGAGGATGGGGAAAGGGGGGAGGGCACCATGCGGGGGGACCCCTGCTGCCCCCTGATCCCTGCCTGCTGCCCCAGCCCCCCATGGCCCCCACCCGCTCCCCCAGCCCCCACATGGCTGCCCCCACCCAGCCCAGCTCGGTACTTTAAAGAAAAGCCCTGGTGCTCACTGGGTGCTGCCAGGTGGGGGGCAATCCCTGCTGCCCCCCACTGCCCCATGCTGCATGGGGAGCCTTGCCATGAGGCCTCCAACCCCCCCGTCTCTCCCAGCAGCCAAATCTCCAAACCAGATGCAGCCAGATCAAATCAGAACAGTGATTCAAATCACTGAATTGAATCACTGTCTCCCGAATCAGCCGACTCCAAAGTGAATACTACCCCGCTTCACACAGGCCTAAAATCTAGTTAATCAAGGAAACCACCAGAAGTCATAGGCTGTGTTTTGTGCCCACCATAATCTCGAATCGTTCCTTCTACATGCAAATGATAAAAGCACTGCACCTTGCTGTGCTTTGAAGAAGCCCCAGCTGAAGCCACCAAGCAGCAACCCGTGAGAGAGAGACTCTGCTATGAAACATTTGCAATCTGAATGGGCATGACATACGGCGGAAAAAAGAGACTTAACTAAGGTTGTGCTGGAGATGAGCAGAAGCCAAGAATGGAACTGAAGCCTCCTGGCTCTCAGCCTAGTGCCCAATGCACCAGACCACACCGCACTCCTGCACAGCAGGTGCTTTGCTAGCAATTCTGAACACGCGTCGTTCTCCCAGCTCACTGCTGAGGCTCCAGCTTGGCTCTGCAATTTCTGTGCATTTCAGCTAAGAGCTTATGTGATGACATGGAAGAAAGTTTTCAGCGAGAGCCTGCCAAGTTTTGTTTCTTTCATCATATGTGTAACCCGTCCCCACACAGAACAGCCTTTATTATTGCAGCTTTTACCATTGCAAGAGCATGACTTGCATGGCAGGCATGGAAGAAACTCTCAGACATAAGCTAGCTGATCCTGTAGCTATAGTTTCATTCTGCATAAGCAATCTTTTCAGTCATCTAACATTGGGGTCTGTACATATTTCTCACACACACACATATATAGAAAAATATATAGATCTACACACACACACCTATATATATGTATATACAAATGCCTATTCTAACTCAAGTTAATTTGTTAAAGTGTATTTATGTTGCTTGGCGATTTATACACATGGAGGGCTATTAAAACATCGTATTAACCCTCAGCACACTTGTGAGTGATAGAGGAAAAATTCCCCATTTGACAGATAGAAGGAAAGAGTTGCAAAGAAATTAAGTGAGATGACATAAATTCACTTAGTGAATCAGTGGCAGAGCAATTCACTGATCACTGGGTCAGCACTTCTCTCCCTGGCAGCTACTTTCACCAAGAACAGCATGATCTTCTAGGAGAAGTTATTTTGACTACTGATCACTCTATACATGCTAAGGAATGAGAGGCTAAGACTGGTAATTTTCAGAATTGCAGCATAAAAAGATTTCAGACTTCACTGCCTTTTTCTTAACTGAAATAGTAGCATTTCTTTCGGTCCGCCCTCCTTTGGGTCTTCCCTTTATATAAATATGGTCAAAAGAAGAGCCACTGAGGATTAGAAGGGGAAGAAAGCACAGAGTTCACACAAAGCCATTTTTATATGTCTAGTGTGACACACCATCACTGCACGTGCATTAAGATCAGTTGGAGTGTTGAAATTATGTAATGGGGAATACAGCCTGCAGGCACGCTACGGTCTAACCGCCACCTGGAAAAGGCACCAGGGAAGAAACTGAACTACAAAGGAGTAAATCCAGCAGAGCTCATGTCCTAGATTCTGTATTAATGCGCAACTGGCTGAAGAGTCATAAGCATCACTGGTCAACCACAGGGTGTACAGTATGTTCATCTGCTGAGTAGGGCAAAGGAAAATAAGAAATTTCACTCCTGCTGTGAGTGATAGGCACTTCTGATCGTGCAGGGAGCATGGATGTGCACAAGATCAGAAAGCATGGCAAATAGAAATCTGTTTCTGCTGGTAAGACCCTAGCTAAAGGAAAGTGTTATCAAACTTTCAGTCCATGGAGGTCCCAGAGGAACCTCTGGCAGTGCTTTAACACTAAAGGAAATCCTGAGATTCTTCTTTATACCTGCTGCCTTTTGCTAATAGATATCTGAGGGTGTTTGCAGAAATTCACTGGGCAAGCCTAATTCTGTCTGGACTTTCCTAGATGAATCAGTGCAAGTTTGTCAATACGTAGTAAGCATGTAGAGAGATGCAACTTGGTAAAGGCAGGTCTGGGATAAATACAAAAAAGTTGCCAAAACTGCAATCCTGAGTACTGTAGAAACAGTGCCAAGTGGCACCTCACATCTGAATCAGGGTCAGGCAGCACAACGGGAGATGATACGAGAAAGCCAAATTTACAGTGAGAGGATTTTAGTTTGAATGGAGCACATCCTTGGAAAGAAAACAACACGATACAGTTAGAGCTTGGTGCAAAAGGTACCTCTCTGGAGGTTACAGGGGGAAAAAAAAACAGTCTCCTGGATAGACTGCCTTAATCCTCTTTGATCACTCAAGAAGGGAAAAGATGTGCATTGAAGATATGCTGAAAGCTGGACTCTGTCCTTTTTTCCTTCCTTTTGATGAAACAAGAGGCAAATCAACTCCTTCAGTGCTAAAGAGCATGGCAATTTAATTCCACTTTCATTGTGCAAGACAGCCTTTCTGTCTCCCAGCATGAAGTCTGAAAATAAACTTGGAAGGGGAAGACTCTGTAGTTGGTTTTCCTTCTATTATATTTGTTAAAAATATGGAGTAACTAATGGATACAATACATTTGCTTTTGAGTAGTTGGCAGTCTAGCCATTCAAATCTCCCAATGAAAGCTGTGCAACCGGGTTTGAAATCTCCCAGTGAAAGAAGGCAGACAGTTTCCTTGTCAGTGTAAATCTACCCAAGAAACTGGATTTCCTCTAGACTTCCACCAGTGTATGCAACAACCTGTTGTACACGACAACTAGAGCTGTGTGACGCTTCAGTTGCTGATTTGATTCGTCAGGGATTCAGCCCAATTTAGTGGCCAAATCCAAATCGAATCAGAGGACCCTTTAATCTCTCTGAATCAAATCAGAACCCTCCAAATCGATTTGGAGAGATTCAGAAAGATTCAGGGATTTGGACATAGGCACAGCTTTAAATGTTTTTTCTATGTACCTCCAGGTACCAGGCAACTTGTGAATGCTGCAGTGCTGGAGTGCAAGGAGCGTCCTACGGGAGTGCAGAGGGCTCCTCAATACGCTCGGCAGCGGACCCAGAAGTGGACCAGAAGCACGTCCAGGTCCTCTGGGGAGCATGCAGGGGGGTCCCCACACCCCCGTGGCTTGGTGACTGGTGCCTCTTGGGTCTGGGGGGGCACCCGGGGTCCCCCCATGGCCGACTGCTGAACTGGTGGGATGCGGGGAGCCCCCCAGCACACTCCCTGGAGGACCCAGAAGTGGACTGAGAGTACGTTTGAACCCATTCCGGGGTCGCTGTCCCACCCCGCTGTGCTCCTGTGGCATGCTCCATTTGCCCCGGCATCACAGCATTCACAAGACATGCGTGGTACCTCAAGATATGCAAATAAAACATTTAAAGCTGTGTTTATGTCTGAATCGCTGATTCTCTGAATTAGCATCAAATCTTCAGATTCGGCCAAATCAAATGGGGACAGTCCGAATCAGTGGAGCAAATCACTGTCCCTGATTCAGGCAGAATCCAAATCTGAATCAAATAGGGCCTGCTTTGCACACCCCTAGTGACAACCTATTATATCACCGGGCTCAGTAAAAAATAACCATATGTGACAGAAAAACTAATCAACAAATTTTGTTCTGGAGAGGTTTGCAATCTCCACAGTCCTCTGATTGTCCTTGAACGGTAGAGGAGGCTGCTTTATCATTAAGGGGCAATCTCCCTATTCCCATCTTCCTCAGTCTTCTGTTAGGGAGCCTCTCTAACTATCACTTCTATCACTACATATATATCCAAATTCAGCACTCAGCTTTATTCTGCAGATCATAGGAAGAAAGGCGAAGAGAGGATATCATGTCCTACCTCAGTCTTAGCAATTATGCCATAGGCATAATCAAATAATTGAGCCATGACTTTCCAATCAGCAATTTCTTCTTGAAGAAGAAAGAGTAAGTGGTTCTTGGTAAGATTTTCATGACTTCCAGCTCAGTTTTCAAAGGTTCGTAATTCAGCCAATTGATAATCTGATCATATTAAGGGATGATCTTAAAAAGTAAATGCCTATGAGGTATGACCTGCCGGTGGATGTTGCTGTGGAAATGCAAGCTGACCCTTAAATTTAACACAAACCCCTACACATTTAACCCCATCACTGCTGGCACATGCAATTGGTTCTGTGCAATGAACAGGTTCCACTCCACCATCCATTAAGCAGGGTTTGAATCTGATACTTTCACAACCAAAGCAATGATCTTGGTAGCTAGAAGTCAAGTAAAACTTCTCTCAGCTAGTAACAGGAGGAAGCTTAATGCTGACTAGATCAACAACTACCAGCTTGGGCCATGACACATTCTTTGCAAACATGGTTTACATTATATTTTTCATAAAGCTTGCAGGGTCCCCGTTTCTCTCTGGATGTAGTTGGTATAGGTGTGTGAGCGGCTGAAGGGAGGTGCTAGAGCACTTAAGCAGGAAAAGAAGAAAGAATAGAGTCAATCTTCACTGAAAAGAAAGTAGAGGCTCTTTTACACTGTAAGATCTTTTTGCCTTGAAAGCCCTGCCCTATAACATACACATTGGCAAATTCCTTCCACATAAAGGGTTGTAAAATCACACCTGTCTACATTACACTGTGTGCATGTCTTCTTAAAGTGTAAACCCTAGAAATTAGAACAAGGCTTCACATGTAGCATATCAGGCTTCAGGATACTACACAGTAAAACACATATTATTTTAAATGATGACTTTTATATATAAAATATTTAAACATGATTACATTTCCTGTTGCAAGGGGATAAGATTATTTTTAGTCTATATAGTTCGTATGTTCACAGAAGAAGGTAACTGGATGAATCCCTGTTCAGAGTAGGATCCCCCTTCATTAACAGCTTCTTGATACTCAAATATCTATCTCTATATAGATATGTATATGTGCGTGTGTGTCTGCACATGTGCATAGCCACACATGTACACAGCTGTATATATATATACATATCAGTATTATGCATGTCGTGTGCATGTACAATCTCTTTAACTTTATTGTATGTAATATGTATATTCATACTATATAGAGGGAAATAATATGCAATATATTAAGTGCTATATAGATGTAAATATAAATACACACACACACATATATATATGCACACACAAATATTAATATATATGCACACACATATATTTAAAAGCTATATGCTGTTCTTGGAGAGGCTAAATTTATTATTACTTGCCTGCTTTATATAAATAAAAATGCATAAACAGTGCAACAGAACATGGATTGCTTAGATGTTATACACAGTATATATATGTATGTTTGTATATATTTATATAGTGTGTATATGCATATATATATTATATATACATATATAACATCTGTATGCATATATATATATAAACAGCTATATGTGTTGATATTAGTATGCACTGTGTATGCATATATACACATATATGTCTATGTGTGCATATTTACACACACACACACAC
>JAGPOW010002514.1:68341751-68363330 GCA_030014935.1 Caiman crocodilus | reverse complement strand
ACACACACACACACACGCGCTCTAAAGTTAACTAGACTATACTGGAGCGAAAATTGGAATAAAACACCCAATGTGAAAGAGTAAAGGTTAGGATCAAGCATTTTTCTTTAAATTACTGGCACTTGTGCAGATAAACAGCATTCAGTAATTTCAGTTAGGTACTAAAGAGGTTTTCACTCCCAAATGGCCCATTTGTACCAATTATGTCAATTAATTAAGGGAAAAATGGAATAGAGGTGCTTTTGGTTTCTCTAGGAACAAAAATAGGAAGAAAAGAACACCATTTAGATTAATAAGTACTCATCAAAATACTCTGACTGACAGTCAATGTAATGCTGCAGTTACTGCACACATGGGTTATAACTGGTTCCTCATTGTATCTGTTCTGCTCCCTCTAAAGAAACCCATCTGTAAAGAGCTCCTCTAAACCATGAAATAATTGTCATTTTCAGGTTTAAAATGGATGTAGCCATGTTTTAGAAAAATACAAAGAGGTGAAGTTTTCAGCTAGACTGTCTATAACGATTTCCAATTATGACCTCACTCCCACTGTAGGAAAAGGTATTAATTTCCAAGCCAGAAGATAGTCTCATATTTTAACACGCTTAACAGGAGTGTCAAGAGGAAACATCGATTAAGAACAGATGTTTCTTACTGCATTTAAATAGAAATATCCCTTAACATCTTAAATAAAAAAGCTTTGTAAGTAAATTTAAGATCTGAATGTCTCTCATCATTGCTTAGCATAACAGTGAACTCAGCATCACCCAACTATTGTATCCCATAATATTTTAAGCTCACGTGTTATTTTTCTCCACCCATGAGGACTGTACAGATTATACACATTCAATATCCCTGAACTGCATCCCGTTGCAGCGTTTTGGAGAGTAAGCTAAAAGACCCACTGCAAAGTGTGCTGCCTAACAGGATGGAGAAAACATTTTGACAATGGGCAAAAGGAGAAAACTTCCACGATCAGATTTTCAAGATACCATAATCCAGAAAGAAATGGCCAGTAAATATTCTAATAAGGCAACTCCTTACTTGCATGTTTGGGCTGCATCTAAAGTTTAGCATTTTTTCCTTCCTCGCCCCAAGCAGCTCTTAGCAGGTTTGTGCCATACTAGGGCCAGTGTCAGAGAATCTAGACCTGTAAACGAAGCTGAGCTCTGGAACAGGAGAGAAACTGTCCCTACTCTTAAGAAAAATGCTATGGAAACTCTACAGCCTAGATTTTAAAAATCAGGTTTGTGTAATTATGTGGCTTATTTGTACATGCAATTACAGCAATTTACAGGTATAAAACCGGTAGCTGCATACAAAAATCAGGCCCCACAGAGTAATTGTGCATCCTTTGTTTTAAGAAAACGAGACCTTCAGCATGCAACCAGGAACATTGTTTCTCAGGTATCTTTTGAAATGCCCACATACAACAAACATTGAAGGATCATGTTGTTTATCTAGTTTGCAAAGAAATAGGAGGGCTAAGACAAGGCTCCTAGGACTTCAGCCTGGAATTCTACAGTGCCTGATGCTAAACCATCATTTTGGGCTTTAGGTGTAGCACATAAATAAAATATCAGAATATATCACTTTAGAGTTTGTCATCTTGGAAAACAGACTTTACATTGCAGATTCAGGATGGATTTTTGGCCATGCCTCAGCCTCACCCTTTAATATTGAGTCCAATTTTAATAGGTAATCGTGTGAGTTTAAATCCCAGTAGAATAAGGCATCAGAAATAAATGTAATCCATTCTGCCTTTCGTTTGATTTTGTGCTTTGCCCCCAAATACTTTCATTATTCCCTCCAGTCATTTATAATGTGGCTTCTCTTCAGCAAATCAAGACAGTAGATTGTGCCATAGGCATTTTTTTCAGTAACATTATATTGGTAAAAAAAAAAAAAATTATCTATTACCAATTTGTTGTCTAGCTTCTTTTAAAGGTTTTACAGCTTTTTTTACTTCAATATAGTGATTTCAGTTCTAACAAAAGATGCTTTATTAAAAGCACAAACATGGAAGAGGTACATACATGTAGTTATATACATTTCCATATGTGTGTGCATGTCTATATACACATATATGCATGCATATATACATATATGTGTGTGTATATATGTGTATATATATATATACACACACACACATATATACATATATACGTGTATACAGATGTGTATATACATGATATGATATATACATCTACATTATATATCATACGTATGCGTATATATATATACACACATATACGTATTACATATAATGCATGTGGATATAGACATATGCATCTGCACATGTAGGTTAAGTACAGATTTATTTTTGCACCCCCCCTCAAACAGCAAGTAAGATATCAGGTCAGACAGTAAATTATAAAGACCAAATGGTATTTCTTTTTACGTATTCCTATCCCAGGATGGCTTTCTCATATCCTACTCTTCATAATAGCCAGTACCTGGCTTTTAGGTGTAGGTGATTACAAAGAGCCACATTACTGATGAAGGCAATGGGAATGTTGTTATTGACCTCAATGGGAACCAGAGCAAGCAGAAAGCATCAGCCTGCTCCTGAAGAGTGATGCCAGAGGGAATACTTGGATGGCACAAAGCCAGGTTTCATCATGCTGGAACGCCCAATCTTCACATCCATGGCATGGCATGGACGGGATGGCAAGAGAGAGGCTCTTCAGCACCTGTACCACTTCAGCAGCACTTCAGGAGTGCATCTCATGATGCTTTAAATTACACCAGGTGCCACCCTGACACCTAGCTGATCAGCACATCAAAATGTGGCTTTGACAGTAGCATAACCAGAGGTAAGCAAGAGGGACTTCAACCCTAGGCACCGAATAAGTAGGGTTACAAAAATCATCCCCCATCCCTGCAGAGCCTGTACCCTGCCAGCAAGAGCAGCCCTACAGCATTACTCTTGCAGCAAGACCTGGCACATGGACAATGCACTGCTGCTGCTTTAAACGCAAACGCCGAGTTGGGCAAAGCATGCAGTGGCAACAGCATCAGCCACAGTCAGGGACTGAGCCCAACCTCTGAGCCTATCCTCCACTCTCAAAACCCACATGCGTCTTCCCCGCCCCCTTCCTGCAGTGCTTGCCCAGGGTGCCAACCCTGCTTGTTATGCCATTGGGCTTAAAGCCATCTTTCTCTCCTTCTCTCCCTCAGGTACTACAAGCAATTGATCCCTGAACATTTGCAAACATGAAATGCTTATCACCGCTGCTGTTAGCACAGTAAAAATTATTTCAGAGCAAAGAAAACACTGTTCAGACAGAAACCTAGTGACGATGAAACCTACAATGAGACTCTTGAAATGCAACGCTAAAAATAGCATGAAAGCACAATTAAAAAATCCAACCATCTATCTTGCAGGAGAATTTGATATTATTACAAATTCTCAAATCTCAGAAACTCTCCGAGTTGCTAATAGATGCGATTACAATTAGAATATAATGCAACTAATGAAATTTACTATTAATATGTGTTTGGTTAATTATTTAACTTCTATTGAATACCAATATGCAATTACATACCTTGAAATGCGGTTCAGTGGCATGTTCTTCTCGCCACTCTACCATCTGTGCTTTTAAAAATGAGGCAGTGCCATGCCAATAATTACTTCACATTCCACTGGGAGACACAAGAGACTCTGAAGATTGCTCTTTTACCAAAGGCTATTAAGTTTGGGGTAGGCATATTCTAATAGGCCACATTTTATTAATGTTATAAACAGAGTGTTCTAAAAAATCAAAATTGGCCCATATTCTATGCACTGAATGAGAGTGATTAATTAATATTCAATCACCCTTTAGCATGTTGAGTAGAAGCAGAAAGTCTATACAAATGCTCGAGTCCATGCAGATATGTGATAAATAGGGAGAAAATATGGCATAGCCAAGAGCCTTATGACTGTGCACCTTCCTTGCCTATTATATTCCCGCCCCACCTCGCCCTCCATCCTGTGCATCTCAGTAGCTCCCACTTGGGTACAGCACAAACATTGTGTTCACTTTCACAGATGACACACATCTACACTTAAGCCTGTCCTCATTTGATGCCCTTTACCTGAAAGGTCTGCCAGAAAAGCCAGCTGTGATACCTCCTGCTTTCTTCCAACTCCCTATCTTCATGCCTTCTCCCATATCACCCCCTAAATTTGTAATGCCTTTCAACTCCAAACCACTAAATTTCTCTTCATTCATAATCCTCCTCAAATGCACCTATGAAATGTTAATGTGCAGCTATGAAAAAGAAACACAGATAGATAGGCTCTCTAGTCACTGCTGGACAGTCATAAGTCAGTTTATAGTCACTCTTTAATATGACAGGCAAGGTCCCAGAGGATGGGAGAAGAGCTGCCTTAGTGCTCATCATTTTAAAAAGGGAAAAGGAGAGCTTAGGGAATTACAGTCCAGTCTGCCGGATTTCAACACCTCGGAAAGTACTACAGCAAATGGTTAAAGAGCCAATTTGGAAATCGCTAGAGAATGAAGCGGTGATCACTAATAGAAAACATGGGTTTGTTACGGAATAAATCCTGCCAAACCAACTGGAATCCTTCCCTGGGCAGTAACCGAGCACTTCTCAACCCCGAGCCCACCAGCCAGATTGGCCCATAAATCTGTGTGATCTGACCCGAGGGGCTCCCCAAGGGTCCAGAAACTTAGAAGGGAGGAGGGGGAATGAACACAGCCACCACTCTCCCACTCTCAAATTATGAGGCCCCACAGGCCGGATGACATGGCCCTGCACCAGGAGTTCACTGGCATATTCAGGGCTGGGGTGATAAGGCCTGATGCAGCAAGTACAGGGTTGGGATCGGGGCAGTGGGGTCTGATCCAGCATGCACTGTGACCTGATCTGACACGTATGGGGTTTGGGACAGGATGACAGGCCCCAGCTGGCATATGCGGTGCTGGAGTTGTGGGCCCTACCTGGTCGGGGTCATAGCTGAAATTTAGCTCCACTCTGTGTGTGTCCAGATCAGGCCCACAGACTGCATTGGGCTCAGATCATGACACCACTCATCTGGTCCCTGGGACCAAAAGCCTGAGCACCCCCGGTGCAACTGGTTTAGAGAATAAGGGAAATGCAGTAGACAGGGCTGTCCAATTGGTGGCTCACAAGGGGTTAAGTTGTGGTCCCTAGGCCCTTGTACAGCTGTTTCCCCCTTTACTGGCTGTTGCTGGGTCCTGCTCCCTCCTTCAATTTGTACCCCTGCCACCTAGGGTGGGCAGTACAAAGCAGTGAATCCAAGGGAGGTAAGGGGGAGCCTGCAGCTGTGCAAGTGCTGTGTGCAGCATCAGGGTGTGGATGAGTGTGCAATGCAGAAGTGGGCATGAGGGCCTGCACAGTGCAGCAGCAAGGTGGAGAGGTCCTGCCCGGTGCATTGATGGGTTGGGTATGGTGTCCGGCACTATTCTTGTGTGGTGTCCACATGATGTAGGGCTGGGAATACCTGTGCCTTGCCCTGCCGTGACCTGAAAGTGTGAAGCCCTCACTGGTGTGGCCCCACAGGACATTCAGCCCCTACACACTTAGAAGTTGGACAGCCTTGCAGTAAGATTTAGCACAGGTTTTGATACAGTTTGACATGCCATTTTATTTTCATAAGCAACCTAGAGGAGTGTGTGCTAAACACTTACCATTAAGTGGATACATAATTGGTAAGAAGACAGCAACTATTAATGGATCAAGAAGAGACTGGCAGAAAGGATCAAGTGAGGGTCACAAGAGTCTGTTCTTGGTTCAATGTTAAAGTTGTATTAATTACCTGGTGCAAGAATAGACTATGCACTGAGCAGATTTGTAAATGCCACAAACTGGGAGGCACTGCAATCACTTGAGAGGATAATGTTAGAAATCCAAAAGATCTTGATAAGCCTGAGAAACAAGATTTTAGCAATTCAAATGTAAAGGAAGAAAAAATAAATGCAGAAGCAGGTAATAACTGGGTTGGGCAACTGCACTGTTAAAAGGTCTGGGGATCACAACCTCACCAAAAGGCTAATATAATCGTGATGGGAAAACAGAGGGCAGGCCATGACCAACGGGTTTAAACTGCAGTAAAATGGATTAGGATTATTTCTCAGGATAAAACCTCGTAACTGTAAGTAGAGTAGAAAAATGGCACAAAATGTCCAGGACAGTTGTGGAATCTCCTTCATTGGAGGTTTTCAAGAAACGGCTAAATAGGCACGTGTCTGGGATAGTTTAGGAATAACAAAATCTGTATCTCTGCAGGGGGTTGGACTTCATGACCTGTGAGGACATTTCCAATTCTATGACTGTATTGTTCAAAAGGAGAGACTGCAGTTGAATCAAAAGTCTCATGTACTATGTTATAAAAAATGAGGGGTCACATTTTGCACTGCGGGATCCTTTGTATAGTCAAACGCTTCAAGGCAGAGTGAGTTCAAATACAACGCAAAATACCACCAAATCAGAAACATGGACAAGCTTCACATAAAGGCATGATTTTGAAGTATCTACTTAGGTCTACCTACATTATTCCAACAAACATGAGTAATATATGTTAGAGATGGTTATAAGTGCATTTTGGAAGGTGTTACACACAAACTCCATGGCTAAGCAAGCTGATACTTCATAACGTATTGATTAATCAGTTGATTAAAACCTCACAAGCGGTTTAGAAACAAGCCTTTTATTTAACATCCATCAAACTTTGCTTTATACTTCGTATTTGTGTAAATGATTACAAAAGCTTTAGGACACTGGTGATTTGGGCCCAGCAAGGAGAAAATGATAGCATCTGGTGCTTCATTTCACTTACTTTAGCACAGGTGGAGATCACTGAAAGGCAGTGAGGAAACAAGCTTGAAATGCAAGATATTATTTCGAGTAGAGTGGCAAGGAAGAACTTACGGAAGGGTTTGAAAACTGGATGGATCTGGCAGCTGGCAATGAGCACAATCAGAAAGAGTCTGAAAAGAAAGGCCATAGTCTACCATGTGCAAAAGCACCTGGGCATTATTTACTGCAACTCTTTCAAACTCATACGCTGAAAATACAGAGAACGAAGCCAGCCACTAGCTACAGAAATAGTCTATGAGTGCTACTTCTATAATGAGGAAAGAAACAAAGGCTAAACGAATCACTTTGCATAGCACACAGAGCAACATAACTGAGTGGGGGCAAGTGGAATAGCCACCCCGAGTGCCGCCTTTGTGGAGGGCACAAAAGTAGTCCAGACCACAGCAGCAGCAGACTGTGTCGCTGCAATCAGCACTACAGCAGCCAGTACTGCCGTGGGCATCACAGAAGCTGCCCTACTGTGCAACTGGGCACATATTATGCATATATCTTCTAAGATGTGGTTTGGTGCCCACAGTCAACTAAGCACTGTGCCAATTTGTTGACCAGTCAGATAGGGGATCTCTGTAACATTGATATTTTGCTTATAGAAATGGAGATGCGAGGTGTTTGAACTCATAAGCCCCAACAATTCAGGAAATGAGAGCTGCAAGAATTCTCAAGGGTAGGAGTATTAAATGAGGTGCCAGAAAGTTCACTGAACAAAATCAGAAGTTGTCAGGTAAAGCAATTCTTCAAGATCCTTAAAAGTATTTGGTTAATTATAGTTTTGTCTTCATTTTGAATACAAAAAGGGGCAAGTGCTTACAAAGCAACTTACTAGCTGCTGCAACTTTTGCAGAAGAACCCACTGTGAGCAAACAGGACGGATGGATTTCTAATTAAAGAGGACCCAGGAAATGTAACGGGCAATATTTGCATGCAAGATTGGGACAGATACCACTTCCAACCAGTCAGTTCCAAGATTTCAGAGTTTTAGAAGTTCTCTCATCACCTTAGAAAAATATAAAGAAAGTATATGGTTTATCACAAACAAAGGCAACAACAATACATCCGAATAAGTCCCAGAACAAGAGCAATGCCTCCAGAAAAGCTACACTCTCAGTAACCACAGGGGATATTAAATTGCTACTCATTTTAGCAGGCGATTATCTTGGAATACTAGTTCCACCCACAGAGGAGGTATTTCTTACCTCTCATAATTGAATGAGACTTTGAAAACGATTGAATTTTAGTGAGTCACAAGCACAGCCATGTCACAAACAGATGTCACTCAACAGACTCATTTCCAAAGGATTCCAGCAGTAAATACTCTTGGTCAACCAAGGCTCATCGTGTTCCCAGAGTCATTGGGCTTGCACTCCAACTTCTCCCACCTGAGTTCAATATTACAGGAGTGGCAAGTATTATGGCACATTCCATTTTAATTAAAACAGAAAACAGGTAAGCTCCAGCAACCAGTAATGTAAGTAGGGCAGGCATTTATACAGAGAGCAAGAACAGTAGCTGCCATCAGTGCTAGCTCGGTCGCCACTACTGACAACCTGTGTGTTGCCACCACCCAAGGAGCAGTACCCGGTTGTTACAACTCCTCCAGTAGCCACAGCGTGATTTTAGAGTAACAATTTTCTCCACATCAAATACAGCAACAATATATGTGCACACACAATAAGATATAGATATGGCAGAAAGGAGGAACCCTCAGCATCTGGCTTACAAGGCTATTCCAGATGTTGAAAGCTGCTCTTCATAACAGTGGATGGCACTGTAAGAGCTTGAGCTCACCGTCACTTTTTTCCTGCTATGCATACATTTTATGCAGATGAGTTTCAATTCTTTGCTCCAGAACAGTAGCCTCATAGAGGCACTGCATAACAAAGAAAAGAAATCAGATTACCATTAGATGGGGCAACTCCATCAGTGAGCTTGCACCCCTGTATGGGAGAAAGAAGAATTTAGCTTAGAGCCCTTTTTTCCTTTTATATCAGATTGATCTCCCAGTAGGTGTCACTGTGGCACGAGAATGCAGATCCCAGTCAAACTGCATTGACACATTACTAGTCAGGTTATTCTAGTTGTTACCTCAAATCCAACAAACCCTATTTGTTCCTCCAGCCCATTTACCCAACTGATTACCATAATCACACTTCATAGCTTCAGGGGAAGAAACCATCCCTCCTTATACTAATTTAAGCAGCTAGCCTGTTAAAAAGGTGCATAGAAAGTGTGCAGAATGAAGAAACAAATCTCAGCAAAAATTGGACTTCTTCCCAGTGCCACCTCTAAAGCAGGAAGCCCCCAATTATAAGTAAAAACCTTTCAAACCAATGTATATTATAAACAAATAGCAAGAAGTCAGTGGTTCACTTGGGGAAATACATATGGATATTTCACCAATAGAAATATCTTATCAGAAGGAATAGGAAACCCTCGACCTTTCTATATTAAAAAAAACACATATTATACAAATTGGTAGAGAACTCAATCCTGCTGAAGAATTCTGTAAGTTGTTTTTTTTTAAATGTAGAGACAGTTTAGCAATCTCTGTTTTAATTCTGTAGGGTTTCAAAGTACATTCTCTAGCCTGTTGTTATAAGTCTGCAAAACTCTAGAGCGTTCTACCCAACTAAATCCTCTAAGACGTTTCCCTAGTTGATAATCCAGCAAAGCCATCTTTGGTTCCCTGTACATCCAGGCCAAGGCAGGTACAAAACAAGGAGCCTTTCTGCTTAGCTGATCTCAGATTTAAGCTTGCATAAGTTAAACACGAATCTTAAAGTGACAGGAAGCTGCTGCATCTTCCACAGCTAACATTTTAGCTTGAAGGCATTCAGGAAAGCAATGGGGAATCCCATTTCTGTCACAGCTCATGGACAAATGCTAAAAGAAGGAAAGCAGAAGTCACACCAACTATCTGAAGTGTAATACTTGGGCTGCGTACACCTGTTGTAATGATTTGGGAGAACTCTCCTCGATTCGTTTTCCTGAGAGGAAAACTTACCCAGAGACACCTGAACACACATTTGGACTCTGAACTCCTGAAGGGCAGAGACCTTGCAGTGCTGACGCTGCCTCCGTCTGCCTGGAAACAAAATGAGAGCAGCGCTCGGCGCAGCCTCGACTGGCTAACCCAGTCTGCTCAGGGTCAGCCTGCGTCTCCCTGCAGCACAGCGTGGGGATTGTGAAGGGGGCATGTTCTGCCCCCTGCTGGACTGGAGCAATAGAGTGCCAGGCTGGGGTTGGGGTGGGAGCAAAGCACCCTGGGATGCTGGAGGACTGTGCTGTGGCTTCTCAGAATAAGAACATGTACAGATGTTTGCTTTTCTGGGGGTGATTTAACCCCAGTTGTTCCTGTCTAGCCCTCAGGGCTGCTATTCGCTGGACCAGCTCAGCCCCAAGAGCAGCAGCAACCCGGCAGTGGTGGCTGGGCAGGCAAGTTAACCCTTCCCTGCCTACTCCCCTGGGACAGCCAAGCTGCTAAAACTAAAGCCCTTGTGGGGCGGGGGAAGAGCCCAAAATGGGAGGGCGGGACTCAAACCTTTCAGTCCTCCAGGCCCCTGCTGGCCTAAAGTGCGACTGCGCCAATCTCGAGTTAGCCCTAACACTGATCAACATTTGAGCGGCTCACAGTACAACATGTAACAAGGCCCTGAACTGAACTGGGGTCAGTCATCCTTTAGAGAAAGATAACGCAGGCTTGCTTTGCTGTTAAGGGAAGATGCTGCATCACAGCTGGATGTACAGTTACTGGAGGGTTAAATGCAGTTGAGAAGGACATATCAAACTCCTTTCAAGCTGGGGGTGCATCTTGACGAGGATTTATGAAGCACAAAAGGGACCTATTAAAAGCATTTTGGCAAGCATCTGAAAGCTGACATTAATCTGCATGTAAATGTGCATCAATTATTTTAATACACAAATATACCAAGCAATAATAGTTGCTTGTGCAGTGCTTGCTCTGTCCTTGCTGCATCAAATTTGCTTATTGTATGAGTTCATCAGCAATAAAAAGCACATTGATCACCACGCCTATCTGGAACAGAATTTTATAGCGCTGAAACTAATAGGATTCCACAGAATTTATTCTAACAATCTGAAGAACGTAATAAGAAGGGAGATCTTTCTGTGGGCTAGTTTGCTTTTTTGCTGCTGCTATCCTAATAAAGCAGGCATCCCGTGGAAGGTCCATAATTATTAAATTCTATAAAATGATCGGAAAATCCTACAGCAGTCTCCCTCAGTCAATGTGATTTTTACTCTAACACATTACATTACTCCAGCAATGTAATTAGAAGGTTACTTTGGTTGTGAGCTCTCTTTAGTCTGTGGACCACACTCTGGGCATGGCTAATTCCCTCTGCTCAGCAGTGCCTCCCCTCCTGCAATCCCCTCCCAGATAAGTGGACACTTTGTTAACTGTTCAATTATCTACCAAGAAGAGAACAGCCAGCTTGAAGCTCTCTATGGACAACGTAACTTTGATTTTTTTTAAAATATTGCTAACTTCCTTTGCTCTCTGTAACCTCCCAGCACACGCATACACATACATACCAGTAATACGTTGTGACTTATTGAACCTAGCACAAAGAATCAGCATTGATCAGCCAGCAAGTGGGAACAAAAAAATCCCAACGGCAAAACATTTCCAAAGAACTTTTCTATAAAATAAAGGTCTCCCCACCTTTGAAAAGATTTAAGCCAGAGTTATCCAGCCTGTGGGGCTGAGGCAGGTAGAGGATAATTTAGCCCAGTTTACAAGGGACTTCAGTGAACTACATAACAGCCTCGTATCAAAGGTAGCTTTTCAAGTGGCAACCCTTATAGGGCGAATGCACTGGATCTAATGATCAAAGACACCTCAGGACATATTAAACGGAAAGGGGATGTATTTTGCAGTTTCTTCATTCCTGTAGTGTTAGAAATCATTATCGCCTTACCTGTCAGTCAGAGTTTAGGACTCCCTCGTGTTCTCGAGCCCTGTGTTTTGCTCATACCACCGGTTTATAAAGTTCTCAAAATGCCAGAACCACCCCCATTCCTACCTTCCTCAAGGAGCTCGAGACAATTGTGTGCTTATTGATTCCTATTTAGCAATTCCTTGATCTCATTGGTAGTCTCCCAGCGTTATGCACAGGTGGAACCCACAGGGCTGAATTCTGTTCTCACTTATATCTGTGCAGCCGTAATGAGTTCAGGTCATTGCACTCGTGTAGAGCAGCAAAGACAAAATTTGAGGAATTCAGTGGGATTTCTCCTGCCGACCATCTTTTTATTTTGATAACGTTTTTCAAAATGGGATCCTTGATCTATATCAAATAACAAGGAGAATTTGCCCATATAGTCCACTGAGTGAAATAAGACTATCAGAATAAATGAGGAAAAGCAAAAACTAGGCTCAGAGTCAAGCATCTCTCTTTAAATGTAGGAAACAAAAGAATAGCCTATTCCTGTAGTCATCATATCTGCAGGCATTCATAGCTCCTAAGAGTAAAGTCATCATGTTTCGGTCTTCATGTGGCAGTAAGAGAGAAATGGCTTTGCTCCAGTTGATAAATATTTATTTAAATTTTTTATTTATTTTTTAAAAAATCAAAGCTCCTGGGAATGAATGTGAATACTTTTGTCATTAGCACTTTAAACAGACACACCACCTGCATACTAAAGAGGCTTCTTTTTAAATAAGTTCTTATTTATCTTTAATAAACACTTTGACTTTAACTAGGAAAAGTTGTCCCTTAGTTGGCTCATCCCATTCTCCTGAGCTTCAAATTGACATCTGCAAGATGGACGGGTTTGCAGAACAAATGCCAGGGACCCCTGCTTTACTAGTCTTGACTAATGTCAGACAAAATGTCAGAGACTCCAGAACCACTCTTGGCAATACACAAAATGGAAAGGATCCAAATTCAAGCAGCTGAAAGGGCTGCACAATCACTACACAAAGGAATTGATGCGTTGCATATTGAATTCTGTCAATGATTACATATAATTGTATCATTACCTAGAGTGAATTTAATGGAAGCTAGTAGTCAGGAAAATAAGAAAGAAATTAACTTTGAAGTAGTATAATGAAAGATTTTAATTATGGAAGAAAATCAGTCACATTTTTAAAATTACTGGTTATGGTGCCATCAAACGTACTCTATCCAAATCCTGTTTGTCACTTGGACGTGAACACTTTTTTTCTTCCTTTAGGCCACTGTGATTTTATAAGACAAAACTTTGCAAGAAGCATCTTTATTCCAATGTCTAAGAGTATTTTAAAAATGTCAGTCTGTATTCATATTTGCAGATGATGGAGAAAACGAATATTGCCAGATCAACAAATGAAACCCGGCGTTTAGTAATTGTTTCAACATTCAGACATCATAAAAAGTTCAATTCAAATGAGACTCAAGCAGCAACACATCAAAAGGCATCAAGCAGTTCTAAAGTTGCATTTTTTGTTTGAGTCTCTTCAACAGATCAAAACCCCACTATTCATTGGTTAGATAACAGTTTGCAGCCCAGTGCTAAAAGGAAATATTGCTGTTGTCATGGAAAAAATAAATCAGACTTATGATCTACAATTTAATGCCACTAAATAAGGTAGAATAAAGCACAACAGCTCTTGCAGGGAAGATCTGGCACCAATTATGGGACTTTGAGATGTTCTAACAGTTCTAAACATACTGACTCAATTTTCTAATTAGCAAATTAAAATTAATTGTACCATTTCCCACTGATAGGTTCATATTCAAGTTATTTTAATGACCTAAATGGTGTAAACATGGGTAGCCAGTGATACAGCCTAATAGTAATAAAACTTTCTTTCTACTCAGGTATTCTCTAATTGCAAGGATGGGGATGTTTCTAAAGAGCTAAATGCTTCTGGTACAGATTCCATCAAAGCCTTCAATACGGAACAAATTGAAAGCATACTTAATAAACTCCAATCACTACCTGATAGAAAACTGAACTGGATGTAGTTTAACGTGCTGTAATTGCGTGGCTTTCTAAGGAAGGGAAGTATCCTAATTATAAGCTCTGAGAACAGTTGCAATGCACAAAAGCAGCACTTTACCCTACTTTCAGTCCTGAATGGAGCACTAAGTCTCCCTAGCATACTGGCTAATCACATTACAGAACAAGCCGGTTCAAAGGACCCTAACTTTATTCCAATTGAGAAAAGTAGATTTGCTTGCTTTTAGACTCTCTGCAGCGGTAAAGCTGGATCAGAAGCAGCACCATAACTAAGGTGCTTGGATTTTAACATAATGAAAAGGGAGAACTGATCTGGAGAGCTTCTCAAAGCGCTTCGCATTGAGCCAAGGAAGCTGGTGGGTGTTTTGCCTGAGTAGAAGCTGCTCATGGATTTCAAATCATAGTCTACCATTGCGAAGAAGACTGCACAAATTGAAGAAGGATTCAGGACCTTATTTTGATGATGGCCCTCTGCACTAGTCTTAATGCTAAAAACCAACGCCTAGAGATACCAGGTCCTAGATTTAGGCCTATATTACAAGCTGACAAGAAAACTTTTTTTAATATTGCAGAACTATGTGGAACAGCCGGTCAAAAGTTTACTTTGGTTTCAGTTTTAAAAATGCTCACTTCCTTGGATGTTTGGACTTAAGAAATGAAAAATCCAGGCAAAACAGCATTTTTTTTACCCAATTTTGACAAGAAGCCAAAACATTACTTGTTTGCATGAATTTTCTAAAACTTAAAATAAACTTAGGAGTGAGCTAACGTGAGCTTCCAGCTGGGGTGGACACATTTCGAGATGAGCAGATTATTGTTGGTGAACTGGAACTGAATATTGTCATTATATTGTCAGTAGTAGTCAGATACTGTGTATTGCAGTAATACAAATAAGCCCCAGTTTTGGACCAGGAATTCACGATGCTTGGAGTTGTAGAAATACAAACGAAAGACGGTCAATTACTCAAATTGCTGACAATTGACCCTTGGCCTGGCAAAGTTGTGCCTGGTTTCTGGTTTCATAGACAAACCAGCTTTGATAATAAAAGACTAAATCATGTTACAGCAGCAAACTGAGCCTCTTTGTCTGAAGTTCATTGATACAAAAAACAGCCTGGAGATCTCACGATAACAGGACCTGTCCCAAGACTTTTGGTGTTTCCTAACTCCTATCAAGAGTACAATATTGCAGCAGCAGCAGCCATCTTCCCAGTTTGGAAACACTTGCATTCCCAGTCCCAACTCAGGATGGGCAAAGAATTAAAATCAATTAGAAAAAGAACATTGCCTCTGTGTCACAAAGTACTTAGCTGAGTCCTGGTCCCAATAGTGATGATCTGAACCATCGCAAGTCATTTATGCACAGTGTCATTGTCTTAGTTGCTGAGGCCGTTGCTATATGTCACCCTCTGGCTAGTCTAAGCACTGTCAAATGTGGAGTGGGTAGTGCTAGAACAAGTTTTAAAGAGTCACATGTGAAGTCTTCATGCCATTTCTGGTCTGCACAACTGTGACTTGCCACTAGATAGCTGATGAGCAGGGCAGTCATTATGGGTTATCCAGATGTACGAGTAAAGTGGCAGTGGGACATGATGCCCCAGTCAGCAGACAGATCTCCCAGCCATAGGGGCACCCGTGGCCACACATTTAAATTAATGGCATGATAGGAACCAGCCACAAAGCTATTACACATTTTGTGTGGACTAACTTTGTGGTGTATTCCTCCTTTGATCACACCTTTAATTGATTGAACATGCATCTGGATCACTATTCAAGAGATGATTGGTTAATCATGATTAAGTGTAACTTGTGGTATGAGCTACAACTGTGACTTGCTTCCAACCCTGCTGTACATAGGGGTGGGCCAGGAAAGGTGCAGGGGCAGAAGCATGGCACTGGGACATAGTGAGGCATTGCAAGATGGGAGCTGTAATCCAATGAAGTCAGCCTACCACTGAAACAAATGAAAGAAATAAAACCCCAAAGGATAAAAGGAAAGAAGCACAGCGTAATTTAAATAAATAAACAAATGCATATTTAACACATGTTAATGACCTGAGCTTGAGCTGGGGTGAAAGGGGTTTGATGCCCACCTGATGTGGTCCAGGGGGTCATTTTTTGGCTCATTTTTTCCCCTCTGATAGATGAAAGTAGGTAGGTACTACCTGGCTTGCACTGCTTACATGGGTGGTTGTTTGCACTGGACACACGGGCCTGCACCCCTGGGGTGGGAGTGGAGTTTCGTTTGGTGCCAGTACCATCCCCTGGACAGTAGAGTTTGGGGGATGGAAAGTTTGTCTGCACAGGACAGAGGATGGTACATCTGGGGATGCTGAAGGACTGAAGTTTGGTACGTCTGTCTCTAGGGAGCAGTCACATGTTACTGTAACATAAGCACGATAACAATGCTCAGAGATAAAATTATGCCACTTTGGGCAAAGTTTAAGACACCTAGAGAGCTCTCAGCGCTACTTTTCATGTCCTCATTGTGGACAATCCTGCATGAAGAGCTCTGAGGGTAACATGTAACACCACCCTGAGATCTACTAGACATTAAAGGTGAAGGAAACAAAGACTCTTAATATGAAAAACAGATCCTGTGATCATCGCTCCCAAACTGAGATCCATTTACTGACAGGCACCCTCTGATGTAGCTTCTCTCATCTGAGATGCCCATAAATAATACTATTTCAAGGGAAATGGAGAAGCCCGGAGGTAAAACTAATATTTTAAAGCTCCATCCCTTGTAGGCTACAAAACTTCTCTGCTCACCCTGACCTCTTGGATTCATATTGATTTTTTCAATTAAAAATTTATCAGGACCAGAGGAAGTAATAAAGCGCCCAAGATCAGCAGCAAAAGCCCAGAATGAAAAGGGCCAAAGCTACCAAGAGTAGTTGATTCAAGCAATAGCCAAATACAAGAAACAAAATTGGTCCATTACAAATGGAAACAAGAGAGACAGAGCAAGAAGGGAGGAGGAAATAGAAGACAATCAATAGAGTTAGATTTCTGGTGAAAAGGTTAATTAAATTTTTTGCTGGCTTCTACTTTGGGAGTCACTTTTCCCAATGTAAATATATAAAGTGCCCTTTTCCTAAGCTTCATTTACACAAATATGTGGTGCATAGGAAAAGCAGCCCACAATAAATCAGCACTTCACTTTCGGAAAGGTAGAGTGACGCAAATGTATAGTGGCCGACCTGAAAATAAATCTCACTAGCAAGACCTGTCCACGGCTGTCTAGTGCATTAACTACCCACAAACATCTTTCCCTTAAACAGCCACAATAAATGTTATAGGCAGGATCATGTTATTTCAAGGGATCTGGGTAGAGCAGTTTGTGCCAATTAACATGCATAAATCTGTATGGAAAGGGCAGACAGATAACTTCACTGAAGTCCAGCTAACACTGAATTTGATAAACAGAAGAAACCGTCAACGACCAAAGACTGTGGACAATGCTAGGACTTCACTATTTCACTCTCATTCTTTTTCAACCTACCTTTACCAGCTTGACTATGATTATAACTGATTAAAAAAAGTTCAAGCTTTCTAAGAATGATGTTTAATGCAAACACCTGGAGTCAGCTCATGTCAAGGATCAATACAAATAATATTTAGACCGCACAGAAAGTGTGCAAAGTACACAACATAGGTTTTGCCTGGTAGTAAATCCAGCCAATTTCTTTTAGCTGAACTAGGCCTTCAATTTGTTTTGACTAAACATTTGATAACACAGACCAAATTACAAAGCTCATCTTGATGTATATGTTTGGCAAATTATAGCATATTCAGCTACCAAAATAATTGTGTTTGATGGAGCTGGAAGAAGTTGGGAGTGGGGGGGGGGGGCTGGGACCATTACTGTACTTTCTTTACCACGCCAACATTTATAGCTTCTCTTATGCTTGAATAGAAACCTCTCAAGTGTAAAATCAAAAACCGAGGGAATGCAGTTTCTTTGGGGAGCAGATCTTCCTTTTTCCTTTCGCCAGGCATGCAAACATACATGACACTCTAACTACAATATCACAGGGTGCTGTTTTCAGCTTTGAAATGAGCCACTATGTGACAGTGGTTTCATCTTCTGAAAAAAGGCAGGGTTGCTTTCCCAGTCCAGCTATACAGAAAAGCACCTACTAATAACTCAGGATTGACACAGTAGACTATATAGAAAGCAGGAGAAAAAGGTACAAGCCTCCTAGGGTTTGGGAATAGGACATGTTTAGACCAGGATAAACAAAAATCTGGATACCCTACCCCACCCTGGTGCTACCACCTCAAATCCAATCTAAAATTACCTAAGGAAAATCAGGGTAAAACCACACCAGTGCAAGTTATACTGGCATTGGCATCATATAGCTGCGCTTTATCCTAGGAATCCCATTTGGCCAAACAAGAAGTTATCTACTTCACCAAGGAGTGGCAAGGCAATAAAACAAGCAACTAATCTAGAATCACTGCACATCTGTCCACACTGGGTCCTCTTATAATTTATACTATGCAAAACCAATATCATTTACACCAGTGAAAACATTATCCAGACCCTTGGGCTTCATAATCTGCTCCAAAAGTTACAAGTCAAGGTCTGATTGGACCAAGGAAAAGACTAAAACTCCATATGCCATGATGCCCTAATGGCAATCACTCCCTTATACTCTATAAGACAAAAGTGTCCAGAAACTAAGCTTACGTGTCCCATTTTATCTCAACTGTCGGGGTAGAAACCAAGGAGAGAGAGGCATGCTTTCCAGAGAAAGGAAAATGACAGCCATGAAATATGTGATTATGCAATATCTGTGTCCAGCATCTGTTGCCTTCACATTCATTATTTTCAAAGGGCGAGAATGGGCAAAGAACTCCAAACAATTCAACAAAGTGCTGTTTTCACACACAAACATTGCTATGTTCATAGCTGATCTGGGACTTCTCTGGTTTTGAAATCAGACTGCAAAATTATGAAGGCCCACAAACTGGCGGTGGGGGGAGATTCATATCTGTCCCTGAGCCAGGATAAACTTGGCTGAAAACAAGCTAAAGTCTTCTAACTTTGGTGCTGGAGAAGATTCAAAATCGGTGCTGTATTATAAGCTGCAATCCATCATACACTGTTTCTTGCTCACTTGCAGTTCCTCTTAAAACTACTGGTTCTTGTTATATAAACAGAGAAAAGACTAAGAAAGCATTTTAGAACATTATTCTAATACAAACTTGGATCCCCCTTTCCCTCCCTTAAAATGCTGTCGAAATGGACCCATAGAAATGCATCCATCAGGCATGTGTGTTGCAGGTACTGTAACAATCAGTGCAGAGACGAAATGTGAGGGTTCAATACAAGAAGTCTGCTTGCCTTACCTAGACATTTTTCTTCGAGGCACCCACAAAAAAAATGAGTCTCAAAGCACTCATGAAAAAAAGTTGAACAACAAATAATACATTTAAGGCATTTAAATATTCATGAAAATTAGCTGCAAATTTCCACCCTCGGGATTGTTCGCTCCTTTACCATGAATATTAACTGTAAGTGTGCTAGTAATAAGGAAAATAAAAAGACTACCAGCACCTGGAACCACATGATACTATTCTGATGGTGAAAAAGTAAAATGGCATCATCTGGGCCTTTTGATGGTTTTTCTCCCGCTTTTAAGCACTTGAAAAAGATAAAAAAAATAGTGCTTTGCATATCACATGGAGCAAAGATAACCAATGCACCAGAGAGAACTGAGAGGAACAAGCAAAAGGCATTAGTACGCCATAAATGTCCTATTTTTCTAATTGGTCACAGTTTCAAGCACTCAGCTTGGTGTCACTGGCAAGGGAGCCTTTTCCCTAAAGATTACTGATCAGAACAGGGGGAAAAACAGTTTGTGTCTGACCTTGCGTGAAATGCAGCCTGGAATTGTTCATGTGAATCCATTTTACTTTCCATAAAATCAAACAGCAAAGGTACCTGAATCTGATTATCTTGAGCTACTCCAGCAGGGGTCACTAAATTAATGATAAATATGAGGTGAGCTAAGAAATCAAAATATGGAAATCATTTCTTCTCCCCCTGCACACCCTCCCCTCCACCCCAGAAATAAAAGAGCAGGAAAAGACTTGTTTGCATACACCATATTTGAAATGTAGAAATTATTTCTGGGGAAAGCAGTTAAGAAAAAAAGCAGCTAGAGCCCTATGAACATGAACCCGACTGAGACTCCGGTTTTCAGGGCTGCTACGACAGCAACAAAGACCTAGATATCCAATCTGCAGCTTGTGGGCTTCTGTTATGTATTAAATCTGCCTTTGCCTTTCAGAAGAAGGTCTCTTAATATTTTATAACTTCATGATGATATTTATAAAAACCTGGGTGATAGCCTCAGCTAGGGTACAGGTCAGCAAAGAAACAGAGTTGGGGGGGAAGATTTCAATACAAGTTTGCTCGTTTCCACAACTAAGGAACTTATTGTAAATGAACACAGAGTTCAAAGTTGTCTTGCTATTTAAAGATTACAGCATGAAATAAGTCTGAAATATTTCCAGAGTCCACGAGAATTTGAGAGAGATATTTTTGGTCTAAACAAATGTTTTCCTTTCCCATTCAAAGAAACTCAAACATGCCTGGCACAGCTAGAAGAGGCTCTTTGCCCCCACTCATCTTTGCTCAAATATTACTTTCTTTAATCTGCATTCTGTTTCTCTTTCCACAAACTTCACTTTATTGGCCTGGATTAAACTCCTCCTCCTCATCTTTACTTTTAAAAATGCTGAATGTTTTCCTTTCAATAAGGGAGAGCTCTGCTGGCTTTGGGGTGGGTTTTTTGGTGAGGGGGAGCATTGTTTTGTATTTTGATTTTTTTTTTTTTGCATATAAAAGAGTGAAAAAAATGAGGAGAAAATGTTACTCAATGAACATGTTTAAGTGTTGACATTTCTAGTTCTGTCTTTAATATTTTTAAGCTGGCACATTCTCCAAATCGCATTGTTCACTTTGAAGTGGTTGCCCATTGTTTTCCCACCACCCTTTGCAAGGATGCCTGACAGATGACCCATTAAATGAGTGCTGCTTTGTTTTCCGACCTCCTTATCACCCTTAATTTTCACTAAAAAGGGACAATCTGCTTGGCCTACTGCCTCTTCCTCTAACAGTAGCAGTTGGTAAGCCAGGGGTCTCCCCATACCCCTTTACTTTTATGCAGAGCGTGTCTGCCTCCCAATTATCCCAGGAGAAGTTCTGCATAAATTAGTGGATATTGTTTCTAAAGCTGTCAGGAATAAATTGTTCTTATTTGCCACAACTGTCAAATGGAGGGAGGGGGCTCCAAGATGAGCTTTGACACGCCACTGCTGCTCAGAGGCAGAGATGCAAATGCTACCTCCTGCCAGGGTGTTGTCCTGAGGACGCCTAGCCATGCTCAATAGCTACTCACTTCTTTATTTATCCATAACAAGAATATAAGATTTCTGACATGTGCCAAAGAACGGCTTTCTTGACTAAGGATGAATAAAAAAACCCACAACCAAGAGTGCAACAACAACAGGCAGATCAGGACAGAGCATAAAGCTATCCTTATTAAAAATCTCGCATGCATGCATTAAGTAAAATTCAGGAACGTGGGATCCAATCCCGATATCTTGACTGTCAACATGAATTTTGCCACTGACGTGGACGGGTGTATGCTCATGATAATTTAGGAAGTGGGAACTAAAAAAAGTCCAATGTTGTTTTAGCTCATTTGGACTCATTTTTGCACTCATTTTTAAAGATTTGAGATGCAGCTC
>JAGPOW010002514.1:68315733-68335674 GCA_030014935.1 Caiman crocodilus | reverse complement strand
CCAGCATACAATAGCATCCTAATATTGGTTAGAAGCTCAGCATGCTGTGCTTTATAAATCAAATAATTTTCAATTTGACATTGCAGTCCAGATTGGTATCCTTTTCTAGCAAGGTCTGAGATTTCATGGATACATATAACCTTTACTGAGAGCAGCCACCTCCAGATATTAAGTGTGTGTCAATATTTATAGTGCCTTCACTTCTGTTTTGCTGTAATCTGCAGATACAAGGAAAACAACAAAGGTATTTCAGATACCGTGCCATGTTAAATGGCAGTTTTGAATGGTAATCCCAATACATTGATACAGATATACCTAAATCCTGTTCTCAGTTCACCTGAGCAACCCTACTGACTTCAATGAAATTGGGCAAGTGAACTGAGAAGAGAACTGAGTCCATGGTGTGCTTGTTAAGGAAAAATTACTGGCAGGGCTGGAGCCTTCTCTTTATCCACCTAGAAAATTGCAATGAAATCTGTTTCTACACTGCCCCCAAGGATGACCTGTTGGTTTCTCACAGTCTATTTCAAAACAAGGTGTATGCTCAGACTGCAGCAGCACATCCAACACCGGAATAGTTTTGACAATGACATCTGCAACCTGGTTTCTTTCCCCAGTTCTGAACTTTGGTGTGAACTGGACACAAATTTATCTCATTTTCAGACCAAAGTTGATGATTTCTCTTCATTCTTTCATTCCGAGTATTTTTATTGGAATTCCTTTAATGATACACTGCTTTGTGAATCTTCCTTTGTAACAGAAGACCATTTTAGTTAGGAAAACTTATTTCAAAAAAAGTTCAGCTGATTTTTGTTGTGCAAGGTATCGAGTCCAATTCTGTCTGTATTGTTTTGTCTATTTTTACACCCTGACTTGATTATTCATTGTTAGTACATCACAGATAGGACATCGGTCAGGGAGTTTGGAGGCCTGGGCCTACTGTCCAGCTCTGGTCATTCACTCGCCAAACTCAAATTCATTTACCTAAATACCTTTGAGGGATCTGGACCTCAGTGTCCAAGAGCAGCTCACCAATTCTTTATGCCTTAATTTTTGTCCATCTGCAAGATGCACTTTACTCAGATTTATGATGAACTTTGAGAAACAGAGCAAGAGTGTTATACAGTGCTTCGTTACTAAATAGAAGGGGGGGGAAATTATCCATAATTTTGATGGTTCCACGTCCTAACCAAATTTTAATTAGAATTGTTACTTACATACTTCCTTAAAACCTCCCTGAAAATACTGGTTTCAATATTTTGACCTCCCCTCTTAAGCAGTTGTTTAGTGTTGCTTTGAAATGCTGTAATACATATATACACTGAAATGCAGTGATCTTTACAGCTTCCTCCTTCCACGTGTATATGGGAAAATGATGATTTGATTAATGAGTGCCTATTCCAATTTTCTTCTACTATAACTGCACTGATTTTACGTGAGGGATGCCAGCATAAAGTTAGGACTTTTAAACTAGTAAATCGAGACCCAGGTTGAAGTGCCTTGCAATCGACATGGCAACTGTAGCCCAAGATCATTAGTACGTAGCTACCTTTGCCTTGGATACCTTTTATTTACTTATTTATTTCAGTGAGATTAAGTTGGTAAATCAATGGCAATGAGAAACTAAAATCAGCAAAGGGAGCAATTAGTAGAAGTCTTCCATAGTGGATAAACCATTCAGCATCTGATTTCAAGAATCTTGCTCGAAATTCAGGAAAATTTAAACAAATACAATACATAAAGTCAGCAGGCCAGTTATTGATCTCAATGGTGCTACAAACTCCACTGAAACAATGTGGGGGGGTTTCCCCCACAAGATTTGCAGTAATGATGAGAATTCGCTCTGTTATGCATCTGTGCGTGCTGCTAACCGTTAGAATCAAACTAAAATACATCTCCCAGCCTAATAAGATCAGTCTTTTGGTCTCCTAAAAGACACGCACATAAAGCCAGATTTATCCAAATAGCTTGGGACCAGATGTTCAAGTTCTCAAAGCACATGAGAAAGCACCGCTCTCACCTCAGCACCCAAATGTGATTTTCAAAACCTGTCCAGTAGCTCCCAACGGAGCCCCACACATGTTGAGTTCTTTAAAACATCTGTCCCTAACTAACCAAATGATTCATATTTTCTCGCTGCCACATTACCCAATTTCCCCATATACCTATACCTAATTTTCTATCGGATTAAAAATCACACCCTATGTCAGCTTGCAGTCATCAAGCCTGTTAGACTGAGGTTATAACTTCAGCATGTCTCAGCATATCATACCGAAAAGTCCTGCCTTTGGAAAAGGTGAGTATCGGTACACTAAGGCAGGGGTCAGCATCCTATGGCCTAAGGAGCCTTTGGATATGGCTCATGGCTCCGTGGTTTTGGTGGCATTCAGTGGCAGCAGCTCTGCCCACACTGCACTGTAGCTGGGCACCTGGGGCTCTAGTGAATGGGGCTCTCTCCCTGCTCTGTGCTGCCACGTTATGGGGCACCAAAGGCTTCAGTGGAGTGGATCTCCTTGTATTGTGCTGCAGCTTCCTAGTGCCTTTCCACCTCAGACCCACGTCGGGTCATCCCATCCCCCGGGGGGAAAACATTACTAGCCCCTGCACTAGAGTATAAATGGTGACGCTCAGAACTTTGCATAATCTGATTCTTAAAAAATATTGTGCCAAAACAATACAAAGAGGTGGGGGGGGGGTTGTTTTGTTTAAATAGACCAGATTTTTTTTTTTTAAATAGATGCGTTTCTGTGTAGGCTATAATAACGAGCCTCCCAGAAGATGGGTGGGTGTGTGTGCATATGTACACAAATAGAATAAAGCCTTGTACTAAAATATTTTTAAAAGCCGAAAGGCAAGCATGCAGAACAGCACATTTCAGCTTAAACATGACCACGTTAGAAGCAAGCCACAATACACAGTCTTATAATGGGAAATGTTGAGTAATTTTAATTATAGCCAGCATTACCTATAATATAGCAAATTGCAGGTTTGACTTGGATAGAGTAAACAGAGCTATTTTCTAAACCTCACAGAAAATGGGTTTTCAAACTAAGAAACAACCCACTAACCTCAAGCCCCTGATGTTATTCATGAACAGCAGCTTCCCTTTCTAGAGCTGATTGACGTTTAAATGATTGTTTAAGGTCACCTATTTGTAATTTCATAGTACTGTAACAAGACCAGAGAAGTAATACTCCCTTTTCATAGAAAATCCAATTGATTCATAATCTTTATTATGATCATCATTCCAATCTTCATAAAAGTCTGTGAAATTGTAAGGGGAATTGGGCAAATGGCTGGTAGGTCTCCGCCTTCTCTTCCTGTTATGCCTAACAGATTAGGATCCTCAGGACATTTAGACCCAGGGATGATTTGCTGTGGTTCTGGAGCCCAGGAAAAGAACGGGTCTACTGTTTGCCTTTCCCCACTTTCTCCCTCCTCACTGAATCAGCAGGAACTAAAAAGAGGGGATGAGCAGCAGGAGCACTCAGCCCCTAGGCTCTGGAGCTATGTGAAACCAAGGACTCTGGGGCAGACCCTGTGCCAGAGCTCACATTCAGCACAGCCAAAGAGGAATATAACTGCACCACCACCATGCCCTCTGGATCTCCCCTTGCTAACACACACATCTCATTCAAAATGATGGGAGTACTAGACTTGTGCTTTCAGACACCTCAGTCAATTCTCATCTTGGCATTCGAATAGATCTAGAACATGTAGGTAACATTAAGGTGGGCCTTTGATAGCTTTCATGCTAGATAAAGGACACATGAATTACACCTGAAAAAAAGACTAGATCAAAACTGGGCACATCTACATGTGCTATTAATGCACTGTAAGCTTACTGAACAATACGCTTTCCCCACAAGCACACCTACATGTGTGCCGGCTGGGAGCAAATTTGCTCCCAACAGAAACAATTCAGTGCAGGACTAACTCCTGCCCCTCTGCCCCCCACCCCCCCACAGCAGCTCAGGGGAGGTCCAGGCTCCCCTGGGTGCCAACCTACGGCTGGTAGGGAGCACCAGAATCAGGCCTGGGGTCTAGGGGGTGGGACGAGCATTCCCACCACCAGGGCAGCTGCCTCTCAACCCTGTGCCCCAATTGGTAGACGGGAGCATGGGACTGGGAAACTGTCCTTTCCCCCCAGCAGCTGTTTTGCTACCCCATGCCAATTGGGAAACATGTAAATATGCTGAAGCACTCTAATTAGCATGCTGCAGCAGCCTCTGCATCATGTGTATTCAGCATCCTCACATTTCAAAATGTTGGTGGGGCATTTTAACTAAAGCACTTTAAGCATACACATGACATTGTGTTTGCTTTAATTAGAGAGGCTCTCAGCTCCATTCTAAAACACCACCACCCTCCACCACAGAGCAGCCTAGGTGCTCAAATTGGGTATGCATTAACTTTGTGCAGAAACAGGACAGCGGGTACCACAGGAACTTTCAATTCAAACACCGAGGTACTTAAGCGAACCATTGAATGGGGCCCTTTTGAATTCCAATCCTGGACTCAAAACCCAGTGGCTATTTTTGGACCTGGTCTTCTAGATTTTTTCTTTCAATTGTAGAGGCTTATGCATTGGCTCTGGAAGTCTCAGACTCAATCAGCACTAATAATCAATGGTTATTCCATCTGCAGTATCTTTTTAAATAAAGACATTAATGACAAGGATGACTAAATCAGCCTAATGACTTTAGGCTGATTCAATCTTTTCTTTAAAAAAAAAAAACTATCCACAACTCATTGTAGAAAGGTTGCTGCAATCCTGCATTGCACTCATTTAAACAGAGAGATTCTGAACCATAAAGGACATGCCTTTGCAGTAAAATCTGTACCTAGGTTATATACAGATCCAAAAGCTTTAGTCTAGTAGGAAAAATACTTTTTTTTTTTTTTTTTTTTTTTTTACCACTTATAACTCTGCCAAATGAGTTTTAATTTATAGAGGTCAAATAATCTTCAATCCCTCCATCCTTAAGAAAAAAGTCAATGTAATTCTTTGAAAGGCAAAGGAGGTACATGGGTTAATGGGAAAGGTAAACGTTCAATAGCTCAATATGGTACATTCACCCTTTACGAGTGCTTCAATTCTACTACGCAGCACATGGAATATATTCCATGCAGTCAAGCATGGAGATTTAAGGCAGGCTGGGTTGTATTTATGGTATGTTGCAAATAAACACCATAAGCAGTTCACTGATGCAGGTAGTAAAGAGTACTTTGCTTGAGGTCCTGGATAGAGCTGGTTAGGAGCTGGAACTTCCACCCCGTGGGGAATTCTGATGTTTGCATTTTCTTTATTCTAATTTAGAACAAAACCAGAAATTTAGGTTTTCTTTCCTGTGAATTAAATACGCTGAAGGATTTCAGTCTGGGTAAAATGGAACATTTAATTTTGGCAGTGACACAATCTTTCATTTGGATTGCATTGTTGCAGTTACACTTTTATAGAAGTTACATCTGAATAACACCTTTATTTATAACTGTCAGAACTAAATGGTTAAAAAGTGCCTCGGCACAGCTGCTTTTCAGCATGATGCGAGTACCCAGCGCAGGGATTTCCCCTGTGGCGCGAAAGAGCCCTTGGTGCAAAATCAGCTCCCACCAAAAGCTTGCAGCTGCACCGTTGAGTGCATGCTTTCAATTGGCCTGATGTAAATTATGCACACGTGGCAGCTAGCAATTGGCTCTCTAGCCGTACAAAAGGCTTGAGAAGTTTCCACCCAAGTCGGAGGAGAGCTTCGCACGCCCGTTGGGAGAAATCCTTACATGCATCCCGGAGCCACACTGGAGGCCTGATCAACCACCAACGACTCCCCATCGATGCATTCCCAATGTACCCCGTGCCCTCAGCATCGCTGTGCCACTTGTTTTTTTTCAACTTTCTGTTTCTGAAACTCTACAGAGCACGACTACACTGCATACCTCGACACAAGTCCCTGTATCACAGCTTTGTAAGTAAAGTTTTCTTTTTGCAACCATCAAGCATGCTGTGCCTAATTCCACTCCATAAGAGATGTTTCAAGCTTTGCTCTCCCTAAAGAATTTGGTTTAAAAAAAAAAAAAAATCAATGTGCTTTCATGAAACAGGGAAACTACATTTTTCAATAGAGATTGGCTCCATTGAAATTTTTTCAAGCAGCTCTCATGATAAGCTGAGGATAGAAGTCTAGTTGATTTCTAGTATTCTTTCTAGCCTGAAGCAAACATAGCCTTATAACTATACACTTGTTGGAAAGGAAGAACAAACTCACTTGGGTAATGTTCCGCTCATCTGGAAACCAAGGGTGAAATCTTGACTCCTTGAAGCAAAAGGGATTTTGCCATTAAGTTCAACGGGGCTAAGGTTTCACCCCTTGCAGTCGACATTCCTGTTTTCTGGCACAGTAGGCGCGCATGCTGACAAATACCTAGCAACAGTACAAGTGTCCAGTATTGAAATAGGGAGAAGATGAGCTTTCACGGTTTCTTTCAGAAATGTTTATTAAGTCACGGATTTGTATATTTTAAAGCTGGAAGGGACACTGTGATCATCGAATGTCTTTGGCTGAATAACACAGGCCATTGAATTTATCCAATCACTTCTGTATCAAGTCCAATGACTCAATGTATTTGGCTAAATCCAGACGTAAAGTAAGGCATCAGTCTTGATTTGAAGGTATCAAGAGACCATAATTAACATCACCCTCAAATGTTAAAAATTGTACCTTGTTTCTAAATTGAATTGATCTGGCTTTAACTTTGAGAATTTTAATTGGTTTTTGTTATGCATCTTTGCTGGCCTAAAAAGCCTGGTAGTACCTGGTATTCTCTCTCCATCCCACCTTTGAGTTTAAACAGGTTGAGCTAAAGAACTAAACAGATAGAGCTCCTTACATTTTCTAGTCCTCCATATTATTTGTGGCACATAGTAATAAGAAAGCTCACACAATAATAATTGCATATTAACCAGTAGCAATGCTATTATCATTTATATTAGACTAGTCATATAAAAGTTAACTCTATACAGTTAAAAATAATAATAAAAAAAGGACTCCATCTCTCAACATATGTAGGTGAGGTAATTCAAGCAACCCACCCAAACTAAGATGTTGTCCATGCCTATTTCTCAGAAGCAGCTATCATGAAGGTTTCACAAGTCTCCTGCACTTCATAAACTCATTTTGTATGTCTTTCTGAGAAAGCATTTTTGAAGCATTGGCAATCATTGACTGTCTCTAAATTAAAACCCCTCTAATGTCTTTGTGATGTAGTCTTAGACAAAGATGCATTGTTTTTGGGACCAAAGGGGTAATATGCTTTAACAGCTGTTATCTGAAAACAGGTTGAACTGCTCTTGTTCCATGTGGGATGGCGTCTCTTTCTCTCTCACCCTCCTCTAAGGAGAACGTGGCAGCAACCTGAGCCATTACAAAAAATTATGCTTCAGGTAAACACTGTTGTTCAGCAAGAATTTTGCCAGTCATTTCAAATCAGTCATTTACTGGCAAAATCTAGTCATGACAATCTCTGGTAGCTTCAGATTTCATCTGATTTCATGCTTGAGACAATACTGAGCTTAGGAACTCCTAAATGCTAGTCTGGTTCTGGCACCATTTCACTGAGACCCATTCAACTTCTCCATCCTATTGTCAGTAAAATGGTGAGAACTTATAACGCCTTGCAATTCCCTAGAGATACAACCAATGAGAAGCTGTATGTAAAGCCCTGTAAATGATAGAAAAGTGTTTTCAATAATTATGCACATCTCTTTCTGTATGCACAGAAGGCATACAGAGTAGAGATGCACCTTATAAACTAGCTGATGCACCTTATAGACTAGCTGAATAAGTGATGCATATGCTTTCATGAGCAACAGCTCACTTCATGCCTCTCTCTTTCTGTATATGGGGCGTCACATTCAGCTTTGGGCTGATGACAAAGGGGCCAGAGTCCATAAATATGCAGGTGATATAAAACCCAGTACCTCCAGCTTCCTGATACCACCCCATCCAGGCTACAGGAACTGGATGGACTAGAAATGTGGTTGTACTCTGATGATCCCAAGCTGGCAGAGTGGTCCCAAGGGCAAATCATTTAAGATGCGCTCTAAGTCACATCAGGGTAGTTCAGCCCTTGATCAGGTGCAAAGCCCAGGCAGTGGTGGTATAGAGCCAGCCTTGCTTTCCCAGAAGTGAGAATTTAGCACTGCATCATCTTATCTTGCCTTTAATACAACAGTTCCAGATACTGACATTAGATTGTCATATAAGGAAAAGCTCCAATAGAAAAAAAAAAACCAAGAACAATTTGCTGCTATTTTTCATGTTTGTCGGTTGTTTTCTCTTTTAATTTATCTACTGTGCTTTTGCAGGGCGTAGGTTCTGGGAGTTGTTTAAAGAGAATATTGTCCAATTCAAAGAGCAGCGATTGCTCGGTCATTTTCTGCTGTGATTCCACAATGTCAGTGCCTATTAAGACAAAGAAACACGCAAGAGAAAGATAGTCATTTGTTTCCCCCTGGCAGAACTTGGCTCCATTGGTCATGGATTTCAATGCAATGCTACAGCTCAAGCTGTAACAACAGCAAAGTCACATATTCATAACTCAGAGCACAGAAAGCGTATTTGTTGTTTTTGTTAAAGTCCTGTCTAGTCACATCAGGTACTTTTTCATTTCACTAGCACATCACCGACCGCACTGGGAGCCAAACATCATATATTCCCTTAGCACAAAGTAAACAGGAATGAATAGATTAAATATAATTTTGTTATTGTTCTTTGAAAGTTCTGTCTGGGTACATTGGGCACAGATTTCATTTTCCTACCAAAGCACAAACCACGCTGACAGCACATAAGTCAAATATTCTTATCTGTCTAAGCACAGCACAGACATATTTCATTCGTTGGCATCGCGACACACCAAGCTGCTTCAACCATCTCAACAACAAACTATCAATGCCTCTTTGTCATTGCAATATTTCACACGTTCCCTCTGCTTGGTATGTGCTCTGTACCTCTCAGAGAGCCTTGTTCCTCTTAACCAACTCCCATATATTTCTACTCTGAAAGAAAAACTCAGCCTCCAAAATGTCAAATGTAATGAAAGAGAATAAAATCATGGGAGGGGGAAGGGTTTTCTGAAGCCATCTCTCAGTTGAGTTTTCCCTCAAAGGCATCCAATTTTTTTTCCCCCCCTGATGCAACAAGGAACTCTACTAATGCATTTGCAACAAACACCTTGCTTCTTCCTATTTGCCTTATTTTCTCCATGGGTGTAAAATGGCATAAGGTCCACATTTTAATGTTTCTTACACGGTAAAACACTTCAACAGGCAAAGCACTTGACAACTTCCTGGTAAGAACACTCCTTGCTGTAGGCTATATGTCACCCTTTTGCCTCACTGTTTTCTTTGGATTTGTAATACTACACAGCTACCAAAGTACCACTCGAGTCTCCTTCTCCTTTCCATGCTCTCCCTCACCAGTAAAGTTCAGAAGAAATAAAACAACATCTATTACTGATGTGACAAAAACTAAGATATTAGTAAGTGATCCTTGTTTCTATAACCTCAGTAACAAATCATTCTTCAAAAATGAAAGTAAGCCTATCTTTTCCTTCATGTTACATTAGCAACAGGGATGGGAGGAATCCTTCGATTCTTATGCAGAGCACAGAACTTCTACCCGGGTCCATTGCTTCATCAAGATTTTCACCAGCTTCTGAATTTTGGACAACGTTTCAGAGGTTGGATGCTGAGAGAACCATTGTTTGGTCCTTTGCAAGATGCCTTGCCATCCAGTAAAAAAAGTCAAAAAGCTAGCAGCCTAATCATAAGCTGTAAGAAGAGCAGTAACTAAAAAAAACCAACCTCTTACATCTCTGCTCTCTCCTAATGGTAAGAGAAATTGGCTACTCTGAAATTTTCTTTTGTATCTGCCTCTTTCCTGAAAACGGTATAACTAGCCCCATCATAACATGGCCATTACTGAAGGTCCCCCACCTGATTACGGCAATGCTGACTGCACCACAGGAGACAGTAACAGCCCCAAGCTTGGATGGGCATTTAATGTTTTATAGGCTAAACAAAGAAAACATCTCAGGCTTCACATATTTCCTCATCTATCATAGCATAAACTGGGTGGAATGGCCACTGCAAAAAGACCCTAGCAAAGAAAAATCAATGCATTTATAGAGAGTACATTTTTCTTGTACTTTCTCTCTCCCCATCACCTTCCGGGATCAGTAAGTGATCTTTTCCATCTCTGAAAACACCGTGTTGTAAATACAGGATACATGCCAGGAAGCTAGATATGCATAGAGCTAGAAGTATAAGGCTGTTCACCAGCTGAATGAGTCACAAGGCAGCTGTTGGATATGAAGTAAATTGAAAAGTGGATGTACCAGAGTAAGAAAAGGTCCACAATGTGGTTGCTTTCTTTTGGTGTCTTCCTTATTCTCTTTCCCCATTCTGGAGCAAGGGCATTACATAAAATGTGAATAATCCAGCATGTATGCCCAAAAGTGATATGCATATTGGTTATACTGTGAATTGTACATTAAATGGTTTGAGCCGATTAAAATGTTAGTAAACATTAGTTAAAGGAGACCATATATCTAAGCTTACTCAGAAAATCTCTCAAACTATGATTTCTTTCAAATTTCTCTCTGTTTAGGAGCACTGGGCTCTTGTTTCCTACTAGTCATGTTGAAAGAAGGACATTTCAGAGTTTAATTTCTGCTTCTTCCTGAAATTTTCAAAGGAGAAAGCCACATTTAGAAATAATTTTAAAAGTCTAGCTCGCAATATCTAAAGATATAATCGGTCTTTAAAAAAAAATCTAGGTAAATATAAGTATAGATGTGTTCACATGCATTAAAGTAAGATCTCTTGGTGTCTTACAAGGCTTTCAGAAATGATTCACTCAGCAGAACTTTAGTTAAACTCTAATTTCATGGTTATCAATAGCATTGGTCACTTGGCCATTTGAGAGCCCTTGGGCCTCTAACAAAGTCTCGGCATTGACTTTCATTCAGCTGAAGGATGCACATATAGTATGCTGTATGTCCAACTCTCTTACCATTTCACAGACCAAGGGAGGACTCCTTTTAAAAAAAAGTTATCACTGACAGTTGCCAAATAATACTCAGCATGGGATTTTTGATCAACTTCGTCACCTGATGACTAATAAAATACAGTATGCAATTTATGGGCGGGGGGGGAACCGGTTTCACTTCAAAAGACAAAGCATTGCTAACAGCTCAGAGAGTCATGAAAAGCCAGAAGCCAAACTAAATCAAATCAAATATAGTATCCAATTAAAGGAAAATAATATTCGAAGTTAAAGCAGCTTAGTGTGCTGTAGGAAAAAGCAGACTTTCTTTTCTTTATCTATCTTCATCTTTACCCCATAGATTAAGAATAAAACAATCCATACGCGCAAAGATTCCAAGGCTGGCTAGATACATCGATTTTCTCCTCTTTTGTGTCGTTTTCTGTCTCTGGAAAAAAAAAGGCCCTTGGTGCTCATATACTGGCAGTAGTCTTATGTGTTGTAGACTGTTATGAGATATTCTGAACTAAGGGGATTTATTTTTTTTTCCATATTTTTTAGGCAGAAACTTTGGACACATACATAATGGGAGCCATTATTCAGCTGCTGTTTTATTTTTGTAATAAAAAATAAAAATGAATAAAATGGCTAGAAAATGAAAAATACTGTGTAATTTTAATGATAATTATAGAATTTTTATCATCGTATAAAGCTGTATGTTTACATAAATAGAACAAATCTACTGCAGTTTTATGAAGGACCTGCTTCTTGCATATGCAACTAAAAACATTTTATGTCTATTTATTTTTAAGTTTTAACCAATAGTAAGCCAGCAATTTGTTTACAAATTCATAACTTCTTGGGGGCACGTATGCCCCAGTATAGGGGCCTCTCTATTCTATGTAAGTGGCAATTAAGCCCATTAGATTTGATTTTAAGTTATCATTGTTGGCTTGACTCTGGTTTCCAATTGTGTCAAAAACAGATCCACCACAGATTTCAATGGAAGCAATTAAAAGGCACCTTACAGTGCTTTTGAGACTCCAGTACTAACACGGGGTCAACATGGTACATGGAGCTTTCACCAGCCTGGCTCAATGGGGTGAATTTTACCCTCTGTAAAGTAACAAAATACACCTGTAAGTAAATTATCCAGGCAGGAGGCAGACACAACAGCAAGAAAAAAAACCTTCACTGCCACTACATGGAGAAGTTCCTTGTTATCCAACAAATCAGAACTGGGGAAAACTGGGAGAGAAGAGTATACAATTTAGCAGCATTTAAGTCGGTAGTATTTTGTACCATTCTAACATACCAAGTTTTCCATGAAATAAAGGGTGTTTTTCATATTAAATCATGTGAGAAATAGAAATGTAATTTCTGACCTGAAGATAGTCCCTTGAGGCCACATGATCTGGTAGACTGAGCACTGGGATGGAAACTAATAACCTTCCACCTTTGCCATTGACTGACCTTAATACTCTGCACTTACATGGCAATTTACAAGCGTTATTTAGTTATGCCTTGTAACACCTCTATGAAGCAGGTAAACATTATTAGGCCCAGGGGGAATAATGTAGAAATTGAGGCTTAGAGACATGCCTTTCCCAAAGTCACAGAGGAAATCAATATGACAACCATTTCTTTGGACTCTTAGCACTGTCTTCTACTCCACTAAACAGCACTACCCCCTACATCACAAACTCAACATCAAGCCATAACACCTCCTTGTGTTTCAATTTTTCCATTTAGGAAGAAAGTAATAGTTTGCTACACAACAGTGATGCTAGGGCTGGTGGACCGTTTACAAATATCTCTATCCCTATATTGAAGCAACCAAGTGTCAGATGAGTTCCAACACATTCCCATAACATAAAATATTAAAAATGCAGGTAAATAGTAAAAAAAAATACCTCCTTTTCAACAAATATTTCTCCTAGCTTTAGTGTCATGTCTCTCTTTACTCTGCAAACTCTACCAGAAAATAGATCATACAGAACAATCCCATATTGGCGGAGAAGAATTGACTAGATGACCTAACAGCAAAAATGGTTGTACCAATGGGTACTGTTTCATTCAGAAAATCAGGAAAAAAATTAAATGAATAATTTCTCATTCTTATTACAACATCTCTTCAAAAGAACCTACCCTTAAAAGAAGCAGAGAGCTATTTGTTACAGGAGTTCTCTACCTTTACATATATATAAATAGCTATTTGGCAAAGAACGTGTAAGTAAACAGTATTCAAGAAACCCTTAGTTTTTTGGGTTTTGTAGGGCCCGTGCAACTTCCTGTTGTGCACTGGCTTCCCCTGGCAGCTCTCTACATCACCATCCATACTTCCATAGCACATGGAGCCTTGGAACAGTAACTTTATTCAGTCAAACTAATATTACATGGATAATAAACTAAATTCTCAGTGGTAGCAGCCAAAATGTCGAAGCACCACCTACAGCAATATATAAACATGGTACAATTCTTACAATGTTGAGAAAAAGACAGTGCTATTACAACATACCATTTACTGCTGTTGAATTAACAGTATACTGTTCCCATCTTAGGTGAAGTAGACACCACTGTATTAGATGCTATGCAACCCACGTGTAGTCAATGTTTGTGTGTGTTTTTCAGGTCCCTAGCATGCTTAGTCCACATAGTTTCTTCTTCATAAAAAACCTAGGATTCCCTAACTAGGCCGCCGTCTGACTCAGATCCTCTTAGCTTGGACACAAAGGAGGATCATTACCACACCCAGTGGGTTAAACATATTCCACAAGTGGCAAGAGAAACCCAGTGAAAGCATCAACTTTCCAACAAATAGCCTAGTAGTCCCGCACAGGACTGAGGCACACTTTCCAAAGAACCCTTTACTGATGAACACACATGAAGTTATGAAGCTGCGTAGCCAACATATAGTATTTCTTGGGTTAATACCTATCCATTTTTATAAAAATTTCTGCATTACAACCCATATCAATCCCAAATTAAACTGCATGATGCAACCAAAGAGGAGGACCAGGCCCACTGACACTCAGTTAAAATGCTGTATTCGCAGCATAGAGTTAGGCATAAATACAATGGAATAATTGATAATCTCTATCTGAGATTTGAACCTATTACACCATCTCTCTCTCTCTGGTTCCTTTTGAAGAGGGTACTGAATAAATGGTAACTTTTACAACAGGGAAGAGTAGTCTCAGAGTTCTGAAAATGAACATCCATTCTTTAAAAAGCCACGACCTAGAATCACGGTGACTTTCCCACTTGTGTCTACTATATACTTCTTCAATAACTGCTCTTCATAATACATTTGCTAATATTGTTTGAAATTCAAATTTTGAAATAAGCTACTATCATTTCCCCTACTACATAACATAAGCCATGCGTAGTACTAATATTCATATTTTCCCCATGCACACATACTAATACTTTTCTTACCAAAACCATTAATATGATAATATTTGGTAATGAATTTGCAAAAATTCCACACAACTATAACATGGGCTAATACAATGAAAAACTGCAGAAACATTATACATAATTCATTAGCTTTTGTGACAAAAGCCTGCCAAAAGCAGTGTTTGGCAAACAGTAATAAATTTGAAAAGCGGCTATCCGATTAAAATTTATAGCTGGTGATAGACCCAATGCAAACACTAAACAATCTATGCTATTCATGCACTGGCAGACATACCAGTTCACTGACTATTCAGATTATCTTTGGAGGCTTCGGGAAATCTTTACAATTACAGAAGACATTTAGAAAGAAGTTTTTGTGCTCTGAATGTTTTCATGGGAAAACACACTCATCTAAGAAGAACCCAAGAGGAAAATGGGGAGCTGTTGTTTGTATTTTTTTCTGGGAACAGATGAAAGGCCTGTGAATGATCAAGATTTTGACAGAAAAACTATAGTATTCATAAACAGACAGGGTCTAATATCCCAAGGGGGAGATATGTTTATGCAGGACAGGCAAGATTTCTTCAGCAATCTTTTCTGAACAGCTGTTATGGTCAAGGTCTAGTCTCATAGAAGTAAGAGAAATATTATTCCTTGTATTGCAGAAGAGGGCCCATCAGAACAACACAAAGGAAGGCATAATAGGTATCCATTGAAAGAGAATACCTATCCTAAAAAATTCTCCTGCCTAAATAAACAAAAGAAACAAAGTATAAAGGAAATATTGTCTTCACTTCACAGAGGAAACACTGAGGTACAGAGAGATTAACTGACACTCATGCTCTCAACTGTCTGTGGCAAAGTCAAGATGTGAACCCAGATAACCCACCAGGACACAGTACCTGAAATCATCCTTTCTGCCTAAATGATAAGTATGAAGGGAAGCCCAAATGTGAGAGACAATCAGATTCTCAAGAGATTAAGTATTCACAAAAGCCAATTTTGTAACTGTAGGAATGTTAGGTTTTAGGAAATAAAAGGCTAACGTGCAAAAGTTTGGCAAAAATAAACTCAGCTAGATCTCAAACTTTGTGCGTATTCAGAACAAATCTGCTTTTGGAGATTCTGATGCATCTCTCTCTCTCTCTCTCCCTCTCTCTCTCACATACACACACACGCACACACACACACACACACACACTCACACGTGCGCACACACTCACACACACACTCTTCCGGGTCATGGCTGCAAAGGCTGGTCTCATGGTATCTATGAATGGCAACATTGCATGGTAAATTTCCAGCCCCATTCTGAACACCTAACGTGGGTACAGACATTCACATTAAAAATGGCTACTCAGTCTAATTTGGTTTGCCTATTTGCAAACTTTAAACTCAGATCCCTAGCTAGGTTGACCTAAACATGAACTCTACAGAAGTTCCAGGAAGGTTAGATTGGTCAATAAATGGCCCACCCAATCTAATTTAACTGTACCTTGGAAATGTGCTAAGTTAGATCACGTAGAGTTAGACCAATCTAACTGACCTCCTGCACATGTTCTGGGCAGAGCCCAGGTTCTAGCCCAGCCTAGTTAATAATCCCCAACTGCAGACTCTCCGCCACCCCAAGCACACCAAACCCTCTGAATCTGGTGCTAGGAGGTAACTGAAGTAAGTCTGGGTTCTCCTCTTAGGATGGTGGGGTCAGGGGGCTAAAAATAGCCCCTGGTGGGGAAGGGAAAGAAAGCCTCCCAATCCTGCTGAACTTGCCCCCCCAACCCAATAAGCCCCCCACAGAGTTCTAGTCCCCACAATTTTGCCACTCCCCCAATCTACCCACTCCTCTCCCCACCTCAACTTACTTCAAATCAGGCTCCTGACACTAGTGAACACCAGGAAACTAGCCCTGGAAGCGGTTTTTGGGATTGGAAGCAGTTGCGTGGATCTGACAGGCTCTCTAAACCCACCAACCTCCCCAATTCCTGCAAGCATCCCCCTCTCCACTGCAGACCCTGGTAGGCTTCCCAATCCCATCCAATCCTCCCGCTACCCTATCTTACCTTTGATCAGGATCCCAGCACCTATCTAATCATCAAGTTGGATTGGGGGCAGCCATTCCTAACCCGATCTAAATCCCCAAACTTCTCACTGTAACATCTGTATGAAGCCCTGGTGAGTTAAATTCTACTCTAAAGCTTTCACATCTGAATTCAGGGAAATTGCACTTATTTCAAGAGGTTTGGATAAAGTTTTGAAAAGCAACCACTGTACAGCTGTTTATAGCTGCTTGCAGACAAAAAAAAAAAATCAGCTAAATATGGTTCAATTAGCTATTATTTAAAAGTGCCAAAAAAACCTCACTAAAGCACCTGATCTTTATAGATACTGCAGAGCTGGGTTGAAGTACTGTGCTGCGTTTTCTGGGCATGCATGGGGCTTAGGGCATGAATGTGCTGAATTTAAATTAAAGTGATTGGGGGGGTTAATGTCTGCAAACAGCCTATATGATTGAACTCAAACTTCAACCCACAGTGACTCTCACATACGTTGTGATATGGTATATGGAAAATCTATGGCTGGAAAGTGGAATATACTGTATTTGGGGGAAAAAAAACAAACCTGTTTGACAGGAGTGCAATTAAAATTCATCACAGTTAAGCCCAGGGAATGAAAAGGGCAATGGAGACCAGCGTGGTTAAGCAGGACTGTAAAGATTAGTATAATCAATCAGAAGGCTTTTAAAAATATAAACAACCAGGTCAGGGGGATTGAGAGATCTATAAAATTATAAGCAGAAACAATCTGAAAGCCTCGTTAGCAGTACAAAAAGAAATGCTGAACATAGGATAATGTTCTTCAGAACTAAAAAAGATTTCAAGAGATGTGGCAAAATAGAAAAGGAATTCATTTAAGAGGCTGGTGGGAGAATGAGTAATTTCTGAATTTATTCACTTGTTTGATATGTTTTATTTCTGTCTTAAGATGAGTTGAAAGCTGTCTGGAGAAAACATTGCCCGTGGCCTGCTGTGTACACAGGGGGCAGCAGGGCTGTGGTAGCAGGGGATTCTGGTGGGAATTGTGTAAGACAGTGGTATCAAAGATCCAGACAAATGCTGCCCATGGACTTTTAACTTCACTTCCTGAGCTTTGGGAGGGGCCAAGAAGTTGAGGGCAGGGTTCAACACCAAAATTCCTGTTGGGGGTGCATTTTAGTGGCAGGAAGCGAGAAGGAGGAGTGAGTGATGAGGGATTAATCCACTGCCATTCACCCACCTGCTAGACATGCTAGACTTGTAAGACTGCTCTCAGGCTGAATTCAGCCGGGGTGGGGAGTAATTGGGTTGATGAATCTGACACCCTGGTGTAAGACAATGCGTTATATTTCTGTTGTTACTAGGTTATTAGATGTGATACAGGACAATGGATAGGTCTGTTTGTAAACTCTCTGGGGCAATGAGCATTTGCAGATTGAGCACAATGGACTCTAGCTCAAAGAGTGGGGCTCCAAGACAACACCATAATACATGTAAACAGTCACATTTACTTGTATTTTTTGAGAAGTTGACCACAGTCCACGGCACTTAGTGGATTGTGGAGCCAGTAAAACTTCAACTGAAGGCATCAATTTCCTTGCATGGTGCAGTGGAAGTAAGCTAAGAAATGAACAAAACAAAAACCAGAAATGAACGGTGCGGAAACACACCAAGCAGATCGTGTCTCAGACCCTGTTACAATGATCCCATGAGTTTTAAAAGAAACAAAAAGGCTTCTTTACTGATGTTTCAAAAAAATCCTAAGTGACAGTTTAAACTAGCACGAATGGGCAGTAACAAAGCAGACCTAGTAATTAGCGTTTTATCTTCTGCAGAGGTGCTAATGAGAGACCCTAACCCAAAGACTGAAACATTGGGCTTTTGACAGAGTTTGATTTTGATTTTTTTAAGGCTCTTTCCAATCTGAAACTCACAGAGAAACATGAGAGGCGCAGACTTATTCAAAATTAACTCTGAGGTTCACTGAACCTCATTGATCAATAAACTGAATGTTGAGCAGTTCTTATAAAGGCAAACTTGTGTTTAAAAAGAGGACTTGAACTTTGAAGATTCCCAACTATGTCCTGACTTCTGTGGTGATTATGGGAAATAGGTTGTCCAGCCATTTTTTAAATAATGGAGTGTGGAAATATATACACGTGCCAGCAACTGAATTGACTTAGTGAATGCACCTGGACTTGCACACACAAAGACTAGACTGAAACTCTGAAAATCTAGACACAAAGGGGTCAGATTCTATTTTACCAAATCAGTTCCTAAGTAGAGTCAAGCACCTAAATGTGATTCTGTTTTGCAGTGCTGAAGATCCCGCAAAGTTCTTAATTAAAAAGATGGGGTCCTTCTCTTCTTCCCTGCTTTTGTTTATGAATCAGATTCATAGATTGTAAGGCTGAAAGGGTCCAGCCCCCTGCACCAAGCAGGAAAGATAACTGGGGATGAGGTGACCCCAGCAAGGTGACCATCCAGTCTCCTTTTGAATATTTTCGGGGTATGTGATTGCACCACCTCTGGAGGGAGTTTGTTCCACAGTTTGGACTTCACAGTCATGGTGTTTTTCCTAATGTAGAGCCTGAATCGATCTTTCAGCAGTTTGTGGCTAGTACTCCTGGTTTTCCCCTAGGGTGCCCTAGTGAACAGTTGCTCACCGAGCCTGTGATGTACTTCCCTAGTGTAGCAGTGAGCGGCTACCAGGCCCCCTCTCGGCCTTCTCTTCCTCAGGCTGAAGGGTCCCAGATCCCTCAGCGTTTCCTCCGATGGCTTGCCTTTAAAGACTCTGATCATGACTCTGATCACGACTGGGTGGTACATATTGAGGGTTATAGATTGTACAGAAAGGACAGGGTGGAGAAAAAAGATGGAGGGGTTGCACTCTATGTCAATGAGCAATATACATCGACCCTCATCAAGATGGAATTGAAGGATGAGGAAGTAGAAGGATTATGGGTTAGGCTACATGAGGGGCAAGGAGAAAGGCATTTGGTGGTAGGGGTCTGCTACAGACCCCCACACCAAGGGGAAGAAATAGACTCGGGGCTCCTGAAGCAGCTCTCAGAGACCATAAAAGCTAAAGAGGCAGTAGCCATGGGGGACCTAAACTACCCAGACATCTGGTGGGAGACGCAGATGGCAAAGTCCCACCGTTCATGCAGGTTTCTAACATGTGTACAGGACCTCCACCTGGCACAGGAGGTACACGGTCCCACTAGGGGGAATGCCATACTGGATCTGGTATTGGCAACGGGAGATAACATGGTAGTGGACCTACAGATTGGTAGCTATCTAGGGGACAGTGATCACCAAATAACAGAATTCTTCATAAGATGTCGAGTGGGTAAGGTAACTAGTAAGGTGAAAGTGCTAGACTTTAGGAAAGCTGATTTCAATGAACTCAGGCGATTAGTCAAGGACGCACTGCAGAGTAGGAGTTTTGAAGTGATGGGAGCCCA
>JAGPOW010002514.1:68290013-68310093 GCA_030014935.1 Caiman crocodilus | reverse complement strand
AAAAGAAAAGAAAAGAAAAGAAAGGAAAAGAAATGAAATGTAAATGTGGCAAAGGTGAGGGAAACACCAAGAAGATGGAAACTTGAAAGTGAGAACGAGAATGCTTGCATATGAGGAAAATAAATACAAATGTCAACGGAAAGAAGTCTGCACAAGTAGAGTATCCTTGAATAACCTTGTTTAGAAAATTGTATAATATAAGCCAATCTATGTAATCCAGTTACAAACTGTTAGTTTACAGGCTTTATTCACAGAGAAACTGTGTAATGAGATTAAACCACACAAATAAACGTCTCTGGCTGTAGCTTGCTGGTTTAGGGGGGGAGGGAAGGGAAATTTGAAACAAAGAAACCACTAAATGAACAAATGTAATGTTGTCTTGTTTGGGGGTTTTTTTAAAGAAAAGAAAACAATTAGGGAGGAAGATTGTGCGGTAATAAGAGTGCAACCTCACTCCACTGCACATCCCTGCGGAAAGCCATTCCACTGGCTTCATCGCATCAACATCCATTTCTCAATGCTATTTTTCTTATTATGAAAAAGTTACTCCGTTTTCAACATGACACACAAAGGCAGCTGACTGCACCTGCTGCGTCTCCCTGTTTCTTTTGGCGTCAGAGAAAGTTTGGAACCAAACTATTTTTGTGTCTCTTAGGCTGCAATGAAATCTCTAGGAACAGTCCTTTTCAAATAAAACTCTAAGGATTTCTTTTCTTTTCTCTCTTTTTTTCCTTGTTGGACAGTATCAATGTAAGAAACACCTCTTTTGTAGCCCACATTTTGGGAGCTATTATGTCTTTTTTTTTCTATAACTGCCTATGGTTCAATATTTTAATAATATTAATCTTTAATTTAGCAATTAAGTAAGTATTAGTTAAGAATTGAAAAACAGATATATAACCATAAAACTGAAGTTATGGAAACAGCAGAGGAAGGAACCTCACAGCATTTTAAGTGTCTTTGGGGAAATAGATATTATGATGGACCTTATTATGAGTCTGTCACACACCGGGTGCATCTATATGTGCAATTAGCATGTAGCAATAAACTCTGGCACAGTTTGTGCTGGAATTTACTGCTCCTGGGCTCAGCATTTACATGTGCGCCCAGGGCCACAGCACATTCAGCCAGGGTGGAGCAGCCCCAGGCTGGCAGAGGACCTAGGGACAGCCGGCCTGCCAACCAGGGGCTGCTCCACCCTGGCTTATCATACTGCAGAGGGGCTGGCTGGGCAGAAAGATGCTCCAACGTGGGGTTAGCAGCCAGGTAGTCCCCGCATCCTCATGCCCCAGCCAGCGATCACTGTCTACACATGTGTTTTGGTGCGCAAAAATACTCCACTGTAGGATCGTACTTGTCCTAGACAGTACGATCCTACAATGGAGTTAAATTTACTGTGCCCTAATACAGACACATGTGTAGGCAGTGATGCTTTACTATGGAGCTAATTAGCCAGCTCCGCGGCAAAGTTTACATGTAGATGCAGCCACTGAATCCTATATTTGGGTCTAGACAGGCTCATAGGAGTCAAAAAGCCTGATTTTTAAAGAAAGATTAATCAGTGGGGAAGATGTAAGAGGGCAGAGGTTTTTCCCTGCAACTTGACATGTTGGACCACCATTTTTGTATTCAGGTAAATGAGCTCATAGATTGACAGACGCTAGGGTTGGGAAGGACCTCAACAGATCACCGAGTCCGATCCCCTGCCTAGGCAGGAAAGAGTGATGGGGTCAGATGACCCCAGCCAGATGCCTATCCAGACTTCTCTTAGGTTTGTAAGGGGTATGTTTGAATTTGAGGTTGTAAAGGGTATATCTGAATTTGGATTAAACAAAAAAAATCTTTCCTTTCCTTGTAGCTCACTTTTCATTCTTATTAGCTTTGAAAATCATCATTCCTGGGAGCTCTCCTCCATAGAGAAGAGCTCTTCTCCATAGAGTTTCCTAGAAATAACCAGGTAGGAAGACTTGGATTTCTAATTCACAACCAGCAGAAGCGAGAAGCCTTATAAAATGAGCCAGACACAACTGCAGTGCCCCATATGGCAGATGCCATTCCCAATAGGGTCAGAGAGGAGACAACAGCTGCCTTCCCTCACACCAGAGCTGAATAAGGAGGCACATTGCCCTGGAGCTCTGTAGGGATGGGGAACAGCTTTCCACTGCTGCTTCTTCTGAACTAGATGGCCCCAAGGAAGGGGAGAGGGTAGAAACCCTACCCCCCTTTGCTACATCACGTTCAGTGTCTCTATCCCACACGCTGCACAGCTGTTGTCACAATCAATTCCCAGGGGCTGCAGGTGTCTGATCTTACTGTCACTGAAATCCAGCCCATTAGTGACAACAGGGCAGGAACAAATCACAGCCATAATTGTACCAACTTTCCTCGCACACACCTGCACTGCCCCCGAAGAGACCCGATCCTGCTGTCATGCCTGTGACCCCCAACAATCTCAGAAGGACTTGCAAAGGCACAGCAGTTCCTGAAAGTCAAGCAGGCTCTTTAAGGGTTTGAATACAGATTGAGGTCACTAAACTTAATCATTCCACTAAGGTGCAAAAGATATTCCTTCGGTGTATAACACTTCCAAACAATTTGCCAGACAGCTGAATGTTTTCTCTTCAGTTTTTTTGTGATGAGGTCTCAAGCGCTTCACCCTCTCTCTCCCACAACTGGCTTCCTGCATGCCAAGGGGAAAGTGGGCAGAGGGGAAAGCCAGCCTATAATTTCCGTGCCAGTGCCCAGCTCTGCTGCCATGTAAAGTCAGCAGTTTTCTTCAGAAATCGCCCCTATTCCTAAAACGTCCATGTTAACTCTAGTATGTAAATGTGATCGAAGAGACAGGGTTGTCGCAAAATTCCCCCATTTCTTGGTTTCATTTCTCCGACCACTAGATATCACAGAAGTCCTAGCTAACGTGACCGAGCTGTCCACACTACTTTCTCTTTCTGTCAAAGCATAAAATGACAAAGGCTGGGAATGAGGGGATTATCATAAAAATCTCAGACATCAAAAAAAGTACCCCGAGAAATTTGGGCTGATGGCTAAGTTTAATGAAAATCCATATTAAGGAATATCAAACATCCGTAGGAGCCCTCAAACAATTCATAATCATTTATTAGCTTCCTGGTCTCTGAGTGGTAGGATTTAAATGATGCTGTAAAACATTTTAATAATGAAATCATGAGTTGGAAGTTTTATGATTCATTTCTAACTTGAAACTCAGCCCATGTTCATTACAAGATTCAACTACCTAAATCCGTTTAGGTACATGGGCCACGTGATAGATTTCACTCAACACAACAGCCAACTGGGACCAGATCATATTCCACCTGCTGGTCATCTAAATGGACGTAGGCAGTTTGCTGCACTTCTCTGCCACCCTGCTCGCACCCCTGAAATTCCATTAATGCACCATTAATCCATTAATCTAGTTTTGCAATGCATCATCATCTTACCCTGAGGTTCAAATCCCCCAAAACAATGTAGAGGAGGATCCACCCTCCTTTTCTATTAACATTTTTTTTCAACGACTAGAGAAAGGCAGAGTGGAATCAAACGCAGGTACCCAGGTTCACTTACCTGCCCGATAGGTGAAAAGAATCTTTCATTCAGTGCATTTATATGGATTTTGATCTCAAATGAGGCATAATTTGGCTTATTTTGTGGTTTATTTGTTACCTATTCAAAGCAATTCAAACATGAACCAAAAAGTGGAAAGACAGACAATTCACTCACCATGTCTAACACTCATGCACTTACTTGAGTTTCACAAAGTACTATGGACTTTAAAAAGAGTTTGAAGTGGCTGCTTTAATGGGCATCTTCTTACACATGATTACTGTGTGAAGAGATAAAATTGTCCAACTGAAGAAAAATATGTAAGGACTCATTGGCAAAATTATCCAACTGGATTACAAAGCATCCTGACCGTTAAAAAATTAAACCTGAAAATCTAGGCAAAGGGTGTGGACAGCTCTGACAGTTAGACATGGCTGTATTAAATGAGAACATCTTCTATTAGTATGATACAACTGTTTGCTCCTATACTAGCATAAGTAAAGTGAAGGCATGGTCACTTTACTCTGGTTTTGTTCAGGGTTAGTTTCACTGATTTTGCTTATTTTAAGTGAAAACAACTGTCTCCTTGTAAAAATCAGCAGTAATCTTTGCGTAGGGTCCACTCGTGGGGAGTGGAGGGTGGGGATGACACGGGGTAAAGAATCAGTTTGAAGGCAACATGGCTTGTATTACGTTTATTTCTTTAATGGAGAAATCAGCTAGATGTAAGTTTATGCCTCTAGCCAGGGACAAATGACACATAGTTTAGGATTTAATCACTTCAGCTACTTAAGTAAAATATAAGAAAGATGAGGGAGGCATTAGAAATGCAGGTTTTCCAAGAGGAAATTGGCTGAAAAACCTTGAGAGCTAGATAGTGCTGCTGGAAGGGGATAGTAATAAAGATTACAGGCAACAGCTATACACAGGCATACCTGCTGTACTCCCGATCAGACATTCCCTTGTTGGAAGGCTGATGCTAACTTTGATGTGCATGTCCAAGATAACGGCATGTTTTGTTGCACTCTTAATATAAAAAATGGTCAGAGATTATTGAGTTCCTAGTGGGCATAAGGGAAGACAGTAGAAGAGGCAGCATCTGAGATAACAGGCCATAAACTAGGAATGCAGCCTTCCATGGGGATCAAAGATTGGGGAAAAGGTTAAAAGAAAAGGCTCCTCATCTTTCTGTACTCTATCCCACACTCTGGGAACATATCTAAGCATAGTTGGATGCTCTGACATAGTTTTATTTGACTTTTTTCTATTTTTAATAAAAAAGACCTACTTGTTTCAACACCACTCATTCTAACTAATTTCAACAATATCATGCAAACAATCCCCAACCTCAATAGAGACTGAATAAAAAGAGTGTAGAGCTGACTACATTCAGGCTTTTCAGTTGTCAGGGTATGTGGTTGGGGAAGCCTTATCCCCTGTATATGGCACTTTCAGGGCTATAGGCCTTGATACTGATGCATAATAGGTAATAATCCCAGATAAAGTAACGACTGAGCCTCAGAGTACACTTATGGTCTACACTGCACTGTTTTCATATATCTTTTCAGAGAGAAAGAGGTACATATATATATATATTTATTTATTTTAATGCTTATTAACACTTAGAAGCCCTGACAAAAATTGGGGCCTTCTTAATCTCAGCACTGTGAAATGCATATGAAGACGTAATCCCTACCCCAGAGTTTACACTCTGTAATACACATCAGACAGACAAATTGTAGGAGGGAAAATGAAGACAAGGATGGAAAATTACACATGCAACCAAGGTCAAACAGTAGCCAGTGGCTGAACCAGGAGCAGAACCCAAGGACCTCATTTAATGCCCATTAATGTCAATCAGAATCTTCCCTTTGATGGATCAAGCAATCAATGAGCAATGAATCAAGACCCAGGTTTCCAGATGCTCGATTCAGCAGCTTGTTTCTTGAAATCACCTGGCTTTCCAGATTAGTTTAAGCAAATTTCATTGCTTCCTACACAGCTATGCTGATGTTATATTTCCCTCTTTAAGAGCTGAAAACAGTATGGCCTTCTTCTTCATGTACTATTCTATATTAAGGTTGGTGGATAAAAAATGTATACAGATACATGATGTGTATACAGCATCTAATAAAGTGAGCTTGAGTTCATGAAAGCATATGTATCTCTGATTTACTTAGCCTCTAAGATGCACCTCTACTCTGACTTTTGCCTGACTTAAAACTAACACGATTCTCTACCTATTTCTACACATATACTGTCTTGTCTAGGACAGACCCGTATGCATTGGAATTAATTTCTGTTTTGCATGTAAATTCCCTGGCCTGAATTTGTCCTTCAAGGCAGGAACTATTTTGCCTGTGAAGCATAAAAGAAAATAAGTAAAAGCTGAGGTCGAGGACTGACTGACTTCCTTAAGACTTTCCAAAGAACTGAAATCTGCTAGAAGATTGGACAGGGCTGACAAGACGGTCCCCTGACACTGCCAAGTGCTCTAGCCAAACTTTCATATCAACACGCTGACACAAGATTTCTTTTTTCCTTCCTTGATATTTTAAAACTAAGAATTGACGTTTCAGTAATGTTTGAGCCATGTTATATTTTCATGAAAGTTGTTGTCACGGAGGTGGAAATCTCTGACATTTAAGTGACATTTACTGCTGAGCAGGAAAAGGAGATGCCTCCTTTATTTGAAAGCTGTTTTAATTCGAGTTGGAGTTGGAGAAAGAACATTTTTGAAATGTTTTCCACTAATTCTGGCTGGGGAGGGTCTGTTCCATTGCTGCTAAATGCATACTTTTGGGTTGACTCAACTCTCTCTGATTATGCCTACTTGATGCCATCTCACATAGGTACCTTACAAGGAGTGCCTATAAGAAAAAGCCATTGTATTTTGGGGTTCCTTGAATGCAGACTTCATTTAATTCTGCATGTCAAATCGTCACATCATTTCCTTCGCTCTCCATTCAAACCAGTGTGAAACAATGCCTTTTGCTTCCTGCCCCACATCTGTAATATGAAGGAGCCACATGGGGACAGTGATTGCATATATTTAGCCAGGTTTAGTAAGCAATCTTGCCATATATACGCACTGTTGCTTGAGTTTTGTGAGTCTCAGCCAGGGTGCTGCAGCACCCTGGGGTATCTTGCCACACATTGTTAAGTGTGGAAACCTGATTCATAAGATAAACCCAAGCGTTTTCAAATAGGAATCCATGGGGCTAAAGGCATTCTAACTCCTTGCGGTCTTTCTGAGTTCTTTGCAACAGAAAAACTGTATTATTTCTCCACGGTCAAAAACTGAGTGAAAACCAAGAGGTGGCATTTTCGAGGGGGTACCTTCAATCTAAAAAACGTTGAAAACTCACTGCTCTGGTTCTGGTGGTTTCTGAAGTGTAGCAGGTAGTGAGAGCCACTAGAGGGCTCACAGACAAGTTAAAGGACCACCAGTCAATTCCTATAAACGCTGCATATTCTCCCCTCTTGCATACCTTTATTGTGACAACCCCCCAGGAAGAAAGGACTCCCCCACTATACGGTTTTAGTAGCACAGAGGCTTTCCGCAAATGTCACCCCTTTATGGAGTCTCTGATAATGCTGAGGTGCAGTTATAGAAAACACATACTCTATATCAAACTGTATCTTAAGTCTTCCTCCTCCTATTTGTGAAGCAAATAAAATAACCCATTCTTTACTGCTTTCTAAACTAAAAGTTTTAGAGCTGCTGTGCATCAGTGCTTCTCAACCAGGATGCTGCAAAATCCTTTTAAGGATCCTACTAGCACTATTAGGTAGGCGAATACCTACACTTGATTCACAAATTAAACCCGGAGATTTGAAAAAAGGAATCCACCGTTTCAAAAGCATTATGCCCTGCTGTGTCTTTCTGAGTTCTCCACCGCAGAAGCATTTTTCTGTTATTTTTCTGTAGGCATAAATGAATGAAAAACTACGAGCTGGCATTTTCCAAGGGATGCTGCGAGTCTAAAAAAGGTTGAGAATCAGTGCTATAAGCATTCTCACTGGACACCATATTACCATCTGCAAGCTGATAAACCTGAAAATCTGCTTTTTCCTTCCAAAGTGGTGCTTGTTCTTTTCTGCACTCACAAGCCCATTCTCGATGCGTGTCCCACTTGCTGAAGCTTCTAGACGATTGTTCCTTCATTTGCATTGTGAAAGCAGCATTTTCTACCTTCTCTCCCCTCACCCTCCACCCCATCCCACCATTTCATTTTCTTTGCAATTCAGTTTACAAAAGCAGAACTGCTCCTTCAATCACTCGTGATAGGTGATTTTGTAGAATTTCCCCAATCACAGCAAATGGTTTGTCTGCTGCTCTCCCAGGGACTGTTAAACTAAGCAGTAGGTTATAAATTACGCTCACATTACGCTCAGTGAAAACACCACCTTTCATTGGTTATACTAATAGCAAGTGCATAATGTCCCAGATTTTCAGGATAGAAGAGCTGATCCTCACCACTTATCAGGAAAGTCCATTTCCCCCCAAACAGATATGCTAACTCTATTCTTACTTATTCTCTGCATGAGCAGGTTCCCAGCAGTCCCAGAGGACACAGGATGCAGATTCCTCTTCAGTTCCCCTGGGCCTCTGCGCTCTCATACTGTTCCACTGTTTTCCCAGGTTATGACCCTGTCCTTGTTGCCTTGGTGTCTTTTAGTCTTAACAGCAAAATTTCCAGGAAAGACCTACATGGATACAAGGTCCAACTAACTGTGCTCCCTAGACACAGAAAACCAGACTCAACAACCCCATTGTTCAGACTTCAACAGTCATGAGCGATGTTCTAAAACACTATTTTATTGTCTTGTTTTTTAAAAGTCCCTGATGTATTCTGAAGCTTCAGGAAGATGTTTCCTGACCTAAATGTGCAGAAATAGTGTTAAGACTGTCATTTGCTCTTTAAAAACATGGGCAACAATGTATCCCTTCCGCATTCTCATATGAGCTGCTTGAAGGGGCCTCCTATTCTCCCCAAGTGCTACCCATCTCCCACCATCACTATTCCTTGCAATTTCTTGTTCTCTTCTTCAATGAGAAGCCATAAACTGCAGAAGAAGGAGTACGGGCATCCCCCAAGCACTCTAATGTAAGCTTAAAGAATTCTATGGGGTAGTGAAGAAAATGAAGCAAGGGACTACGGGGAGGCACATGTATTATTTTTGTTTTGATCTCTTGCCATTTTGTGCTAATCAAGTATGTGTTATGAATCACAGAATGATAGAATGATAGAAAATCAGGGTTAGAAGGGACCTCAGGTCATCTAGTTCAACCCCCTGCTCAAAGCAGGACCATCCCCAACTAGATGATCCCAGCCAAGGCTTTGTCTAGCCGGGTCTTAAAAACCTCCAAGGATGGAGATTGCACCATCTCTCTGGGTAACCTGTTCCAGTGTTTTACTGCCCTCCGGGTGAGAAAATTCTTCCTAACAGCTAATCTAAACATTTCTTGCTGCAACTCGAGACCATTGCTCCTTGTTCTGTCATCCACCCGCACCAAGAACAGTTTAGGTGCATACTCTTTTGAACCCCACGTCAAGTGGTTGAAGGCTGCTATTAAATCCCATCTCAGCCTTCTCTTCTGTAAACTAAATAAGCCCAGCTCCAGCAGTCTTTCCTCACGAGTCATGTCCCCCAGCCCCCTCACCATTTTCACTGTTCTCTGCTGGACTCTCTCCAATTTGTCCACATCCTTTCTGTAGTGGGGACCTCAAAACTGAACACCGTGCTCTGGAAGTGGACTCACCAGGGCTGAATAGAGGGGAACAATCACTTCCCTCAATCTGCTGGGACCACTCCTACTACTGCAGTCCAAGATGCCGTTAACCTTCTTGGCAACAAGAGCACACTGCTAGCTCTTATTCAGCTTATTGTCCACTCAGCCCCAGCCTGTATCAGGGCATGGCCTTCTTCTGTCCTAAGTGCAGCTTTATTTTGGCCCAATCCTCCAATTTGCCCAGGTGACTCTGAAACCAAGCCCTACCCTCCAGCATATCCAGTACTTCCTTCCAGCTTGATGTCACCTGCAAACTTGAGGGTGTACTCTGTGCCATCTTCCAGATCCTTGATGAAGATACAGACCAAAACCAGCCCCAGACCCAGGCCCTGGGGTACTCCACTTGATACTGGCTGCCAACTAGACATTGAGCCATTGATTACTACTCTCTGAGCCCAATGCCCCAGCCAGTTTTCTGTCCATCTCACAGTCCATTCATCCATCCCATACTTCCTTAGCTTGCCAGCAAGAATGTGGAAGGCCATACCAAAAGCCTTGCTAAAGTCAAGGTACACCGCATCCACTGCTCTCACTGCATCCACAGACCCAGTCATGTCATCATAGAAGGCATCAGGTTGCTCAGGCATGACTTGCCCGTGGTAACTCCATGCTGACTTGTCCTAATCACCTTCTCCTCCATGTGCTTAGAAAAGCTTTCTTTGAGAATCCGGTCCATTATTTTTCCAAGGACCGAGATGAGGCTAGCAGGGCTGTAGTTCCCTGGAGGCTCCTCTTTCTCTTTCTTAAATGTGGGCACTATGTTTGCCCTTTTACAATCATCTGGGACCTCTCCTGATCACCATGAGTTTTCAAAGATGATGGCCAGTGGCTCTGCAATCACATCAGTCAACTCCCTCAGTACTCTTGAGTGTATCCCATCGAGCCCCATGGACTTGTACACATCCAGCTTTTCTAGATAGTCCCTAACCTGTTCTTTTGCCACGGTTGGCTGTTTACCTCCTCCCCAAACTGCGCTGCCTGGTGCAGTAGTCTGGGAGCTAACCTTGCCTGTGAAGACTGAGCTGAAAAAGGCATTGACTTCTTCCGGCTTCTCTGAATCCTCTGTCACTCGGTTGCCTCCCCCCACACTTTCCCTGATCTTCCTCATGCTACTGACATACTTGTAGAAACTCCTCTTGTCACCCTTCATGTCCCTTGCTATCTGCAACTCCAGTTGAGCTTTGGCCTTCCTGATTTCATCCCTGCATGCCCAAGCAATACTTTTATACTCCTCCTTACTTGTTTGTCCAAGTTTCCTCTTCTTATAAGCTTCCTTTTTGTGATTTACTTTACTGAAGAGTTCCCTGATAAGCCAAGCTGGTCATCTGCCATACTTGCTAGTTTTCCTGCACATCGGGATGGTTTCTTCCTGCACTCTCAGTAATGCTGCACAAAGCCTATCTCTGTGTCTTTTTGCTACCAGGTTTCTGAAGAGTTAACTCCACCGCAGGTTTCGAGCTCTCAGAAAGTATGCGCTTAAGCTTTTGGGACATCTGGATCAGAACTGGTCTAGAGATCCAAGGTGGCGGGGCCTTTCAGTCCCATTTCAATGAAGAGGTAGCTGACAGGCAATCTGTATCCCAAAAATGCTCTATAAAAGTCAAGGAAAGAATCAGCAATGAACCATCTGAGAACAAGGGATGTTTAGATACACACAGGTGTAGCATACAGGATCCCAGATACAGACATCTGATGTAAAGCTCCTCTGGGACTGAATATAGGACATCAACACTCTTCTTGACATCGCATGTTTATGTATTAGAGGTATGCCAATAACAAAGTCCTATTTATCTAGCGTATATGCTAACTATTATGGAGGAGTACATTTTCAACCAGTCCTTGCCCTATTTTCACTCTTAGCAAATTGTGCCACCAATCTGAGCAGTTCCATCTATCACTGTCTGACTTAGTCTTTCAATATGGATGTTCAAGGTACAGCCACTCAAGATCTGCCTCCACTTTTAAAATGTTCACATCTGTTGACACAAATTGCAGCCCTCACTGGAAAAACAGCCATAAGTGTGTGCTGGTCGTTGGCTTTCCTAGCATGACAGAACGCACTTGCCACAACTATAATGTCTTAATAAAAATTCAAACGATATTAAAAATAGAAGTCACTATATAAATGAGTCATTTCGTCACAATAAAAGCTACCATTCATGCAGAAAAAACAGACAGTTGTTAAAAGGTAGGGAGTACAGTTTTTAATACCATCCATATTTTCTTGCCAAGGAGACAAGCCAGGAGATGCAGTTTGGATACATTTTTATTTGTCCTTTGATAGACATCACACACAGTGTGTTTTTGGGGGAAGACAAGACCGTTTGCTTTTTTCATTACTCCTGCTCCAAGTATGAATAGTTTACATTGCCTAAACAATGTACTGTACAAAAAAAACCCATGTTGTCAGCAGAAGCTATTGCTGTGTTTTGACATAATTTTATTCTTCAAGTTCAAGGAAGAAAGGAGAGAGCAAAGGAAAGGAACAAGCAAGGGTGAAATGGACAGTTTGCAGAATAGGCAGTAGTCTGCTCTGTCCTGAACAGAGCTAACCAAATAAAGAAAAATAAAGGTGAACTATCCAATGACACAAGCAAAAATTTGGAATAACTTTTATAAAGAGCATTTAACCAACTGACTGAGAAGTTTTTGAAGGGGTATATGGGAGAAATGTATATATTTAGGTTGTCTCATGTTTTATAAAAAAAAAAAAAATCTGAAAAATCCTGAGACTATTTTTTTAATATTCTAACACCTCTACTATTTGCAGCAGACTTTTGAACTTCTACAAGGTGAAAGGCCTTAGTCCAAAGGGGTACTTTTTCTTTGCCCTGTGCAATTCCACCCAGGTTTAGATGAGCTATAAGCTCTTTAAAATGGGCATTTTCCTCCTCTCACCTGCAGCACTTAGGAGAAAGTTTGGCAGCCAACCAAAATAAATGGACAGTCACGTTCTAAGGTGCATCCATGCTGCTGTTAATGTGGCTGCAAATGTGCTGTACTGACAATGTTGAGAGCTGAATATGCATTATGATTCAAAGTTTAATTACATCGTTATACACTGATTTTTTTTTTCTGTAGAGCTCTTACCTCATTCTTTGTCCTGGAACTTCCCGAGTACTGGTTTCTAACACTACTACATTGCATATCATGACAGTCATATAAAATTGAATTCTTCTGGTCTGAGTGCACGAGACACTGAACTCAGTCAGATCACACTCATTTTTCTTAAGAGCTCAAATCAAAGTTAAACCCTAGTAGCCCTTGAAAAAGGTGACTGTTTCAAGAAAGAACCTCAGTTGGCTTGAATCACCAGAGCGCCACCGACTTCATCAGACCTACATCAGCTTCTGCCAGTTGAGAAACTGACCCTTGTCTTATTAAACCACCCTCCTTGGTCCTAGAGGGTGGAATAAATGCCACTAAAAGAACTGGAAAATGCTTTTAATAGGTTCCATGGCTTGAACTGTATGGGTACATTTCCTCTAACGTCTATTATTCACGGGAGCACCATAATTGTGCAGACAGTGACTGTAAAGCTACAGCACTGTGCTACATCAGACTGGTAACTCAGCATTCATCAAAGACCCGTTCACCTGCTGAGCACTGCCCTTCCACTGCCTTTGCTGTCTCTTTGGATATGATATGCAAAATTCTCTACATTGTACCATTTTGTACTTTAAAAAACAGCAACCCCCTTCAATATTTGATGCACGTGGCCTCAGTTGCTTTATTCATGAGATGGTAAGAAGTAAGAGGGCATGAACCAGCCTGTTTCATGTCAATATTGTTTCTCCCAATATTACTAGCAGATCCATTATATGTTCCACTGTTGTGAGTGAACACAAAATTAAGGAACTGAGCTTGCAAATGGGCACTTCTGCCTTTTTGAGGACCTTCTATTCAATTGTCTCTTTTCCCATGATCCACCGTTTAATGGCTGGTCACAATTAGGAACTGGGCAAATATAGAACAGTATAATCATAGAAGAGTAGAGCGGAGAAAAACCTAAGGAGCCCATGTCATCTAACCCACTTGCTCAAGACAGGATCATCCTTATCTAAATGATCTCAGACAAATGTCTGTCTAACAAGAGAAGGCTGAGGGGGGACCTGGTGACCATCTATAAACTCACTAGGGGGGACCAGAAGGGCTTGGGGGAGACCTTGTTTCCCCTAGCACCCCCCAGGATAACAAGGAATAATGGCCACAAGTTGTTGGAGAGTAGGTTTACATTAGACATCCGTAAGAACTACTTCACAGTCAGGGCAGCTAGGATCTGGAACCAACTTCCAAGGGCAGTGGTGCTGGCTCCTACCCTGGAGGTCTTTAAGGAGCAGCTCGATACCTACCTGGCTGGGGTCAATTGAGCCCAGGCAGGAGGTCAGACCTGAAGATCTACAAGGTCCCTTCCAACCCTACTTCTGTGATTCTAACCTACTTTATAAAAACTTCCATAGTTGGAGATACCACACCCTCTCTATGTAATCTGTTCAAGGGTTTAACCACCTTCATAGTAGAATGTTCTTCCAAATAGCCAACTCATTTCCCTTGCTGAAAGCTAAGATCATTGTTCTTTGTCTTGTCCCCTAAAGTCAAAGTGAATAATCTAGCACCATCCTCCATCACCCCTCAGTTATTTTCAGATTTATCAAACCTTCCTAAGTCTCTTCTTGTCTGAACTAAATATTCCATTTCTTCCAAGTTTTCTTCATAAATCGTATTTCCCAGACTTCTAATCATCTAAAACCTATCAAAACTCCAAGCCAATCAGAGAATTCATTTTAGAACCAAATTCTGGTCCTGAAACTTTTTAACTGAAACTCAGTTGAGTTTTAAGAAAACCTGAATCAGTTTTTGGTTGGCTACAAGCAAACCTTAGTGATATTATGCTCTCCAATTTGAGACTATATCAAATATCATGGTTATGGCTCGATTTAGAGACCACCAGAATAGGCGTAAGAAAACCAGTCATATGAATCCTTACTGCCAAAAAGTGTCTAGTTCTGCCTTTATTCACACTTTGGAGAATTAAAAGCAACTCCCCCTTCATCAGTGGACTTATATAGATATAGAGCTAATATCAGCTCAAAACTGGGCTCTCGGTTCACGTATGATCTGACCAAATAAAACTGCCTAGTAACCTTTTTTCGGTCTGATTCTGATCAGAGTAATATAGGTGGAAATCTATAGTAATTCCAACTTGGAAATGGAACACAAGAAGCCTAAATCCTTATTTGGAGCATGGAGGCATCCAGCAGATCAACTGTCTTCTCTGCAGCCAAGATAATCCTTCATTTGAGCTGCTTAGCTGAGATCCACCCTGCTGTTTGGATTGGAAGATTTAGCTCTTAAAGAGACTATCCTTCAAGATACTGAGCTGCTCCTGCCAGATGCTCAGTATTCCCAACTTCTAATCAAGTCAACACGAAAGGAAGCTGCTCAGAACTTGTCATAAGAAGGTCAGAACCACAAAGGATCTTTATGTACCAAAGACGGCGGCCTGGTTACCATGGGCTGCCTGATAGATTAAAAAAAAAACGAGAGATGCTTAACTTATCCAAAGTTTCCAAAGCAAACACCAGATATAGGTGGACATTTTTTAAATTTCACTAAGTCAATTTAAAAAGCATCCTCCCAGTATTAAATTGGAAAGAAAAGCCCAACTACCTTCATCGAAGAAAATGGAATCACTCAAAGTTTGCATTAAGATACAGGAAGTTAGGGTTCAGTTCCAAACTTTTCTGATAACAAAGCTAATTCAGTGTGTTGTCCTCAGACCGCACAGCTCTCTTTCTCAGCCTACCCTGTTAAACATTTTCAGCATAAAAAAGTACTTTCTTTGAAGCACAAATGAAGAAGCCTTCAGTTATTTCAGCTTTAGATTTTTAATAGGATCCGTGGGAGCTACGCACTCAACTCTCACTGCTTTCAATCAGGATGGGCAACCCATTTTCTTCTTTACTGATAATTCACAAACATTTTTTTTTACTGACAACTAAGGTTTGTTTTGGTTTTTTTTTACTAACATATGTTTTACATGAGATAAGTAACCCTTCTGCCAGGCCCTGGACAAGTTCAGTTCTAAGGGTTCAGCTTCAACTATAGTAGAAAAGTTTGGTTGTCAGTAAAAAAACTTGCAGATTATCAGTAAAATAAACAAAGCCAACCTCCCCCCACACCCTGGCAGAGCTGCTTGGGTTGGCAACCCGGCTTGACTGCAACAGTGGTTTTACACCATAGTTATCCTTCACCCCAGGGATCCCTATATACCCTGATGCTCCTGACCACAGCCCATACCATGTTCTACTCCTCCAGGAGGATTATTATTACTGGAGCATAATTATTAGCCAAGTAAGAACTGAATACATAAGCAAAAGAATAGCTTATGAACTGCAGACTTTGTTAAGAGACCAATTATGAAATGAGCCTAAGGGACTTTGGCACTGGAGAGTTGGGCATCTGGCCCCAGAGCAAAGACCTACGTCTGCAAGATGCTGAACAGCCTCAAATCTCTATTCACACAGTGAGAGTTGAAGTGCCTATATGCCTAAGGGTAGATCCAGGGAGTTGCTTAACTCCAATTGTCACTGTGGATGCTATGTCATTCTCTGGCTAAGGCCTGTATTTCTAACTTAGTTGTAAACAATGCGTGATAAAATGGCTGCTGCATCTTGCTCTGTGCCTACTGTGTTAGGCATACTGTGATCATATGCATTGGATCAAGCCCTTTCCATTTAAGTGAGATAGGCAGAAGGATGTCCTGCTTGTGTGGGAGCTTAGGCATGACAATATCCATCCTCAATCATTTACCCCGTCACAACCGAAGTACTTTTATGCAACCTGCAGCACAAGTACAAGCATCTGGGGATCTTTCATGTAGAACATTAGATGTCTATGGATGTTTGGTTTTCTAGGGTTAAGGAGCCCTAGATCAGAGGTTTGTTTTGTTTTGTTATTTAAATTTAATTGGAATTTAGGCACCCAAGTTCACACTTACACCCCACTGTAGGCACTCCAGGCCTCCTCGGCCAAAATCTTTAAAAGAAAAAGAGAAGAAAATTTGGCTCACTGCATCCAATTATAATTCCAAAAGCATGGCAAGTATCCAGTTTAGTATCTGAAATATGTTAGTGAACATGTATTTGAAATGTATTTCAGTAAAGCATTAAAAGCAAAATTAATACAATGATTGCCATCATGAAATGTTCCAGGAGCAGATAACACACAGATTGCCAACAGCTACAGACAGACTTGGACTGGAGGGAGGGGGAGCTATAGAAAAACAACTGCAGTAAAGTGAACTTATGACAAAAACCTGAAAGTAGCTGAAATAACAAAGATGAAAATGAATGTCCTGGTAGAAAAACCAACTGAAATGCAGCAATAAGAAATGGTGGTGGCTGAATCAGGATCCTGTCAAGGGAAGTCATAAATTCTGTACTCTTTTGGCAATGCCTAGGGGAGGGTGGCTGACATGACAGCAGAAAAATAATATAAGATTTTAAAGAAGGTACACTATCACCTTTTTCCGTATTCCACTTTTCTCCAGCAAACACACCCAAATCTGACACACACATGCACATAAACACCCTCCCACACTTTTTTCTGGATTTCTAGCTTTGATTGACTACCAGACGGCTTGGTAGGTTCATTAATCCAGCAGTTATTTAAGCAGATTTACCATATTCACTCGAACACAAGATGATTCCCCCCGCCCACGTTACTACGCGGGGAAAAGCCCCTCATCTTACATGTGCATACAAGGCAACCTCATTAAATACATTGCCTATCGTTAAACTGCTGCCAAAAGCAGCATGTGCTCAGTGTGGAAGCCAACCACCAAGTCAATTAAATGCAGTTAACACTGAGCATGACTATAAAACACATGGGCAATATTGGGCAAACATGTTGATAGGAACCTACCATGAGGAGAGGTTGGTGCAGCCCATCCAAATAAAGTTAATATGGTAGTAGTGACTCAGCTCAGCCTCTCTCAGCCCTGACTCTTTTCCAACTTATGATGAAAAGTGAATACATTTCAACCTCCTCTTCACTGAGCTAAGTGTTCCTCTTTTCCTATTTCCAATGATTCATGTTTCTTCAGCAGCCCTGAATGTTTGGCAAACATCACCAAATGAGGCCCCAAACAGTTCATCCAAAATCACTCCATTGCCCTTCTGTCACCATGGGGCATATGATCATTTTGGCCTTCACCTTCATGAGGTGGAGCTGGACCAGGTCTCTCTGTGCTTCATCTGAATATACATTTTTGGAGGATCCCAGGACTTGCGACAAGAATACCTGGTTCCAGGCATGAGTGAGGGCTAATTAGTAAAGGGATCCTTTGGGGGCATTGCTGGAATACACACACAGACACACACGCACTAAGCAGTGTCGAGCTGTGGGATGACCATGGCTTGAAATGCTGTCGGCTCTGCTGGGGCTCAGCCCAATGAAACATATGGTAAATCAAGAGCTTTTTGGCTTTGTACCAATATGATGCATAGTTTGTCCTTTATATAAGTAGGTACAAAAGTGCTACTTAAAAGTATGTTTATGGAGTATCTGTGTTAAAATGTTCGGCAGTTTTTAAAAAGATAAAATGCATCAATTCTAGGTGAACTAAGTCTATGGGTACCGCAGGTATGCTTATTGTAAGGTCAGTGCTTACACATTTGCTCCTTGCTACCAGGTGCTCCAGCAGAACAGGGTCTAGCAGTAAAGGGGAATAAAGGAGGGTTAGAGGGAAGAAGTTGGGGGGACAGAGGGCAAGGGGGGCTACCTCACCCCCAATATTTATTTTCCCAGCTGTAGCAGTGGGATGGGGAGGAATTCAAGACAACCCCCCTCCCACCCTACCCCCACAGTAATTAGATCCTATACCTGAGAAATCACAACAAATTTATACATTTTCTACATATAGAATCTAATTATTGGGAGGTTGTCTTGCATTCAGGTCTTATATTTGAGCAAATATAGTAAATCAGCCGAGACTTTTTTAACACAGTGCCTCGCCTACTCACCCCCAAATGCAGCACCAGTAAAGTTATGGAGGAGGTCCATAATAATAGCTATTAGATGCATTCAAGGTACACTTTCATTACTTTTCATCAAACATGACTCATTTCTTTGCATACACATACATACCCACAGAGTCATGGGCTCATGTACATGCATGTGCATGCACACACATGTTGTCATCAGAATTACTGGGACAAGCTACTACATGATTCCCAGCCAGCCAGCTTGCATTTCTTTAATTCCTAGAAGACAGAAACCTTGACCTCAGTCAGCAACCTATATCATTACCACAGAGAAGACCTATGCAGGAGTATCGATTGGATTTCTGAAGGATACCACAGCAAGATGGACTGCTGGATTAAAATTTAACTACTCCTATTATCCCTAATCAATTACGTCTTTAGTCATGTAATGTTCACTGTATGACATCCAAAATCAAGTCAGAAAACAGTGATGAAAATGTTGAAGGAAGGAAACAAACGGGAATGTGACAAAGTACAGTCCAAGAACGTTTAGTAGAAAGTGTAGGAATTATGAATAATGCGAATATTACAGAAATGCCAATACATCACTTCAGGAGGCTAGCTCCAGACAATGTTGAATCTCTCGTATGGCATTTTATCCATTCTCTATTGAGTTCAGCTTATGAATACCTACTATTAACTTGAACCATACATTTATTATATAGTGCCATTGCCTTTTATGCTGCTCAACCTGGCAAAAGCACCTGAACAAGAAACCTGTTAATCTTACTAGCTGTGCAGCAAGAGAGGTTAGTCTAAAAGAGTAACTACAACAGATTATTAGTCATAATTGCCATTTTTTACCTAGCTACCCATATTAAACTGAGTGTTATATATTGTATCATAAATTCTACCTTCACTTTATACCAACCTGTCATGAGTACAACTTCCCCACTGATGACATGAGATGTCATAGCAGAGAGCTTAAATTATGAAAAGCAGATATTTACTCAAGAAATTAACTCATTATTTTGAAGGGCATGGCATTACACTTAGTCCTGTGTGCTGCGTTTGATCATAAAAACAGGGAGATCTCAACACCACTGCCTGCCTCTTGAACAATGACAGCTTAGGCTTCAGTTTAGCTTAGTTGCAAACAGCAGCTGAATTAAATATTCAAAAGAAAACAAGCTTTCCTTTCCTAAGATGATATTCATAACCTGATGGGTAAACATGAAGGAGACAACCTGCTTGTGTAAACTTACCAGGAAAGAGATTAGATGTTTCAAGCAGAAACCGCTGGACAAATTTTAGCTGTTTTATTTTGTATGCAATTATGAGATCAATTCAAAGAGGTGTTTCCACAGGTACTCCTGTCTCCCTTCTCGGGTTTCAAGATGCAGGATTTTCTTTTCCATTTCCCTGATTTATACTTATATTTTATCAATGACTAATTAAAGTATTATTAGTATTATTATTTATAAAGCACTATGAACATGAGTGTGCATTAGAGGCAGATAAGAAGCCAGGGCAGCACTCTATTTCATAGATTCATAGACTGTAGAGTCGGAAGGGACCACAACGGATCATCGTGTCCGACCCCTGCCCCTGGCAGGAAAGAGGACCAAGGTCAGACGACCCCAGCCAGGTGACTATCCAGCCTCCTCTTGAAGACCTCCAAGCTAGGTGATAGCACCACCTCTCTTGGAAGCCCATTCCAGATCCTGGCCACCCT
>JAGPOW010002514.1:68264283-68289913 GCA_030014935.1 Caiman crocodilus | reverse complement strand
GAGATTCAGCTCTCTCAACCTCCCCCCGTAGGGTCTATCATGAAGGCCACTAATCATGTGAGTGGCCCTCCTCTGGACCCTCTTGAGATTTCCCGTGGTCCCCCTTGAAGTGCAGCGCCCAAAACTGGACACGGTACTCCAACTGTGGCCTGACCAGTGCCACATAGAGGCACACATAAAGGCATCACCGCCTTTGTTCTATTAGTCAGGCACCTGCTAATGCATGACAAGGCGTGATTGGTCTTGTCGATGGCCTCCTTACACTGCCGGCTGATGTTCATCTTGGAGTCCAGTATGACTCCAAGATCCCTCTCTTCCTCCGAGCTGCTGAGAAGGACACTCCCTAACCTATAGGTGTGCTGGGGGTTCCTCCTTCTCAGGTGGAGTACCTTACATTTATCTTTATTAAATTGCATCCTATTTCTCTCTGCCCATTGAGCCAACCTGTCCAAGTCAGCCTGAATCTGCTCCCTGCCCTCCGGTGTACTAACTTTGCCCCATAATTTGATATCATCAGCGAACTTGGAGAGTTCAAAACTCTTACGTATAAAAAGTACAGAGCTATTGCTGTGCAGATCAACTGTCTGGATATTATGGTAATGAGTTGTTTAGAAATGCCATGAGATGACAGAAGCTCTAGAAAAGAAGTGGAGTCTGAGGAAGGAATGGACCCTGAGGGTAGTCTTCATATATGGTAGAAAAGTCCTTATAAGCAGAAATTGGTGTGAAAGAAGATGAAAGGCTAGACCTCCAGCATGATTCAGATGCAATTTTGGGCCATTTCTCAGAAATGCAAAGATCCTTTCATGCCTAATGTTCAATTTAATGGCATGCCTAGAAAAGCATTGGTTACAAGGGTGTTGCATGACATGGTGCCTACCTGATGCCTATGCCCCATCGAGATTCTTGCCTAAGAGGCTTGATCCAGCAAAGGTATTTGCAGCCCACACAAAAGAACATGCTTGCCACTTTCCTTCAAAATGTGCAGTGGGGTTGTTCAGGTTTTATGGTATAGCCTGGTGTCTACACAGCTCACCCAAAATGTGGGAAACCTGGGTTAAATTATCTGTGCTGCTTGAGGGACTCAAATTCACACCTTCTACCTTAATCCGCAGGCAAAAGGCTATTCTGGGTGAGATCGCTCTCAACCCCCCGTCCTCCGCTGAAGCTGTTTTATTAAACCTAAATGAATTAGAGTCTTTGGACCAGGAAAGAAGCAAGAAAAAGTGAACATGATTCTTTAGCCTAGCAAGCACTGGGGCAGGAGAAATCTTGGCTCCAGGTACTGTTTCTGGATTTAATCTGATGCCTGGCTACTGTAAAATACCAAAAGAGCTGGAACTCACGTCACCTCCTTTCTTCTGTAATCACAAAGCGTTCTCTTTTCTATCTAGTACAGTGTACCTGAGTTTATGCTATGTGGGACAACTTAGCAGGAGAGGTTGAGAACCCTCTCTTCCCCAGAAAATCTGTTTCCTGGTGGCCATAGCACCTTCTTGGGTGACATGGATATAAATGCCTACAGGTACCTGAACCCAGATGTGGATGCTTCAAGCACTATATCACTGTTCAAAATGAAGCTCCCCTCAACATCCCGCCGCAGCCAAGTTTTGAAAGACAGGATCATTTTCTGATCGGCTTTTGTACTAAGGGCTTTGGCACCTAGTTCTGGGGGACGATTCCAATTCAGTATCTAATTCTGACTTTTGAGTGGAAAGAGGTCCCTATGCCTAAAGGTAGAGATGGGATTTAAGACCCACCCCTATCCTTACAATTTCATATTGGCTATTCAGTGTGTTGGCTGTAGTGATCCCCATTATATGATGCTAATTTTCCCCATGCATCATCTCTAGAGACCAGGTTCCTGTCTCAGCACTGTGAACTCTGACATGTGGGACAGATCCCTAAGCATTAGGCATTGCATACTTAACAGCCAGAGACCTAAGATCCTTTGTAGATCTAGCTCCAAGCCAACAGTGGAGAAGTACAGAGAAAAGAGGCTGAGGTTGCTGTACAAGAACATTTTTAAAAAGCTTTCAGATAGTAACAGCTCACTAATGATTTGTGTCATATACATCTCCTATAGAAATAATATAATCATTTTTTTCAAGGGTGGAAAAGCACTTGATCTTTCTACAAGCCAAAACTTTAAGTAGAGAAGCAAAACTGGGTCAACCATTTGCCACCAGCACAATTAGCAGGTACACATCCTGTGAAATAATTAAATTTCACTAGAGCCACTACCGTAAGTTGACAGAAACAAGAAATATAGTTTAGACACCCATCTAACATAGACAACAATAGCAGCCATTCCTGGGTCCTTCCAGGTGCTACCCTTTATTAAAAATCTACCATTGACCAAGCTCTCCTCCATTTAATCATTGCTTATTACTACATACAGTGTCCAGGGTATGTTACCAGTTTGGTGGTGCCCCGTCCAGTAGTTTCCCAACTAAGACAAGGATAAGACAAAGATGTCTATTTGCTGCGATATATTTTAATCTATTCCTGAATGACCTAACATGTGACAACACCGAATCCATTCCCATGCACCCATAATACTGAATGATTCTATCCCTCTCTTTTATGCAGGTGACGCGCAGGGATCTGGGTTTTCTGTTTCACATGGAAAATGGAGAAAAATGTGGATTTCCACCCTCTACCCAAGGAAAACACAGATTTTTCATTTTAACAGAGAAACCCACAGATTTCGCACTTTTGCAGAGAGCTCTCTGCAGGATGGCCAAGTTGCAGCCTGCAAGGGGCTGGGGCGAGCGGGAGGAGGGCGGTCAGGCAGGGGGGAGCCATGTGTATATGCATGCCCACACCTGTACATAGCCACCAAGCAGCCCAGAGAGTTGCTCTGGTAGGTAGACGGTGGGGAGGAATAGAGGCCCCCATAGGGAGGGAGGGAGGGAATGAGCTGGGTAGGGGTGGGACCACATGAGGCCCAGGGCTGCAATGCATGGCTGCAGGGCCCCGGCAGGGAGCAGGATGGGGCTGCAGGCAGCTCGTCCAGGGGATGGGGAGAGGGGCTGGCTCCCTGCCGCTGCATGCACTCTCAGGGAGACAGGGGGTCCCATGCCCCTAGATCTGTGCATGGGGCGGAGGCTGGGGGGCATGGGCTGCCTGCTGCAGACTTGGGCTCCTTGCCTTGCTGCCTTCCCTGAAGCCCTCCATGGGGAAATAATTGATTATAGTGATTAAGGCACTGGTAGGCTTCCAAATTACTTCAAAACTGTAAATAGATCAAGAAAACCTTGTGTTCAACTGACATCTCTACATACCAGCCTTTCATTTTAATCACAAATTGTGGATTTTTGAGTCAAAGAATTTGTGATTTCTTTTATCAGACAATTTGCAATTTTTTATCAAGGAAAACCAGGATCTTTGTTGATGCGGCACCGATGTCTCAATTCCAGATAGGCCTCCACAGGTTTTTAGATGCTCAACAATATGGCATCTCAAACAGCTTGGAAATCAACACTGTTAAATCCAAGGGTTTTGGAAACAAAAGCAAGAAAGAAGTATGGTTTTAAAGAAAAATAAATTAGAGGTAGTATTGCTGATTTAAACACTTCAGAATTTATTTTAATAAAAAAACTGAGTTGGAATAAACACTTTGAAGCATATTTTGGGTCAAATTTTATGCTTTGCAAAAAGATTGACAAAAGGGCGGTACGGGCAGCACTACAGGTCTATAGATCTAAGGTAGAATCCATTTTATTGTATGGAGCCCATGCATGGTTCATTCCAAGATAGAAAAAAATATTCTAATTACTTGCAGGCCTGTATGGTGGAGGTATTCGTGTTATCTGAAATGGGACTGCTTAAAAGGGGCACTTTAGCTCATTTAAGAATTCTAAATTTTGAGATAAAAATTGCAGCTTGCACCTCCATCAGATCCCCCCAAAAAGTACATTTTAGGAGCCTCATCTCTTTCAAATAAACCCTCATTTGGATGATGAAACAATATTTATACTGTCCGCCAGACAAATGGTCTGGAAAACATACTGACAGTTACTGACCCAGTATCTCCCCCATATTTAAGACAAGGTATAAAGTTAAGAACCTAAGGTGCCAACACGCAGACAGATATGCAGGCAGTGAGATTTTCTTAAACTTCCCCTTTTAAAAAATTAATAAAGCACTCTTTTAGCCTAGAAACCTATCTAAACCGCAAACAATGAGAGGCCATTACAAGACTGCAATTCACTCTAATGAGATCTGCAGTCGTTCTTGGGGGGTGATGTCAGGCTCCTTATTCAAATAGATTTTGTTTTTGCAGGAAGAATGAGATACATGACCTAAATCACTGTTTGTGGTCTTGTTCATTATTTGAAGAAATAATATGGAAATGGATCTCTCCATTTGTAGAAAAATTTAAGTACTGTGCTAACGAAGGAAAAATGACTTGGTTCCTCTCTAACAACTTACCGCCTGTCCTATCCTCCATAGGCGTATTTACACTACTTGCACAAAAAGCACGGGCTAAAATCAAACAGAAGTCTCTGGTTTTTTTATTTCTTTTCCTACTATTTATGTTGTTTCATTTTATTTATTTTTACATATCGTAAGATAATATATTCAATTTTACTTTTTAAAATTAGCTGAATGTAATTTTACTGTACGCTTTTACCAATAACCAGAAATTGTGTAATTTTATCATTATATGATTTTATTGTTCATTTTCCTGTACTAGTTCAGTGAAAGTTGTAAATAAACTACAACTACTAAAAATCAAGATTTTCAAAAATCTCCATAGGGGGTTTCTTTTCCCCTTAATGTTCTGTCATGTGTTGCTGGTAACTGATTTAAATAGTTTTATTAATCAGTATTTATATTTTATCTATCAAAGATATTAATGTTGGTAATTAGTTCCATAGAAATGTGAATACAGTTGCTATTTTTTTTTAGGAAATCAATAATAAACTCAAAACCATGTGAAACACAGATGATTTCCGCACTTTTGTTTTCCCCATTTTGATCGCCTTTATTAAGTTCAAATATTTTACCTGAAGAAAGAGGACAGTTCCTTAACAGGTGTCATTCAGTTCAGTTATATTGATGATCTGGTCCTCTATTCTGGGTTTTAAAAATATCATGTAGCATACTGCCGAGAAAGGGCAATAGGTCAACATCTGCTCTGAACAGGTCAACCTGCAACCCTGCCTTCTCTTGTCCTTGTGACAAGGTAGTTAGCAGAATTTGCAAATGCATTGGAATTTGACAGGCCTACACCGTGAGCTTTCTGCTACGGCCTTGCACTTGCGACCTCTGGGCTGTCAACCATGTGCCTTAGTGCACACGCCACCCCTGTCTCCAATTAAAGCACTGTAAATCTGTAGGAATTCCAAATCAATGGGCCAAGATGTACCCCTGTTCAATCAGAGACTGTGTGGCATGAGTCAAAGCCAAGTGAAGCCCGGCAGATTTACTCCAGATGTGCGCTGGTGTGACCTGCAGCAGAATTTGGTCACCCTCTTGGTTTTCACTCCCCCAAAGCTTTTCATGCTTTTACTACACTAGCTATTGAAGCATCTCCAGGCAGTGACAACGACATGTTTTCACCTTATTTGTCCCATTTTAAAATCTGCGGCTACCTTTGCCAGCTAGAAGAAAGACTGCAAAGGCAAGATTGCGTAAACATCCTAATTGGTGTGATCGCATATTTTCTATATTGTGAAGAGTGGCAGCAGGTATATTGACCGATCACTGCCAGTTGACAGCAAAATGTCAAGACAGGGTTGCAACCATGTACTTTGTAATGAACCAACTCTGAATACAAAGTCAAGACAGGATAGTGGCAATCAAGTGAGAATGAAAAAGTATAAACACTTCTGATTAACAGCCATAGCACCAGCTGCAGCACACAATATAACAGTCCTGCCAGAGCAAAAGGGTCAGCTCCACCAGTGACAGACTTGGCAGTACAACCTTGTTAACAGTGAGATGAAACCTCATTTGCTCACAGTTTCATAGGATGCGTTGCAGACATCCATTGTAAATTGGCGTTACTGGATGGAAGCGTATTTAGTTCCGATCCGCCGGCAAAACATAAAAAGGAAGAATTTCACTATGAATACTGTTGGCCAGCAAAACAGGTGTGCAACCAAGCTGTCCAAGCACCTTTCAAACAAAACATGAACAAAAAACATCACAGAAAGGGCTGTAAAACTGACTCCTGAATAAGTGGCCGTGTATGTTCTTATTAAGCTCTCACCAACATGCCCAAGCGCCATGGGCCCTGATAAAAATCTTCCACTACAGCAAGAAGACAATGTCGTTCTTGAATGCTGCATACCATTATGGCCCCATTCAAAAATAGTGCCATCAGCTGCCTGACAAGCTATTTTGAAAGAGGATCTTCCATAATAAGTAAATAGCAGTTACACACAATTAAAAGATTAAGGGAATTAAAGTTTCATCATGTCACCTCATAAATTTTGCTGCTATTTAAATGATACTTTTCTGTCTAAATTGCTTCATCGGGATTGTATTTTAAAACCAAATATTTGATCTCCAGTCTCCAAGGCCTCCCTCCTTCAGCATTCTTGCTCTGCAGCTCTGCGTGTTTGGAGCTAATCTACAAAGATTTTATGCATTAATAAATACATCAAAATTCATCCTAAGCAGAAATGTAGTTTCCTTGTAAAGAGAAAGTATGAGAACCTACTACTACTTAGTGCCAGATCAATAAAACACTGAATGAAATCTGACTGAAGTCAAAAGGAGTTGCTTTCCATGAAGTCAAGATTTCATCCATCAAACTGAGATGACTTGCGTTAAATATTTTCGCATTTGGAAAAAAAAAAATCAAATCAGGATCTGATCCTGCATCCTCCCCCTAGTATGATATGAAATTTTACTAATATGCTAGGGGCTTAGGTCTATATTTTTCAAATCAAGACTGAAACAAAAAGAAACGTAACTTTATTGGAACATGCATTAATTTCCTGTATCATATGCATAACAAACCCACAACATACTATGCAAAAATAATCAAAAGATGTTGTTTCTTCAGGCCTTTAGTCATTAGAAGTAAATATAGAGCTCTTTCAGATCCATAAAAACAAAACCTAGCTTCCCTAAGCATCCTGACAATGCATCCAGTGCTCCACTGAAAGTTTTTTTTTCACCTTGAGTTAATGTTCATCTGAGCAAATGCTTCCATACCAGAGGTAATACTTTCAGTGAGGATTATAAAACAATCTTCAGGGCTAGGAAATAGGAGTTACATTACCAAGAGCAGCTAACAGATACCAGAATTGCAGAAGAAGGAATAACTATGTTAGTGGGACATCAAGACGATTAACAAAGGGGAGCGGGTCACTAATACCTGTGAAATGAGGAGTTTTGAAAGGAATCAGGTAGACTGTAATGAGCCATGAAGTCAAGCGACTCCTTTATTGCTACCTGAATAGAAATGTTTCTGCTATTTGTTAGGCAGGAGGTTTTAAATGTGGGGTTGACAAGGAATGAAAGGGGCATGCAACTGCACCACTGTACCTCCCCATATGCCCCTGAATGAACCTAGGCCAGTTTACACCTGTCCGAGGTCTGACCCAAGCAGAAGCGTTCCCTGGATCAGAGTCCTTGCCTGTAACCGTGGTGCCTTACATTGGAGCAGGGCACAAAAAAATCAGGTTTCTCTCGCTATCTAATCTATGGGCCTTGTTACAATGTGATACCAAGTTGATTGGCGTTAGTGCTAGCCTGAGTTTGGAGCAGTCACACTGCAGCCCATCAGAGGCCTGGAGTACTGAAAGGTAAGTATCCCCACCCTCCCATTACAGGCTTCTCCCCACCTCCACTTCCCCCCAAGGCTCCTGCAGCTCTCCCCTGCCCACCCCACTTCCTCGTGGCTGCCAGTGCTGTCTGTCCCAGGCAGAGGATGGTTAACCTGCCTGACCAGCACCCCCCTGCTACCAAGCTGCTGCTCTTCTCTGGGCTGAGCCTGGCCCAGAAAGCAGCAGCAGTAGCAGCAGCAGTAGCAGCAGATTAACCCTCCCCTGCCTGCTCCCCCAGGACAGACACTACAGGCAGCCACAAACAAGCGGGGGGCCTTTAGAGGGGATTTGGAGTGCTATGGAAGCTAGGAAGGGAGCAGTCAGCCCAATCCAGGCTAACTGAGGAGTGGGGGGAAGCGTTCACACTAAGGTGTAGCCTATGGTGGCCGCACATTACGGTAACACAAGCTGGGTAACACAGATCAGAATAAACCTAAGCTGGAATGGTGTCACTTAAAGTCACCTAAAGAGTGTTTAAAACGAGTTTCACATGCTAACACACAGACAAATCTAGGGGTTAGGAGCTCAAGGAGCCACCTAAAATTAACATGCAACAAAGCCCTATGGTAGTTCTTTAGCATAACTAAACATTGCAGTTTCTTCACATCAATAAACACAATGATCCTGCAGAACAGGTAATTGTGGTTTATTCTCTTGCAGATGAAAGTATAATTAAGCCTTTTTTCTCCCCAAAGTATTGGATCACACATCAGCTTGAGGGTAAGGATGAGCTAAATTTAGGTAATTCAAAAATAAAAGATGACGACAGCAACCTTCAAGGGGCACAACCATCACAGTTGATAATTATTCTACCTTCGAGGTAACAATATATGAAGGAAGAATATGAAGGAAGAATAAGACTGCTTCAGAAGAGAGTAGAACAAAGAGAAATGACCAGAAACTAAGGCAAAAAGTTTAATGTTTGATATTAGGAGAGAACTGCTCAAGACCAATGAGATGGAGGAAGACTCCCATGGAGCGTGGATGAAGTATATATTCAGTGTGAATAGGTAGTCTGGCTTGGTGGGCAACACACTAGCATAAGATTCAAGACATCCACGTTCCAGCTCTGACATGTATCTGCTGGGCGATCACAGGCAAGCTGCTTGTCCTGCCTGCAAAATTGGGCCAATGATACAAATACAATGTTGTCAAGCATTTGGAGATCCATGAGTAATAAGTGCTACTGGGAGAAGAAGAGTGCCTGGGTTAATACTGTGAACTACTTTGGAATAAAAAAGTTCAACAACATAATTGTAGGCTTGATTCAGGACTGAATGTGCACCCCTGGCTGTCTCTGCAAGACAGAATAGCACGTAGTCAGGTAAGCAGTCGTACAGCAGCAAACAAAAGAATTTGTGTGAGCAAGAGTTTCCCAATCAAGTCTGGAGTAGGAGGCTTGTATTGTATACATGCTCACACAGTGTGACCTAAAAAACCTTTTCTGACCTGAGGAATCAGTCTGTAATTGGGTACATGTGTTTTCATTGCCTATTTTTACTTTATGTCAAAGGCTAGTCAGCTGCAGTAGGCACCATCTGAAGCAAAGGATGATGCTAAGCTGTATTAACCCAGCCGAAGTCCCAGGGAGATGCCTGTGAGGATCAAATTCCCCCCTGACCCCCTCTGCTGGAGTTAGGAATTTGTTCAAGGCTCATACAAACTTTTCTCCCCGTCTCTCAAATCCCAGCATAAATTGCCTTGGTATGGGAAGTTCAGGGCCAAGACTCCAAGTCTTCTCCATCTGACTGCCAGAGAGGTCAGATGCTGAGTTTTAGGAGACTGCTTAATGCTACACTCCTGAAACTACAGTCCAGGGCTTGGTAAGTGCAGTGGTAGAGTGGTGTCCCCCACTTAACTACTTACAAGGGTGTCTAGTATGACTTATATAAAGCCGGAGTCAGCAACCTATGACAGTAGATCAGATCTAGACTGTGAAGAGGTCTAATCCAGGCTGCAGAGATTTGATCTGGGATGGGGGAAAAAGGGGAAACTGCTGATCCTCAGCACCTGAGCTTACCCTTGCTGCAGAAGGACTGGGAATCTAGCAGCCAGCCACTTGGAGGGGGATGGAGACTTTGGGCTTGTAGCAATGGCTGGGGCATATGCTCCAGCCTGTGTCAGCAAAATGTTGCCAACCCTACGTCTTGGCCAGTGTCATTATAGTGACCTGCAAGCGCCCTTCTGAGGTTAATACGGTATCACAGTCTACGCAGTCGTTGTTTGGCGAGGCTGTCAAGAAGGCTGGCAGTTGGTACCGCTGGAGGAACTAATTTCTGTGAAACTAAGGAATCAGCATGGACCTGCGTCTCCACCACTTTGTACTGGGCAGGTACACTTGTAAAATGCAGTCTTTCGCAACAATCCCTTTCTCCCCTTGCATTGGTAACAAAACGGCCTATGCAAGGCTAATGGGAACCCTATATTTCCCAAGTTGAGTATGCAGCACTTACAATCCATCTTAAAAATAGAAAAAAACAAGCTCACTGCCAGCTATTAAACAAACCCAAGCTTTTTCTTATAAAGTACTTTTGCTCATTATGATCCAATGCCTTCATAAAATAGAAAGCCGAATGCCCAAATTTCGTCCTGGAATGCATAAAGGAGGACTTGATGGTCAACTGTGCAGAGTCTCCCTTTATAACTTTTATTCCAATTATTGAAAAGTCCAATAATGTACTTTCAGGACTATGAGGAATAATTTTTGAAGATAACCTCAGGCAGTTGGGCATTATCATCTTTTTAGAAGACACAGCAAACAGAACTGACAACAACAGAGCTTCACTAGCACGTCAATAAGAATACATATGAAGTACCAGACATAATAGTATTAGGCAGTAGCTATAGCAGCCTCCTGAGAGACATGTATTCTGACAGTAGTATATGCTTAACTATTAGTCTTGGGGAAAAAAATAGGTGACTGAGAAATGCAGCTGCTCAAAACCCTTTAAGACTAAAGCCTGTAGCTCTATAAGAAGACGTTCTCCTGGGAGCAACATCTTGGATCACTTAGCCGCATCCCAGTGCTGGCAACAATAAAACTGGAGTTTTGCTTGTTCTTATGAGTTTGTCAAGTATGTTTGAGGAGAGCAGGAACACATTCGTTTTCTTGTAACAGGTGCATACGTTCGTATTTCTGGGAACTGATCGAACAACATTTTTTTTGCAAATGGATTCTTTATAGAAAATGCACTCCCAGATTTAATACAACGTATATAATTCCTTCCATGCAGAAGACTGGTGTTCTGCGAACTGTAGCTCTCATTTAAATTAGCTGAGGGCAGCTCAACAAAACAACGCTGAGGTCAGTTTGATTACTCCTGTGTAAAATTGGTGCAAGTGACCTCCAAATCAAGCTGTCAACAGGTGTGTTGCGATCTATATGACCACCCCTGGGAAACAGCTCTAGGAAAGGATGCAACTCTTGATTTACCAGCGATGGCAACACTACACAAGGACTGATACAAACTGAAAAAAAAAAAAAAACCCAACAAGCCACATTCTGTCTGTATCAACGTGAAGAAATAGGCTCAACGTACCTAATTGAAACCACAGGGGACAGTCTAAGTAGACTAGAATGAAATTAACTTAGTTGTATTTTAATCAAAACACCAGGATTAACTAAGTGGAACCAAGGAAAGGATTAGGAAAGAATGAAATGTGAGACTAATTTATTAGAGAAATGGTGGTTAAGTGGCTAAATCACTAGATGGGACATTCATTCCAACACCTTTAATACCAATGACATTCCAGATTAGCTGCAGTCATTGTAGTTAGACTAGTTAAAATGGTTATGTGAACGGATGCTCAGACTGAGGGTTGAGGAGATTCTAGTTCAACCCCAAGCTCTGTCATGGACTCACTGAGCAACTTCTTTGCTCTGTGCCTAGGTTTCCCATATATAAAATAGGGCAAATAACCTTTCCATTTTTATCTAGTTAAATTGTAAGCTCTGTCAGGCAGGAAATATTTTCCTACGATGTATTTTATAGCACATGGCATAATGGGACTGAAGGTCGTATAAACAACAACTATAATAATAACATCTATTATTAATTATGTATTGTAATTATATGCTTTTTACATTTCTAGATGTGTTTTGGGGGACTCTAATTCAGTTATATTTGGCAAGTGCTTGGAGATAGCCAGATGAAAGGGGCAAAAGGAATGTAAATTATTATACATTTTTTCAATGGGTTTTTTATTATTATTATTATTATTTCAATCCAGATGGGTTATTGTTGCTTAGCTTTTGCTTTGAGTTCTGCAGGTTCAATTGAATTTAAAATCTCAAAGGGAAACTTGCCTGAAACTGATGGATTTCCCTTGGGTCCAGTATTGAAACCTTTTAAAACCATGAAGTTCATGTGATTTTTGAAGAGTACAAATGAACTGAGACTGTTTTGAAATACAACCTACATTTCTGTAAAAGGTTAGTGAGCTTTAGAGTCCTTTGATGAACATGGTCTTTGCTACAAGTATGTAAGCAAACTAGAGATTTAGCCCCAGCCAAAAATCACAAAGCCAACCACCTTCAAACTCTAGATGTGTTTTATTCCTAGTATAGATTGAATATGTGACACCCCTGTGCAGGTTTTTAATTTTTTTTTCTATTTATAACTGGCTTATACCATGTCCCCTTCATTGCACTGCTGCTGAACTACCTGAATTCCACCTGAATTTTGGATCCATTTGTAAATAGGAGCTTAAAGCAGAAGTTTTTCATTGTCAATTGTATGTACCTTTTGCATGGCTCTACAAACAGCACCCCATTGCCAAATGTTGCTTTAAATAGGATGAATGGAAGAAGCAGCAGGAACTACCTCCTGTCTGGGTAATGGAATAGCATCCTTGGTCACCAAGACTACCATTTCTTTGCTAAAAGGTTCTGCAGGCGTCTATTTGCCCTTCCTTATAAGGCACTATGCAAATATTATGAAATGGTTTAACTCCACATGTAAGTGTCTAATGCTTTTCTCTGTCTTCTCAGAGATAGTCTTTAATTAGTCAATAATTGCTTGAAGGCTCCAATTGATTGGCATTATAAACACGGGAAAATGAAAATGGTCCTTTTATTTCAGAGCTGTATTTAAGGTTTAGTAAAATGTTAGCAGCATATCATTAAGCAGAACAGAGCAAAGCAGACTGAAAAGCACATTTAAGAAGCATGACTAAAGACCACGCTATCCCGCTTTACTCTTCAGATTAGGATGGTGACAAGAAATAAATGAAGATTATGCATGTGCAGTTCTAGAAGACATCAAAATACTGTACTCTGCACTGCCTTGCTTATGAATACCCTCACACTTCCAGGGAATTTGACAAACAGCTGCAAAAGCTCAGCAGGTTTTTGGTGTCATTTCTGGTGAGATTTATGCTCTCTTTAGCTCTGGAATGCTACGTGTTCATTTTATAAAAGGCAGAAATAGGTTTCATCTGTGGCTCTGTTGTGGCGGATTTCATTTATCTGTTGTCAGGGTCTAATGAAAAACATTTTAGGCTGGTATTTCCGAAGGTGTCAGCCCACATCCATTTTCCGAAGCTACACTTTCCCCCACCCATGCATTGCTCCTCAGAAATCGCAGTGTCTGAAGAATCTTAACACTAGTCATACATAACAAATGTGCCACATAACACCTTTAAACACGGAGATCATGCTGAGCAATAACCTGTATGATATTTTCACAATGTGGGTGAATCATTGTAAGCAGTAGGAAAAATTTGGACAATTATTTCCTACACCTCTGAATAAAATTATTGATGGTATATACAATTCTCAACCTCAACAAGCAAATAGCTAAGACCAAATCCTGCAGCCTTTAGTATCTATTCAAGCACTTCTGACATCAGTTGTAAATAGGCCAAAGCAAGATCTGCAATATTTGTTTAAATCGGGACTTCCATGATGCACAGACCTTGTACGGGTCGTCTTCACATGAACATGCATCTGGAAGTTCAAGGTAGTTTAAGGATAGCACACAGTGACTGCAATTAAACATACAACATCATATTCCAGTTACACGTATATTAAATAAGTGCATAAAACAAAGCAAAGCCCAATATGTTAATTAGATTGTTTATATCCATGTGTACATAGATGTATTCAGGTGGAATATAGCTGGATATATGTTAACTTAAGTGCATAGAACTCTTGCCCTGCTGTCTAATTTGTACCTTAATTTTACTCTGTTTTAAAGTATGGTTGGTTTATATAGACTAGGAGCTATCAATTTGAAGGCTACTATTAGGAGCATAAGGAGCTCTGAAACAGTAAGGTGCCTTAATGATTTGCAAAAAAGCTTACCACAGGCTGTTCCTATAGTTAATGAGCGTTGGCAATAGCAGTTTCCAGATACAAGGACAATGGTCTTCTAACAAATAGGGAAGTCGTCATTGAATCCATAGATGACTGAGGAGGCTGATCCAAAATCTGCATGTTCGGCTGCAGATGTGGCAAATAGTTTAGAATCAAATTCTTCTTCTTTTTTGTCATTTGCAAAGGTCAGGATGTATGCACTGAAAACTGTTGCATGTTATCCCCTCTGAGTAACAATCTTATTCTTGATAGCAAAACCAATAGTGTGGATGGATCTTTTTCAGCTTTTCTTTTCCAAGAAAAAGGCATAGCCCCTGTGAGCCGAGAGCTGCTTCTCTCTTGCACATCTAATCTCACTAAGTGCAGCAATATCAATGTCAAATCAAATTGTGCAAGTTCTCTGGCTACCAGTGCTGTTCTTCACTCCAACGAGCGAGTGTTAGGGCTGTCCATCAGGTTGCAAGCTTCCGTATTTTATTTGGACGGCAAATAGAGAGTGATCCTAACGGATTTGGTTTTCCAGTCAGGTGAAATGAGGTAAAGTAGAGTTAGGGCACATTTTGTAGCCCACCTGCCCCAGGTGGGGTGAGCAGAGCAGCTCTTAAATAGCCTTGTTCAGCCATGACTGCAGCTGCCAAATTGCACACCAGTCTCAGCTCCAAGTACAAAAGAGCCATCGTGACATCATTGCCTCCATGTAAGTCTGTGACAGGCACTTCCAATAATCCCTAGCACTTGCCCCCATCACCACTCACCCATTGCCGTAGGACTTGCTACTGAGGAAAGATGCCCGTGCGTCTTCCTTTAATAGGGGAATGCTGTTGTGCAACAGCAACCACACAGTGCTTTTCAGGAAGGAAAGGTTTACCCAATGCAATGAAAATCTAAGTGACTGGAGGTCTCAATTCTGCTGCCGCCTTCATTTTGCAGCTATTGTGAGGTATTGCTTTCTTCATCCACTTGTTCCACTATTGAGGACTTTTATTTTTATTTTTGGCTAATTGTTAGTTTGGAAACCTTACTCTTGATCTTGCCACCGGAGGGAGGGGGAGTACAAAACTCTAGCTAGCATTTCTCTCCAAGTTATTAGTATCACACAGGCCTCTCCACAATGTCAAGCTGCAATCCTCAGGAGGACTTAAGGATCATTGTTTACATGGATTTTGAGTAAGTGCCTTTTTTTTTTTAGTCTCTAGACTATATACCCTAAGTACACAAAGTAAACAGTAATGGAAAACTTTTTCAGTGGAAAGACAAAGGGACAAAAATGGAGGGAGAGGTTTTAAAAATACTGGGGATGGAAACAAAATGATTATCTTTCTACTTTAAGCTACTAGCTCAAGTACAACCAGGACAATAGTGACCAAACCAGTGTCATATGATGACTCTTTGGTAATACGCAAGAAATGAGTTGGTGTTGCATACCATCATAGTTAACAGTGGGTGGACATCCATATAATAAAACCATAATCATCTTAGAAAACAGTCCTGTCAATGAGCAGGACAGATTGGATGGGCATGGAGACTAATGCATTCTCTAATCTTATAGATTTCGTAGCCATTAGGGGCTGGAAGGGACCTCATGAGATCACTGGATCCAGCCCCCCTACTGAAGGCGGGAAAGGGCGCTGGGATCAAGTGACCCCAGTAAGATATATATCCATTTGCTTTTTGAAAGAGCCCAGAGTAGGTGCTTACACCACCTCTGGGGGGAGTTTCTTCCAGACCCTGAACACATGCACCGGAAAGAACTTTTTTCTTATGTCTAGTCTAAATTGGCCTTCCTGGAGTTTATGGCCATTCGATCTTGTTATCCCTTTGGGGGCTCTGGTGAACAGCTGTTCTCCCAGCTCCTGATGTACCCCTCTTATGTAATTGTAGGCTGCCACCAAGTCCCCTCTGAGCTGTCTCTTCTCTGGAGTGAAAAGTCCCAAGTGTCTCAGCCTCTCCTCATACAGCCTGCCCTCCAGGCCTTGGATTGGATCATATAAGTGGTTCTCCTCTAATTGGGGGTCTCTCTATACAGGCATACCAGAGAAGTATTATGGATAAAGTTTTATGTATCACTTAGGTTACCCTAACTTGTGTGTGGACAAGCACAGCACATTTAATCTCCAAAATTGTCATTTAGAGACCTTTCACCAAACTGGAAAGCAATACAGTTTCAATGAAGAAGGTTAAAAAACCAAACAAACAAACTCTGCTTACATTAGTGATTCAAATACACTAGGGGCAAGAGAGTATCTGGATTTTTTCATTCACGTTTCCTAGCGAATTCCTCCCAGCAACCTGCATAGTCCCTGTCCCTTTGTGAGAACTCACTCACAAAACAAGCCTCAACCAAGAGTGCCCCAAAACAGAAAGTTAATTCTCCCCAGAATCAATTGGATTCTAAAGTTTTCCCTAATTAGAACCATGATCAAAGATAATCAAGGCACTACATGCTATTACCTGAAAAAAGAGGATGTGCTAATTGGATCTTCTTCCAAAAAAAGAAAAATAATTGAAATTAAGAAGAGCCTGAAATGGAGCACCGGGGAAGTCTTGAAAAAGCCACAGAGCTTTATCGATTTTTGGTTTATGCCCATGATTCTTGGCTCAAAATCCTGCAGATAGCATTTGTGATACACAGCATATTTCCTGCAAAGGGGGAACTCCTGTAGTCTAATCAATACACCTTAATAACCCATTGCCATATCAATTAAAACAACAAGCTCAGGTGAAGCATTTCATGTGCATTAATCCTGCATCTGCTGTTGGTCCAGCTTTTCCACTTAGAGGTGAAGCAATATGTGGAGGAAATTTACGTTATTCAAACGTAGGGTTACCATACTTCCAGTTTCAAAAAGGAGGACACCTGTTGGGAGTGGGAGGGGGGAATATGATTGTGGGTGAGCAGTGATATCTTTGTGCCCTACCCCTGCCCCTCACTCCCAGGCCACAGACCCCCCAGCCCTGCTGATGCCCCTCACTCCTGGCCCGCAGCTTCTGCCCCCCCGCCCTGCAAGCATCCCCTAGATGCACCACCGCTGTGAGCACAGGCACCAGTGCCGCCCGGCCACACAGCTCCGTGCTGCCGCTCCCCAGCTTCCTTCTCCCACTGGAGGAGTAGGCGCCTCCCCTGCCCTGCTGCAGCCCGGTGTTGGAGAAAACTTCCACGCTGAACAAAGCAAAATCCAAATCCTGAACATTTGTTGATATTTAAAAAAACCCACCCGGACAGAGATGTGGGGAAAACCTAGATGTATGGTAACCCTACCAAGTGCCGATTAAAAAAAGAAACCTATAATTAAGCATCACGCCTATCACCAAGCTCACCTGCGCTTCATAGTAAGTGAGAACAGTGCCAAGCTGCTAAGACTAAGTTTTCCTGTAGCTTGTCTACATGGTAAACTTACTATCCTTCAGAATGGCTGCCTCAAGCACACGGCACTGCTTCTGGACTAGGAGGCGGCACACGAGCAGAGCACCATGCTTGTGGGCTCTTCTGGAGCACAGCAAGTTTACCATGTGGGCATGCCCATCGTAGCATATAATATTGCTTCATAGGTGTTATTTCATACACCTGTAACTTGTTCCACTAGGTCCTTTAATATTTTTTGCTACTTGCACCAAAAGCAGATCCAGGGTTTACTTTAGGCCAATCCTCAAATATCCTAAGTACCCTAAATGTGTTACTATACAGTAGGGCTGTGCAAGGCTTCAGTCCCTGATTTGATCTGGCAGAGATTCGGTCCAATATGATGGCCAAATCTCCGAATCCAAATTGAATCAGAGGACCCTTTCATCTCTCCAAATTGTATTGGTGCTTGTGAATGCTTATGAATGCTCCATGGAGTGTCCCACAGGAGCACGGGCGGCTCCCCGGCCTGCTTGGCAGCAGACCTGGAAGTGGACCAGAAGCACTTCCAGTCCACTTCCAGATCAGCCAGACAGTGCATTGGGCCCCCTCCCCGCACCCCTCCGGCTTGGTGACTGGTGCCTCCTGGGTCTGGGGAGCACCCGGGGTCCTCCTGAAGCCAGTCACCAACCCAGAGGGGTGCAGGGTTCCCTGGTGAACCCACTTCCGAGTTCCACACCGAGCACGCACCCCATCCCCCTGCGCTCCTGCGGGACGCTCCGGCCTCCCCAGCATCGCAGCATTCGCGAGCCGCGCCTGGTACCTCGAGGTATGGAGAAAAAACGTTTAAAGCTGTGTTTACGGCTGAATGGCTGACTCTCTGACTCAGCATCGAATCTTCAGATTTGGATTCAGCCGGATCTAATCAGGGACAGCGATCTGAATCAACGAATCAAATCACTATCCCCGATTCAGGCCAAATCCGAATCGAAATCAAATAGGGCCCGTTTCACACACCCCTACTATACAGTAGTCACTATTTTTAAAAGCAAAAGATTTATCAATATTTCTCAACCCAGTAGCCCAGAGGAAACAATAATATTTTGCTGTAACTAAGAAAAAAGTTGTGATAACTCTGACACCATGCATGCTAACTAATGGCATGTATGACTTTGAAACCATCGCCAGTGCTAAAACTATATGGGGCATTTGGGAAGATTACTGTAAAAAGAAAGCCTTCAGTTAATAGTGTAGGAAGGACCAAGTAGTTCAATAGATGTAAATGCACTGGAACAAATCAGAGGGCATAAACTGCCATAACTGCATTTCTACTAGGGGTCTATTCTAGTTTACACCAACTGAGGATTTGGCTGGACTGATTTTTCAATGCTGAGTAAACCAATCTTCTGATTACAGCGGGGAATTTATAGAGCACATATGACTAAAGGTAATGAGGTTAAACTGTACTCAGTATACCAGGAAATGAAGTGAGCCAAAGTTTCTGCTATAGAATGGTTATATAACTTGTACATATTCCAATACGCATGCACACACACATACTCACAGAGCCAGATTTTCTGGAGATGAATATCAGCCTAGCTCCACTCATTTCATTCATATCAATGACGATAAGCACTAAGCAGATCCATACTAAAAAAAAGGACTTGGCCCTTTAGTTTTGTTTGGCTATATGTCTAATTTGTTATATATTTTGTACTGGATCCGCAACTAAAGAATTTAGACATGCCTCATTTGCTCTACTATGGTAGAAACAGGTACAAAATCATGATGGATCTTTGTTTCAGATTATTTTTTGTCCTCAGAAAGCCTATTTATCCCACTTGCTTCCTGACTAATCTCATTTTTACAAAGGCTGGTTAGCAATCAAACGCATTCCTATTCCAAGAACTTCATGTGCTATCTATTGAGAACATCACAGGAAGCAAGGCTTGCCATGGGTCAGTATTTATGCAGATGATACTAAGGCTATGAGACATTATTTTTATAGGACACCCATACATACATATATACACGCACATTGCAAGAGAGCCCTGTCTCATATATGAAGAAAAGCAAACCGTGCATGCAAAGCCTTGCTTGTCCCAGGCATCTAGATCGTATGCTAATAATAAACATGGATTCATTAATTCATCGGTATTTCTCAGATATCAATCAGGCCGCTGTTAAATTTTGATGGGATATTTGATAGCAAACTCCTTGCAAAATTACAGCAGTAATTGTGTCCAGAGATTAAATTGAGAACATTGTTAAACATTAACTTGTGAATGCTGTTAAACACAGCGAGCTGTCAGTCTTCATGGCTGCACAAATGAAGACCAGCCCATGACTTAGAGCTAAGACCATATTACAGGCAAGCCCTAGAGGACCATTTTCCAGGAAATTTCTCTTAATTAGAAGCTTTCTTTTATCATACAAAAACACAAACAGTATTAGCTGGCTAACATTAAAAAACATTATTCATTAACCATCTATCTTTTGAGACTTTCCTTAGCCACGCTACAGCAAGGCATTAGGGAAATTAGGCTGCCGGATTTCAATTAAGTTTAAAATATTTAGGCTTTAAGACACAATGACAATGACTGGGTTTTTTTTTTTCCAATGGTAAATTAACACAATGTAAAATATTTAAGATGGCTATATTGTACTTTGTCAGATTATTTCAAATGGATTTCCCCGATACGGCTGAAATGCAAAAACGACATTAGGTTTTAATCCTAAGAGGCAACTTTGATTTCCTAAATACATTTTCATAATTTCTTTCACCTATTGTACCCAAGGAACCATTTTCACTACTTGACAGACACTTGCGAATAATAGCTCATGTCTAGAGATACTCCGTGTAATGAAGTCATCTCCTAGATAGTTGTAATGATAATGGAAGAAAAAAGAATGGAAGGTCAATTTGATAAATACAGCAGGAGAGAAGTGTTGCAGCTTCATCTCAAGCTGAAACTGGGCTATTACTGCTCCTTGCTAGAAGGCTTTATGAAAAAATATGGTCCTCTGGTCAAAGTACAGGGCTGGGCATGGGGAGACTTGGATTCTTGTCCTCTGCTCCACCTCACAATTCTTTGCTGATCATGGTAAACCACGTATACTTGCTGTGCCTCAATTTCCCCATTTGCAAGCTGAAAATAATAATGCATACTTCACAGTGACCCTGCAATATTTAACCCCAGGGCTAAATAATATACATAGTGGAGTGCTGGGACTGTCAGAGAAGCACTCCCAGTGGTTGTCACTGGTTGTAGCTGCTGATGGTCCAGTCACACAACTGATGTCTTCCTGCCATTTCTGCTGCACCAGGCATCGCTTCATGGACCATAAAGCAAGCAGTCCCTCTCCACCCCTCACCTCAGGGACTGCTATTATTGCTGGCTCTTAAACACACGGATGAGGAGATGAACCTCTCTCTTTCCTCCACCATGAAGAAAGAGAGCTTCCGAGTTACAGCTTTCCACTTCTGCCTACTGAGCCAGAAACTCGACATATATTACCAGCATTCATGCAGCACAGCTTAGAAAACAGCAGTAAAGGATATAGAAGTATAACAGCTTCTGAATATTTAAGCACTTACCAGATTGCATGTATTTGTACCAAGCGCTTTACAGTCATCAGTGTCTGCACCCCTACGGTGCTACTGTGAATAGTAAGAACTACTATCCTCATTTTTCCAATTGAAATCAGAGCAAAACCCAGATCCTCAAAGTGGGATTTAGATATGGGCTCAAGTGACACGTCTGAGGGCACACAGGAATCCTAGCCAAAAAAGAAATTAATCCATGTTTTTGTAGTCCTATGGATACACACTGCGGCCAGGCATAGGCATTACACTTTTACCAGTATAAGTGATTAGAAACCGACCTAAACCAGTAACAGAACAGAAATTCAACACATAGACTACTTGAAAAATGATGGAACCTGGTCTAATACAGGCAGCCTGCATTCCCCTCGCCAAAGGGTTAACCTTGTGAGCTGTTTGCTGCGGATCTAAGCTACGCCGCTTAGAGAAAACCATGTAATTTAGATCAAATCTGCCTTGGGCCTTTTGAATGTCTGTCCCTAGCCTGACTGACAACTACAGCATGCTTCCTTCTCATACCAGAAAGCTTGCACAAAATATTGTCCAAACATTGCTTCGTATATTGTTGTTTTTGATGAAACTGGAAACCTTCTGTATTCCCATGGAGAAATCCTTTTACTGATTTTTTTTTAGTTGTTTCTTTGGGCCTCTGTATCTTTGCTGCCAGAACTCCTGTTTGCAATCCATGCACAGAGATCTCAGTGAACAGCATCTCTTGAAACATTTTTGAAATTAAGAAAAATTACAAGAAAGAAAGGGAAAAAAGGAAAGAATTAACAACTCACAAGCGCTGGAAGAGTGCCATAAAGAGATGCTCTATCTGATCTCGTCAGGATTTATTCCTAGTTTTACTGTTTCACAGTGCCACTTACTCGATTTAGCCAAGCAATGTGGTCTAATCATGTATTAGCCCAGGTCACCGGTTGTCCCCTAGGTTCAAGCTACTAGTAGGAAGAGTTACTGCAAGATACAGACTTTTGACTTGAAAGGGAGTTGGTGCCTGAGAGCTTGGTAGAACGGGCAATGTTTTGAAGATACAGGAGGGAGAGCAGACATTTCAGTTTGCATATCGGTTGTCTTCTAACTATCCGGTCAATCGCTGCCGATTACCGTAGGGTTGTCTGCCTCCACTTAGTACAGTTAAATCTCTGACCATGCTCAGGCTCTGTTTCTTTTTGCAAAAATAACCACTACCAGCTTCCTCAGAGCTGAAAGCCAAATTTGCCACAGAGCTAGGAAACTTTCCAATACTAACGGGGAAAAAAAAGAGGGGGGAGAGAAATGGGAAAGAAGGGAATGAAGGGTGGAGGAGGAAGAACAAGGAAAGTGTGGGGAAAGGAAAGCTTTTCTCCCTTCTGCACAGAGTCACAATTCAGATTTCTCATCTCATTGTTCATACCACAAATGCATTTTGAGCCATAATTACTCCCCTGTTTGTATACCAATAATGAGTCTGGTAAGTTGTAATTGATTGTCCTCAGCAGCCTCAGATAGCACAGAGCCCGTCCACCAGGAAGATGAATGACTCCTCTTGTTGTGTAGTCCTCTTTGAACTGCAGACTACAGATAGCTTTAAACAGCCACAAAAGGGTTTCGTTTCAGCAGCAAACACTAAATAAAGACAAATCTGTGCCACAACAATGCACGTTAGGCAGGGAACCAGACAACCCAACTGCCTATGGAAAATATGAAGCTGTAAAGCTCTGCTTTAATGCTGCCTTGTCAAAGCACTATCTGCATTACTGAACAGACTGTCATTCTCTCTATCCTTTGTTTTCTCTCTGCTTTGAAAACATCAAATGTGGATCAAGAGAGCACAAAGTAGGCAGGATTGTGTTTCCATGAAGTGCAAGACTGGGAGTCTGGAGGTCTGAAAGTTACTTCGAGGTCTGCTTCAAACTTCCTATGCAATCTCGGAAAAGTCCTTTAAGTCTCACTACTAATAACACGGGGTTAATAATATTTCCCTACATCATGGCTTGTGAGTATGGTTTACAGATTTATTCATCTTTGTAGGGCAGTTTGTAAAAGGTAATGCTAGAAAAGTACTAGTAACATATGTCAGTTTCCTGCTTGATTTTTGCCAGCTAATTGTTACTTTCAAGTTTAATTTAAAGAAATGAATATAATTTCTGAAGGAGTATGGCAGATTATTCCTCTATGAAAGATTTCATTTTGTGCTGTTAGGGTCACATTAATGTAAAGGATCTTTTAACTTGATGCCTTAAAACTTGCACACTTTACTTTGAATGCCTTTTTATGCACAATATGTTTTTTGTTTGCCTTACAACTCAGGTACATGGAAACCTTGGGCAGACAAAAATACAAATACAGGAGTTAGAGAAAATGATGTGTGCAGTGACTTAGGCATCTTATTTATGACATACAATTATAGAAGCAGGTTTTGAAATTGCTTACACAAGCAAATTTAAGTTGCAAATTCAAGGTATTTGTCTACATACAGCAACTCTTAAGTGCTTTCATACTAGGTAACATCTGATACAGGGGGCTGTCCCAAAGCCCTTTGCAACACTTAAGTCCAAACAGGGCTTGGAGTCAATTAGCAAGGAACAATTAAGCTACGCAGACAGACTATTCAACATGACCTAGGTACTTGGGTGTTCAGAATGGCTGTGGAAAGGCATTACCCTTGGGTAAAAACCCTGCGTGTACAGGTCTGTGCATTCAATAGCTAAGAACACTTGGAGGATAGAAGGGCTTCAGCTGCTATCCTAGCTGGAGGAGCACTATGTAAGCAGTCTCCTATGGCCAAAAGGTAGATTTTAATTTTCCCCTCGTGAGCACAAACATTGAGCAGAGAATTTTTTGTCTAAGTAAGAGTTCTTAGGGGTCTCTTCCAAGCTGCCTAACCATCTATAAAAAAGCAGGATTTCAGAGTTTAAGGTTGCCTTATTGGAAACTACCTTTGATGTTATCTTAGGCAGCAGCTACATTGGAAAATTTACTGTACAGTAGATAAAAACTTGCTAGCTATGAGGACAAGCTGAGCATAATCTCCAGAATCTAAAAATCACTTTTCCTTTTCCTGCATATCATGATTCATTCATAGATTGTAGAGTAGGAAGGGATCACAATGGATTATCACGTCCAACCCCCTGCCCTTGGCAGGAAAGAGGGCCGAGGTCAGATGACCCCAACAGGTGACTATCTAACCTCCCCATGAAGACCTCCAAGCTAGGTGATAGCACCACCTCTCTTGGAAGCCCATTCCAGATCCTGGCCACCCTTACTGTGAAAAATGTCTTCCTAATATCTAACCACTTCAATTCTTTATTTACATTTTAGCACCTTAAGCCAGTGGTGCTTAACCTGTTCAGCCCCACAAGCCAGATGAGTGGTGAAAGCATGGTCTGCAGACCAGCCCCCACAATCATAGTTGGTCCAAAGGCCTTATGCAGCATGAGATAGGTCTATGGGTACGACATGGCAAGCTGGAGTTACCCTGCATGCCAGATCCAGCTATGGCTGTGGTTCAATAACATGCTGGCATCATCTGGCATGTGGGACCATGTAATCTGGACCAAAGGGCTCTCAACAGGTCTGAAAATTTGCTGTCAGAGGGCAATGGTGGCATTAAATACTTCAGAGCTGGGAGCAATTCATGCTGCTTTCACCTCCTTAATGTCAAATTTCTGGACCCCTGGGGAGCCCCATGGCCTGAATGATACCTGTGAGCACCACTGCCTTAGTTCATTAAACCAAAAGAAAAGAAACATTGGAAAAAATATCATTTATCTTTCACCAGCTCTGGTGCCCACAACACAATTAGCAAGACTCAACAAATCAATCCCTTTATGGTCAGCATATGTAGCAGGCCTGCATTGAGCCACCCACCTCACTGCGCCTGACCACCTTCCAGGCTCCGAGTGCCTCCCTGGGGACACCTCATGTCTGGCTGACCCCCTTCCTGGAGCACACCCGCTAGCCTGGGGGTAACACTGCTACCACCCAGGGCTCTGGACTGATTCTGGCTCTGTGCACCCTGAGAAACACAGGCCTAGTACCCCTCAAGGGTACTTGATTCACTTCAAGAAGTTGGGATGCTTCCCTTAGTCAGAAGCACAAGTAGCGGTCTCCCTTAGTCAGCCAAACCAAGGGGACCCCAAGGAATAATGTAGACCAACTCTCAATAAGTTGCCCACACTAGGTACAAAGGAAAACTATTGGTTACAGAGGGTGTGGGTAAAATAAGGTACGGGCTAGAGCAATATCAGACAAATCCCATAGAGCAAACTCTCATGGCTGGGCAGCCTTTGATCACACATCTGAGGTGCTGCAAGCTATGTATGTAGTTAGATCTCAGGTAGCTTCCTCACAAGCATCATCGGGACGCAGGTGGAGATTCCCTCTGGAGGCAGGCGGTTCACTGATCATGAGTGTTGAGAGAGCAAGTTTCAGATGATCCCGGCCTTCTCTGTCTCTGAGTCTCCCTCCTGGCTGCTGCCCCCTTCTTCTGGGTGGTCCTTAACTTATATAGCCCTTGTGACCTCATTTACCTGGTCCAATGGAGGCCAGCACCTGTTGGCTGTCAGCCAACCAATTTGAAATACATCACTAGT
>JAGPOW010002514.1:68229969-68254128 GCA_030014935.1 Caiman crocodilus | reverse complement strand
AAAAAAAAAGAGGGAGAATACCTTCTCTCTTTTGAAGCAGAATAGGAGGTGGACCATAGCTTGAAATTGCAGGGAAGTATGTTTAGGTTAGATAGCAGGGAACATGTCTTCACTGTTATAGCCGTGAGGCAGTGGAACAGACAACCTAGGGAAGTTGCGGGACCTCCATCGCTGGAGGCATTCAGCGAGATATTGGAACGGGCAGTGGTCACGGATGATCTAGGTGGAGCTGTGCCTATGTCCCATGGGTATTTTCCATGCTTCTGGGCTTTGCTGGCTGCCACGTGGGGCTGGTAAGGAATTCTATATTCCCCCACCCCACCTTCTTCTGCTGCACACATTAGGGTTTTTTGTTTTGTTTAGGGTTTTTTTTTAGCTTTCCTGAGAGGCATTGGGTGTTGGCTGCAGCCAAGGCTGGGTACTTTGCCTGGGGTGTGCCAGTGTTCCTGCTGGGGCTTAGATCTGGAGATCCCTGGCTAGAGAGTCTTGCTCAGGGACAGACCAATTGCCAAACTTAGGGTCAGGAAGAAATTTGACCCCATTGGTATGGAGTGTGTAGGCGTTTGCCTTCCTGTGTACTGGGGCATGGCCCTCTACCTGGAATCTCTTGAGATTATATTAATGGACTTTTATACAAGCAGGATGCTGGCTGCTGTGTTTCCCCTGCTTTACCTGTGACAGGTTAGGGTGTTATGTCTGTGTTGTGTCAGGCTTCATGGTAGCTTTACTAAGGCTAGGGACAGAAATTACACAAACGTATACAAGTGATGATCAGAAACCAATTCAAATCTGTAACACAACAGAAGTGCAGTGCACATAAACCACTTTCAAAATGGCCCAAACTGGTTTAAGATGCACCTGGGTGCATGTAGCCTCAGACTAAACTGATTTAGGTTAAATTGGTTTATTGAACTTCTGTTCCAGATCCTGTCCAGGTTCAAGTTAATTCCTAGTCCCCTGATATCCCAGGATGCTTTGCACTCCCCTCACAGGGTGGGCAGGCTAGCCTTGGCCCAAGCGGTCTGCTCTAACAGAGCAGGAAAGCATGCTCTAGCACCCTCTGGCATCGAGCCTGGACCACTGCAGGCATGTGGCTGCATTTCTGGAATCAAAAGAGAATTTCTGTTCACTTGCTTTATCAGTTCAATCTATGCAATTTAGACTAACCTGTGGAGATTGAATCTATTCAGCCCCAGGCCTTTTCACTATCTGTACTTAGCCTAAGAGGTTAGATTATAAATTTATATAAGATGGTTTCTGCCTCAGGCAGGGGGTCGGACTAGACAAACTGTGGAGGTCCCTTCTAGCCCTACTATGATTCTAATGCTCAGATCTTAACAGGACCATATTCTGTATTCTTACTGGACATGTATTTAATGCTATCTTTGCATTGCTACCTAGGAACCGTCAATCCAAATCCAAATTCTACCTCTTCTTCCTCTATTGGAGAGGACCTCCAGTTTCAGCTAATCATCTTACACAAAGAACAAATACTTCCAAGAGGGGATGAAATAGCTCTCAGTGAAAAAAATTATCTTGCTTACTACATTTTATTGAGCTTTTTACCTTCCCTACAGATTATCTATAGAAATCTTAAGTAGTTATTTTCCTCCAGCATCTCCTTTAACTTAACTTTCAGGAACATCTTGTTTCTTTTCTGAAGTGTTCTGCTTCATGGGAGGTTGAAGGAATAAAACTTATTAAAAAGTTAGACTGCCCTACATGTTTATATTCCAAATCATCATTTGTGCTTGGAACTCAGAATAACCCAGTCTTAGCAGTCTGAAATGTTCAGCTATTTATTGCTTCCTTCTAATCTTTTCCTGGATCGAGTTGGAGGTGGTGATATAATACCAATGAAGGACTTTCTGTTGCATTTCCAGCTGGGATTGGAAGCAGAAAGTTCATCAGAAAACTTGACTGCCATGTCGCCAGCCTAATTTCACGTAATTCAACAGTCCCAGAAATGATTCGAGGAAGCAAAAGATGTCTTCAGGTGTTTACCCAAATCAAACTCAAAGTATGAACTCTTAGTTCATACTCTAGTTCCAAGAGCTCTGGCCAGAGGTCTGGCTACTTCTGTTAAGGAACAACTGACAAATTTAGACCAGAATACTAGTACAAACATACACAGCAAAGAGTCAATAGTGTATTCTTGTTGCAAAACATGGCAGTAGTAGACTGGGTTGTATTAAGAGGACTGTCACCTGCAAGCCAAGGGAAGGGATTTTGCCACTCTGTTCAGCACTGGCAAGGTCCCACCTGGAGTGCTGTGTCTAGTTTTGGGCACTGTGCTTCACAAAACATGTGGAGAAACTGAAAAATGCCCAGCAAAGAGCGACAAAAAATTATCAGGGTCTAGGAAATATGATTTACAAATTTGCTAAAACAGGGATTATTCAATCTGTGGAAGAGAAGATTGAGGAGTATAAAATGAATGGGGATAGATTATTCCTTGCGGCCCCTGAGAGGGCAACAAGAAATAATGGTCTTAAATTCCCATTAGGTAAATTTAGGTTGGATATTAGGAAGAACTTTGTAACCCTGAGGGTGGTTAAGCATTGACACAGAGGTTGCCAACCTAAAGAGGTTGTCACATCACCACCCTCAGTAGTTTTTAAGAGAAGGCTAGACAAAACGTCTCTGCAATGATTGGTCCTTCCTTGAGCAAGGATTTAGACCAGACAGCATCCTCAGGTCCATTAGAGCCAAACTTTACTATGGTTGTATACTTTGATATTTCCTATACACTTGGATTCTCATCTCTTATACTTTTTCTTTTAGATCAGTGTACCAATGAACTCAAAATTTCATCACCGACATAAGTGAAACACGACATACCCGCAGGCATCAGCGTTGTAGATTTTGTGCACACAGAAGTATCTAAGTGAAAGTATTGAATTTAACCAAGCTTCACAAAGAAACCATGTGATTAAATCATTTTGGCACAAAACTGGGACTGGTCAACATCATCTTTAATGCTATATGCTTTTGAAATATCACACATTTCTGAATGGCAGTCCACGTTTTAATTTTGTAATGGACCTTGATGTCTCAAGCTCTGCATGCCTGGGATTTCAGTGGAGACATTTCACATAGCCTTATAGCATCTCCTTTGGCATCCCAACCGTCTCACTACTTAGCATGCTTTATAATGCTTAGCATGATTTTAATGCAGAAAAAGACTGCATCTACCACAAAACTGCTGGAATCTGCCCTTTACAGGCACAGAGAGTCTTTGCTTTGCCAGTTCCCCCGTACGGGAAATCCTTCTGTTAGAAAAAATAAAAACTGTCTTGTTTTGTTCTTAAACAAAATTGTGAAACAGGAACAGTGTCAGAACTGCAACACACAGCTTACTGCGCCAGCTGGTCTGGATATAAGTGCTACCCACATGACAACCAGAGCTTATCACAGTAGGGGGACCTAGGTAGGAAATGAACATCTTGAAGTGAAGAGGGAAAAAAGAAAGGGGAAAAAACGCCAGAGAAAATGAATTGAAAGCAAGTGAAAATGACCCATTAGTGCTTCTTTTTATGTCATGCCATTGAGCAGAACTCAGATGAGCTGTCAAAAGGCTTTCTTTTATGAGAGACTCTAGAGAGCCACGAGAGACTCATGGGACGGCAAGTGACAGAAGAAAAAGAAGGATCCTATAAAATGTGAATGAGGAATGAAATGGGGAAAAGAACTGGCCGCACTGGTTAAAAGCAAGGGGCAAAATACTGGTGGAGAAGTTTGCAATATAAACTAGAAAGAACAATAAATAATTGCAGCAGAAGAAATGCTGTGCACCTTGGTCCTGCCAGACGTCCGCCTTGCAGAGGTAGCATCTCCTTTTCTCAGTGAGAACCTGCTCCATGCCCGTCTCCTCGGGCTGCCATCAATATGCCCCGGAAGACTGACTACACTTTGGGTGCTATAAGCTCATGTGCAGTCTCACATGCATCACGCAAGATCCCACAGAGGTACAATTATATCACAAAAGAAATCCTTTCCTCAGGCTGTGACATCCTAATAGCCCTAGAGCGTAGGTGCTCCGGCAGTCTAAAGCATCCCCACAGCACAAAGCGTTGCAGCTATCAGGTGCTCTTAACTGCTGCAGGAAAACCATAACCAGGATCTTATTTAGAATATAAAAAGACTTTGTATTGCAACATCATCACCCATTCAAGCGAAAAAGCTTTTACCAATTAATTAATTCTGCCTCCTTTATGCTATTTTTCTTTTGTGGATAGGGAAACTGAAATACAAAAAAGTTAACCTGCTTGCTGCTCACAAAGGAAGACTTTGACAGAACCGGGAGTAGAGTCTAGATCTTTGCTAATCTACTGCCAGCCATTAAAATCAAAGCAATTTGTCTTTGTTGGCTAAAGCATTCGTTAAAATATTCAATAAGGGTACACTAAAATAACTAACCGCTTGTGACTCTGAAGTAGAGACAACTGCATCGGAGCCCTCATAATGACAGTAACAATAATGCCTCTGCCTCACCATTTTTATAACATCATTTTAAATGCATACAAAGATATCTCAGTAAAATTATCTCTATATTACTGACAGTGGAAAATGAGACAACTGTAAACGGTCTTACTCAGGTTTACTAAGGCCCAGTCCCGTGTTATAGCTTGCAGACTGCACAGGCTCCTAGCGATAACAAGCGTTTCCTAACAAGTTGACCCTTGAGTTAAGGTAAATTGAAATTCCCAATGCCAGGGCACTAAAGTAGCTTCAGACAGGCTTGCTATTTGATGACCAGCAAGATATTTTTACACGTTACTCTGGATGGGGTGCATCATGGGATTTTAATGTTGTAGAAAAAGCCCCTTGCGGGCCAGAAGCATGGCAGTTAAACCTGGCGGGATGACTGTTCAGTTGAACCACTGATTTTGCAGTTGACCAAAGGAAAGGCCGTGCCTGGATATTGAAAGTCAATGCTCAGAATAGAAGTTTGAGGAGGGGAAAACATTTGTACAGTTCTGATTAATTTTGTCCCTCTGCTGGTTTTGCAACATGATCCATAAGAGGATGCTCTGGTCCCAGCCCCCAGCAGTCTTGTGTTATTCCCTCAAATATATTCCTAGGACTTCATCTTTTCCGGTTCTCGTTGACACGAAGAATAGGGTGCCCACCGCACTGAAATAGTATCCCAGTGTCGCAGGCTTGCAGGTAGCACTTTCCAAAATGCTACCACTGGGCCTGTTCTTTACTAATTGCTTTGATCTATATTTCTTTCTCTAAGCTGCCTATGCTGCATAATGAGTGCCTCTGCAGAGAAGATGGACTAAAGAATATTATTAGAGAATATCTGATGGAGGCGATGGAGGAGCTTTATCACGTCACCCAAAAGCACAGATGGGTTCACGGAGAAATGAGGGGAGGGAGAGACATTATCTATTTCAAGAAGCTAGGTGGCTTTTGTATATTGGTTTGCTTTAGCAGAAGGAAAGGGGCCCTGAATTACGTACGGCACACACGTGTGCTCAGGAATCTGAGTTTTCTAATGGGTCCAAAATTTCTCTTACCCCCTGCTTCTGTCCTTCCCCCTGCTGTTTTAATTTCCCTCTCCTGTTGAGCAGTAGCCAGCAGAAACCACATGAGCACTCTCTGAGCTCTGCTTCAGTGCCCATTTCCATGAACTTCCACATACATCTCAGTGGGAGCACAGCAGCAACATTTCCATATAGCTCTGTCATGTTTGAAATGGGTTCTTGTCCATGCTCCAAAAACTGCACATTTTACATTAGAGAGTTGCCGTATAAATTACTAGCACTTGTAGCAGAAGCTACTCCCCTGTTAGAAGAGGAGCCCCCTAACTACTAAACTAGACCAGAGAACCCTAGTCCTTCCTGCTCCGTCTTTCTGGTCTAACGAATCTTGGAGTGGAGTTGCATGTTACGCTTAAACCATACTAAATCCCTGGAATGGTAGCAGTGTTGAAGTCAGATTGTGCTGTGAACAGTTGCACACTAAGGGTCAATATCATTTCTTGTCTGCACAGCCCTGACTTGTCACTGGAGGGCTGGTAAGCAGAGGTGTAGCTGGGACCCAGGGCACCTGGGCTCTCTCCCTGCTCTGGGGAGGGAGAGAGGAAGGGGAGACTGGGAGCAGAGCATGCTGGCCTTCCGGAGAACTGCAAATTACTGGTTTTATCTCCGTGGAACAGACTGAAGTTACCTTAATGTGAGCTAGATAGCACAGCCCAAAGTTAACCCTTGCCTGAAGCGGCACAACTCTGAGACACTCAAACAGCGCTTGGCATGACTTACCGAGGTTTAACTTGCACACTTACGTCATAAATGCTGTTAGCATGGTCCAAATGAAATGTGTAGCCTCACTCTAACATTATTTTCTGCAAAATGAAACAACTTTGACAGTAGAAGACGAGTCGAACAGCCAAGAGCCTAGTGCTCGAGCATTTTGCTTCAAGATAGAAAACGTAGCAGGAGTAGAGGAGAGAATTGTGCCTGGGTCCCCCATGCCTCTGTAGGAGTGCTTTAATACAAAAGAGGGTGACTGCTCCCTGACTTTTTAGGAAAAAGCAGAGACTACTACTGCATCCGGTAAACCAGAGTAAAGCAAAAAGGGCCACAGAGACAAAGGGAGGGGGAATGCTAGCTGTTGGATCGCAGGGTAGCCTATAGCTAAGATAAAACTAAACCACATATCACTGTCAAGACTGAGGCACCGCTGAGCTTGGACAAATGAAGACCTTCAGTCTCTTAAGGACTTTAATGCTTCTGGAGTTGAGTGAACAGAAGCACAAGTGTGGAAGAAGACACCTTGAGTCTGTTTACATCCACATTGCCTTATTTTTCTAAATATCCCCTGTGTATCTACCAATCTTTAGGTGAGGTAGAAGAAAAAGCACCTTAGTACCAAGCCAAAGACAGAAGATCAATGCAATTTTTTTGTGATATTACAGCTTTAATCAAGATCGAATCAAATGACAAATAATAAATCACAGAGCAGAGTTCACACCTGAATAAATAAGTAACAACAGGAAGGTAGGAAAAAAGGAAACATAAAAGAAATCAAACAAGGTTGGGGATTAAGTTAAATATTTCCCAGGTCTTTCCTTGGCATTTTGGTAGTAATAAAAAGGAGACCATGATGGACAGTATTCATCTATCATAACCATGCTCGCAACCTTCTGAAATTAAAAGACTGAAGTGTATAGAAAGGGGGGCGGGCGGTGGGGGAGAATGCATTATTTTTGGTCACATGTATTGTCACAAGGGTACAGGTGATAAACGCCAACATCTGGCAAAGATTATTTCCATTGCTAAAGCATGGCTGAACACCCATGTAGCTGGAAAGTCACCGCTGGTGCCACATCAAATGTAGGAAATGAAGAATCTTCTTAAGGTGATGATGGCAAAAATCATTCTGATGTGTAAGCCAGCAGGAAGGAGCAAACATGGTGTATACCCAAGTGCATGGCTTTTGCCCTAAGATCTCAACACAAGTTTAACTAAACATCCTACGTTACTCCCATGGCAATCACCAGTACTATGCAAATTAGCCAACGACTGCATCAAGGCGTAAAAGGATTCAGGACAAAAGGCTACATTTTGTAAATGTGGGTACCAAAAGCTAAGCACTCTGCCTGTACTACCTGCATTGCCATTATCCTTGTAGCACCTCAGCCTTTCACAGTCCGACACGTCTTTTCACAGGAGATGGGGGTACAAATAGGAAGAGGAGATACCAAGACCAAGATCCTCAAACAGTATTTAAAGCTTCCTAAATCCCACTTGCATCAATGGGAGTTAACAGTGTAAATCCCTGAAAAAATCTGAGCCGAAGTGACTTGCCCAAGGTCACAAAAGGAATCTGTGGTAGAGTAGGAACCTGACTATGCATTTCCCAAGTCTCAAACCTGACCCACAGCTTCATTTTCCTTGGTTTTCTCTCTGGTTAAGCAACCATCTCATGAAGTAACTTCAAGTAAATCACACAGCACAACACTTTCAAATGCCAAAGCCCTTTAAATATGTAGGTACTTAAATGTTGTCACGTAGCAAATCACTGGCAAAGCTAAAAAATGAACTCAGGACTTTTGACCCAAACACCAAACATGATCACCAGCAAAATGGGCATTTCTCCAGGCAAAAACTATGTACCTAATATAGTCATAATTAATAATAGGTATAAGAGCCAAGAGTCCCCATTTTTAATAAATGCCAGTATCAGGGGGTGTCTATACACGTGCACCCGGCAGCATGTCAACTCCTGTTAGTTAACATGCTCCAGCAGACTTGATTCATTGAGTCTGCTCTGATGCAGGCTAATAAGCATGCATTGGAGCAGACTTCCAGCACGTGTTTAGGCATCCAGAGAGCCTTGCATCAGCTATACTAATAGAAATAATCTCTCGCATAGAAAACCCCTAAACGTCGAATAGTTTTAAAGTGAGGTAGTTAGCCATGGTCGTCTGAACTGAAGGCAGAACATGGTGACACCTTCAAGACTACTGGTTCAGAGGCACAGACAAGTCCAGTGATAGCATCTGACAAAGTAGGAACCGCTTAGTCTCTCAGGGAGTTTCCCCCATGAGCAGCAACATGCATTCCCCAGGGACAAGTAGCAGCATGATGCCTTGTGCCACTGCTACTTGTCCTTGGGGAAAGCTTTTGCCATATGCACGTTGCTCTGGGTGGGGAAGGGGCAACTGTCCTGGCCCCCGCAGCCTTACCTGGAGACCCTGGAGGCTCCTAGGAGCTCCAGCCACGGCACTCCTGCAGCAGGGAGCCTGGCCAGTGGCCAGAGTGTGGCTCCAGCTGGCCAGGCTTTGGTTTTACGCGGCACGTGATGCCACCACATGCACTATCCTGCTATTTTTAGGCATGGGGTTTTTTGACCACAGGATCTCATGGGATCAACTGCTCCCCCCAAAAACCAAACAAATCCATGTCGCAAAATAGCAGCATGGGAAATGCCTTCATGCGCAGCACATGGTGCCTCAGACGGGTCTGCAGCACTGCCTACTGCACATTTGCACTCATCTGGACATGACCTAAGGAGGCATCCGTACCTGGAATACATTTTAAAGATATACATATTAAAAACAGCCAGACATACTTTGTCAAAATATATATGGACTTATAACCCAGTGCTTTTGTCCATGCAAAAAATGTGCCACAACCATTGGTTCCTTTAGCAAATGGTTAAATAATCACGGTACTCTGTGTGTTCACTTAGGCCAACATAAACCCACTTGTTCTGGGTTATTTTTTTGCTTTCTTGCAGGAGGAGGTGTTTCTGTTTATTACTCAACCGTGCATTTTCCTTCCTTGTCTTTTCCATTGTTTGATTTGAGGAAAAGAAGTTGAAAACTAGGAACAAAATAAAACAGAAAGAGAAACATGAGCGATTTGGTCTTGCAGCCGCCTCAAGCACTGCATTATTAGAAACCTCAGAGCTGCAACTCCCAGATGGTATTTACTCACAGGAAAAGATTTCTGCCATGTATTTGCCTATAGGAAACACAGGGACTACAAAAAATCCTGTTATAACAACACTAGGAAAACTTCACTTAGAAAGGGCTAATTGAAATAGGATCATGGGCTTGGCAGAGTCCTCACTGGGCCAGTCCTAAATGCTTTCAGACAGATGCTTATTCAGGCTGTTCATCAAATCTTCAGAGAGGGAGATTCCACAATTTCCCTGTGTTTCTGTTCTCCCCTTCTTAGAGTTAGGACATTTTTACTAAGATCGAATCTAAATCTGCTTTTCTACAGATACAGCACTGCCTTCTATCCCGTTCTCCAAGGCAAGTGAGAACAAGTTTTCTTCTTTTCTTTTATGGCAACCTTTCATGTATTTGCAGTCATGTCTTTCTCCTTTTCTCCAAACTAAACCGAGTTAATTCCTTCAGGTTTCCCAGTTATGTCATGCATTCCAACTGCTGTTTCTTCTTCATCGCTTCTCTTGAAATCTTTTCCAATGTCTCTACATCCTTCCTCAAATGCACTAACAAATGCTGACCCAATATTCCCACCTGAGGCCTAAGCACTTCTGCACAGAGTGATACTATCACCTCCTTGATCTTGCATACAATACCTCTGTTCAAAGAACTCAAAATGACATTTGCTTTTCCTAGGGCCATTATAAAACTGCTGATTCATGCGGAGTTTGTGATTTAACATGACCCTCAAGTTCTTCCTGGCACTGCTACTGCCCAACTCAGTTATCTCCTGTTCTGCATTTGTTTTGGGGAGGGGGGTCATCTGTAGGTGGAGCACCTTACAGTTGTCTGCTTCTTAATTTAATTGTTTTCTGTCTGTATTGCCAAGTTCACCAATGTACAAAGATCTCCTTGAATTTTTAGCCTGTTTTCAGTGTTAGAAACACCGCCCAGATTTTAATAGCCTGCTGATATTATCAGTTTATTCTCTATTCCCACATCCAAGTCATTAATAAAATGTTAAACAACACATGCCCCTGAAAAGACCCCTGTGGAACCCCACTTGAGACCTCCTGTCAGTCTGACATCGATCCATTAATAGTTAATCTTTGCTTGAGGTTATTCAACCAATTATACATTAACCTATTAGTAATCCTATCTAGCTCATATGTTGCTAGTTCACCTATGTGAAAGTCATGTGGGGCTGTGTCAACAACCTTACTAAAGTCCAGGCCTATTATGTCCACCACATTTCCCTTAGCCTCCAAACCAGTTATTTGCAAAGGAGGAACTGAAGCTGGTTTGGCATGATCTCTCCATAATAAATCCATATTGGCAGCTTGTCATCACTCATTTTTATTCTAGATATTTACACACTGAATTCTTATGTTTCACATAACTAAATTCTCAGGCATTTAAGTCAGGCCGATTGGTCTGTAATTCTGGACTCCTCCTTTCCTCCCTTTTTAAAGATGGGCATTATGCCAGTCCTCCAGTCTCTTGGGACCTCATCATACAATCCATGAGCTTACAAATATTATTATTTATAATTACAACATAATTATAATAATTCTACTTCAGCATCTGGCATAGAAAAATGAATGACCGTAGCACAGTGTCCTCAGATACATATGATATAAATCTGGGGTGTCAAACATGTGTGCCACAGGCTGGATCCAGCCCACGGAGCTTTATGTTCCAGCCTGTGGGTCTTGGCCCAGCCCTGCAGTGTGTGCAGCAGGCACTGGCCCTGCAAGCTGCATGCGGCATCCGGGCTGGACCCTGTGGCACACCCCATACCGGAGGACCAGCTCTGCCATCTGGCTCTTGGACGGGACTGTCTTGGACTGGACTGGTGGGGCACCACATGCAGTGGGCACCCTGTGCCAGTCTCCTGCGTGGCATGCAGCACACGCATAACATGCACAGGCACACATGGTGTGCAGCAGGTGCCAGCCCTGGGGCTTACCGTGCAGAAGGCATCCAGGGCACAGGCTGCATGTCACACCCCACTGGACTGGCCCTGCATGCTAACTCTGGTGCACAGAGATGCCTGGGCTCAATCCAGACTGGCCTTGGAGCCAGTGTGCAGGGCTGGTCCAGTACAGGTCCAGTACAGCCCACACCCCAGGCCCCCTTTGCTGTGTACAGTGCCAGGTCCAGCTCATGCACCACAAGCCCTAGAAGCAGGCCCAGCATGTGTTATACACGGTGCATCACCTGGGCCTGGAGACATGGGAACTGCTCACAGAAGAGAAGCCAGTCCTGATCCCGCCTGAAGACCAGCCCAACAACAGTCTTCCAGCCTGTGGGGCTGGGCGAGTTTGACACCCCTCATGCACATGATACCTAAATACTGTGAAAGAACAAGGTTTAGAAGAAAAAGCAGCTTTTTCAGAACAGATCATCAGAAAATGGCCTTATTTATTCGTATCACCTTAGCATTGCTTTGTTTTTACATTCTGGATATATTTTAGCTTTTCTACGAAGGCACTCTGGTGGACAAAACAGGGATAGAGTCTTTCTAAAAAAAGAGTAAACATTGTAGAAAGAAGAGCCACTGTACTAACACGTGTATAGACTGGACAAGTGCGTACTAATTAAACTAAGCAAGAGCAAGGAATAAATAAGTGCAAGCCAATATCAAAGCGAAGTTGCACATTACACTTAGACCACACGAAGTCTGTGGACTGGAAAGCCATGTTAAAGGTAGAAAGTGCTGTGAACAGTCACACATAAAGAGTTAATACCATTTCTTGCCTGCACTGCTCTGACTTGCCATGAGAGGGCTGGTGAGTAGGGGCATGGCTAGGAACCAAGACACCTGGGCTTCATCCCTGCTTTGGGGAGCAGGTGGCTGGGAGAGGTACATCCTAGGATACTAGATGGGTGCTTAGCACAAGTTAAAGGGGCGTAGGTTGTAGCCGTGTTGGTCTAAGGACTTAGGCAGGCAAGGTTCTTTGGGTAAATGTGATATCTTTTATTAGACCAGCTCAAATAGTCTTTGGATAAATGTGATAACTTCTATTAGACCAACTCAAATTTGAGTTGGTCTAATAAAAGATACCACATTTACCCAAAGAACCTTATCTAGCACATGTTAACGAGCTTTAACATGTAGAGGCTTGTGTTTTAAGTGCCCATACTATGGTCTAAGTATAATGTGCTATTTCAACCTAACTGTGAATTGTTCCCGAGGATCCAAGGTGTTAGAGCATAAGAAAGCCTAGCACTTCTATTAGGCTCTGTCATATTCAAAGCATTGTGCATGTGTTAAAACCAATTTTCAAATGTGCCCAATTTCCTCATTCCAATTGGCCTATTTGAAAAACTCACCTTGACCAATTAATTTATCCACAGCACCTTGAGGAGGTAGGTGCTCTCCAATATTAGAGATGGGGAACTCCGGTGGAGGCTAACGAACGCAGGATGACCTCGTTCCATCCAGGAAGAGCACACACCAACTGCTGACGCTTCCTTAGCCTGACGAAGGGTTTTTGAACCCGAAAGCTTGCTTAATAACTTTTCTCCGACTACTTGGGGTGGTCTAATAAAAGATATCAAATTCACCCCAGGAACCTTGTCAGGATGACCTCATTAACTTTTCTTGGTCACTGTCCCATGCATTCCCCCAATACTTGTTGCTATGGGCCTTATTACACACAGGATGCGTACCCAGTTGGCAGGATCAGGGCTGCTAGACTGCACACACCTAAAGGGAAAGCTTGCATTCGCCTGGAACATGCCAAACACTCGTATGGGGCTATATTAATCAACAAAAGCAGGAATAACTAATACTAAATGACAAGTTTATATTTTGAACTGATCTACTTGCAGCTGCATCCCACTGCACACAAACGTGCTGAGAATTTATTTATTTCAAAGGATACAATAATATTTATCTCTCTTTCTTTGCTGATAATTTGGTACTTTTCAGATGATTGAAGGGATTTTGCCTGAAACTTACCCAAATAGTTATCTGTATACACCCGTATTTTGGGATGCATTTAAATCATTTAACTGTCTTTCCACAAAATCCTTATGCCACCGTATTTATAGTACTGTGACAATGATAGGCAGAAACCATTTGGGTCAGGACAGCAAACCATTATTATTCAGACTTGCCCAAAAATACTAGGGCTACCTTTGACACAAAGTATGTCAACTTCCAACATAAGCCAAAGACAGAATAAGACCAGCCCTGATGCCCCATGTTCAACTCAATTTATTTGTTGTCAGTTCCTTAATTGGTGATCCAAAATGCTGATACTGTTGCTTAAAAGTTTATGGATGCCTTTATTTCCCAGAACACAAACGACCATACGGGGAGTTAAATCTGCCTAAAAAGAAGTGTCTATCATTTTAAACAGCAGCATGGAGGACCCCACATTGAAAGATGATGTATGATTATTGTCACAAGTAGTCTGACTGATTATTGATTGCAGTCATTTGCTACCTTCCATGATGAAATTGGCTATAATTCCTTCATGCAGCTACCAATAACTTTGTCTCCTCCACATGCAAAGGCAACAGATGCATACTATACAAGGTAAATCACTTGTCCTGGGGGAGGGAGGCACTCAATTGTATGGTAGAAACTAAGCTGTATTAAAAGATACAACAATGTAGTGCACTAAAGGCAGAAAGGACCGACCTGAATGTCCCCATGGGGCACATCCACACATGCAAGCATGTGCGCTTGCAGCAGCTCAAATAGAAGTGGTGCAACTTTGAGCTAGGGCTTTTTGCCTCAGCGCATGTGTTCAAACATGCACTTTGTTGTGGAGCAAATTGTGCCATATGGGGCAAAATAACGCTGCCCTGCTCTTCCTGGATCTGCAGCCAGGGGCAGCTAAAGCCCAGGGCCAGCACCTATGCTGTCCCCAGCAGTATAAAAAGCTGCCCTGTCCTGGCCCCATCAGTACAAAATGCTGTCCTAGCAAGTAGATTAGGGCTACTCGCTCTCAGGACCTTCTGGAGTCCTGCCAATTGATACCTGGGGACACTGCCCCTTGTGCCAGCTGGACGGCTGAAGCAGCCCTGAGAGTTCCCTGCACACTTTACCCAGTGCAGCAGTCCGGCAGTGGGGATTGCTGCCTAGCTGTGACCTGCTGTGTACCTGTCAGACCCAGATGGGGACTGCACAGCCAGTAGAGACATCTGCCCCTCTAGGCCAGCTGTCAGTGGGCCGTGGCCACAGAGTTGGCCTTGTTGCAGCACTACTACCATGTGTGCCCCTGCCTGGCCATCTGGCCAGCTACTGCACAGAAGATGTTCCCAGTGTGGTGGCCTGCTTTGAATTGTCAAACCATGACCTCCTGGCCCCAAGTGGCCAGGTCAGCCACCCGCAGCTGGGCTCAAGGTGCCAGCTCTGAGCAGGCAGGGTCCTGCCACTGACCTCCCTACAGGCATTCTGGTGTTCCCTATTGGAAACCCGAAAAACACCTGATAAAAAAATCCCAACGACACTCTGTAAAATACCCCAAAACCCACGTTCCTCCACAATTAAAACAAAGGACCATTATATATACATAGAGAGAGAGAGAGAGTGAAAGAGAGGAAGTGATCAGTTGGGCATGTTTTATTGATACATCTACAGTGTTAAAGCAATTTGGAAGACTATCAGTGTCTCTACCATAATAATAAAGTGAATTCTAAATATATGTTTCATGAATTCATGAATATATGCTTTGCCCCTGATAGGGGCTACAGCCCCTGCAACAGTGGCCACAGCCTCACCCCTGCTTGCTCCCCCAGCCTCTCCAACTGCTGCCCTGCCTGGCTCCATCCTCCACCAGCTCCTGTAGCCCTCCCAATGGCTGCCCCACACAGCCCACACCCCAAGACCCCCCAGTGGCTGCCCCACTTGGCCCCAGCCCCCATTTGCATCCCCAGCCCCCCATAGCTGCCCCTCAACCATAGCCTTCGGCACTTAAAAAAAAAAAAAAAAAAAAAGTTTCTAATTAAGCCCAGGAGCAGAGGCTGTGGGGGCTCCAGGGGTCTAATTTTGCATCCAGGCTGCAAGCTTGCAGCACGGGGAACATTTTCTCATTCCTGCACGTGGCACTTGCAGATGCTCAAAGAGATGCTGCAAGAAGCACACGTGGGCCCATCTGGATGCACCCATGGAGCCTATTCTGCTGTCCACACTGAAAGCTGGAAGCAGGCTCCTCAGGGGAAGGCTTTCATTTGTCAGCAAAGTACTAGGCAGCATTTGCATCGGTGTATCTCAAGGCCACTGCCACCTTGTGTTTATGAAAAGATGCAAATAGAATAATAAAATGTTAGTCCCTTCAGGTAAAAAACAATTGCCCTTCAAGTTCAACTTGCATGACATACTGCATAATTAAGTTACTTCCAGCTTGATTAGGTAAACTTTGGTTGAGCCACAGACCTGCATCGGGGTCACCGCAGGTAGAATTCTTCCCAGATGATTCCTGGGAGGCCTCTATGTGCATTTTTCAACCCAGTGCAGAAAAGGGGGAAAGTCCCCATAGCCTTTAGGACTAACTGTGCTGCAGTACGGTCCTAGGTTCAGCCTAAGCATATGGACTACCAACAGTTATGACAAGGCTGCAGAAGGGTGCATGAGGCAGGTGCTATTCCCCACCCAAAACACACAAATGCTCCTTTTCTGTTGCAAATGTTGTTGTAAGATCAGTGCAAGCAAACTCCCTTCTCTCCTGTCTGAACGTCCAAAGCAAACGCACTTGGTTGTCAGCATGCTTCCAGTTTTGTATGCATGCCCCCAATTAAACCTCAGTGGGAGAAAGTCCACCAAGACGTACAATGAGCCACACAGCCATATAGTTTTAAAGTTTTAAAACTCGTTCAGGACTCTGTTTAAAAGACACTTTTTTCACAATTTCTTTCCCCTTTGTGTTCTCTCAATTGCAATCCTTTTAAGTCTGGAAAAACTCACTCTCTCTCCTTGTTTTGTCCTTTTCCCAACCGGCACTCTTACATTCTCAGGTTTGGATTGGAACCGGAATGAACTGTTGGATTTAGTTTCAATTTTTAAAGATCAGAGCTTATCAACAAACATCTTCCTATTATCTATCATCATCAGATGATGAGGAAGATGACAGAAAGCACAGTTCATAGACTCTTTATAAGCTGATGGGTGCTGAAGAGACAGCACAGAGCACAAGACGCCTTGCATGTTATAGCATCCTCAAAAGATGTGGCTATGGCCTTCTGCCTAAATCCCTAAGGTTTTAAGTAAAGCACTATCAGGACTCCCACAGATCCCAAAATAAACTTTGCTCTGAATTGAGTACAGGATGGTTATACTGCGCTTCTTTTTGCTGACAAGTTCTGCATCTCTATTTGCTCACCTCATTTGGGATATGTAGGCTCTAGAAAATGCCACACAGTGTAGATTCTTTATCTTGATATCAATGGACTTTGGACCTGGCTCTAAAATATGAGGCCATTGCAATTTGCTCCATTTACATGCATTATAGATTATTAGCGAGCATTTTTTATATCATGATCTTTATGTAAGCCACGTTTAGGCAAGATCAACAAGTCATTTTAGATTTTTTAAAATGCAGTGGGGATCTGGACTACTTGGAGGCTAAAGTAAGAAAGCTGCCTAAAGTGAAGTATTTAAACAGTTTTGGAATTGGTAGTATTTTGGGGGGGGTTATTGTTTTTATACCTGGTCTCACAGGCTTGATCTCAGTGTGCCTCCACCTGTATATTCTGTGCCTACATTTAAAAGACTTCATATTCATATGTTCAGTTTGCAACTACTGAACTCCAGACTTCCCTATCACATTTATTTTAATTCAGATTGCTAACAAACCTTGCAATAAACAATAGTATAATACCCCATCGATTAAGTATAATTAAGCTTAATAATTGCTTAAACTTGTCATCCATAAATCATGACCAGCAAACCATTATGAACCAATTAATCATTTGTGGCATCATTAGGTATGTTTATGTATAGAGTATTTATAGAATACATGATGATGCGGTAGAAAAGATTAATAACCGTGACCTTGGGGCAATTATATTATTCATGAGTGGTGAATGCATAAGGGAGGTTGCACAAGATGAGGACCCATAGGAACTTTCACACCACACCATCATATGCTCATGTGAGATATGGACACCAGCCGAATAACACAAACTTCATGTTCATGCTAACGTCCGAGACAAAACTGTACATTTTATAAGCCCAACAAAGAAACCCCCAAAACAATGAATGCTATACATATGCATAGTACAGGAGTATTTATTTTGCATTAGTGTCTAGAAGCCCCAGTCATAATCCAGGAACAAAAGGTGCAAGAGGCTATAAAACAAACAAACAAAAAAAGAACAAAATGTTAGCCCTGGCCTCAAAAAGCTGGTTTTTAGTTAAAAGCTTGAACTCGCAAAGGAGTCTGAATAAATCACGCATGAAAATACCATTAAAAGTGCATGGGATTAGCGCGGCCCAGTAGGTTCCTTTGAACCATTTTGATCGTTTCAACTCTGAAAGCACTAGATAGACTTTCTGGCTTCCCTCCCCAGAAAGCCAGGGATCATCTCCTTTACTAGATCTTAGATTTGTGACCGATACAGAACTGTACACTGCTTCACCTCGACTGCTGCAATAACTAAAAATTATTAATGAACACAAAATAAATAGTGGTTGTTTGAATGGTCCCAAAGGTTTTTAACATTACTAGCCGGAGCAGAGAGTGAGTCTAAGTGGTGTAGTGAAATATTGTGTAGTAATGCAATGATGGCCTCTTTAGTAGACATTTTAAAAGTCCAGCTGTTTCTAGTAGGAAACCAGGTTTTATGAAACACTAAACATACATCCATTGGTTCATTAGTTCAGGAGGCTGCTGCTTTTCCAGCAAAAACCAACCAGTTGAAATATTCTAAAGGAATACATAGAAGTTATTATTAATATTTCTCTCTCTCAGTGGTGTTCCTGCCTTTTTATCCTAACATAACTTATTATATAAATTATGTGCAGATCACCGTAAAACCAAGCATATTTAATTACAGCGGCAGTTAATAATATTTGATTAACTATAAATTATGCACAGTGTATGCAGTTTTAAATAAATATATTTAGCCCTGGGGTCCGGAAGGGGCATGTCTAAGGTGAGTTGAAGATTTGCTTGAAAAAAGGTTGCAGAACTGGGCCCTCTGGATTTAACTTTTGAAGCATTCTAGTTCTTGTACCATTAAAAGGACAAGTGCTTGCATTTAATTTCCGTTTGCTAACAACTGCCATTACCAAATGCTTTTTTCTCTTTTTCAAGGAAGAGTGTGTTTTTCAAAAGGTCAGCAACCCCTCCTTCCTGACCTACCAGTTATCTCCATTAACTTACTACATAGTGCTTTTGCACTTCTAAAGGGAAGCAATTCTGTATATGCTTCCCAAAGTCTCAGAAAACTGCAATTATCCTGGTAGCTAAAGGACTAGACAGAAAAATTCATCACATGCTAAGTAAAACCCACCAGTGCTATACAACTTGGTGTGGCATTTGGGAGTGATGTTAGGGTTCCCGACTGCTGAAGTTGTACTTCAAATGACAAACATGACATTTGTCTTTGATAAATAAAAATACAAGCATTATTGCAAGGCAACTAGGCTGAACTGTCAACTGTTAGTTGTGTTATCAATTGAGCGTTTGCTCTGTGCACCTGCAGGAGTTTGAACTTGCACAGAAAATCTGTGGAAGTTTCCCTGGCCTTATTTACCGCCCTCGTTACTCTGGGTTAAAACAAACAAATAAAAGATGCATTATCTCTTATGTATTGGTACTCCCGATTGCCCTGATATTATTGATAAACAAACTTTTAAAAATATAAATGTTAGTTACTGAACCCATGCCAAAAAGCTGTCAGCATTGTATAAATTAGCATGAACATATGTTAATGCATAATTCACCGTTTGCAACAGGGCTTTGTTGAAAAATTGATGAAAATTCATGAAAGATCCTTTCCAGATTAAGTTGCACAATAAACACGTAGCCAGCAGCATTCCTAATGTAAAGGTAATAGTTTAGAGTTGCTCTTTGCAAATTTTGTAAGTTGTGTGAGCACCAGTTAAAATCTTAGTATAAGCAAAACCAGACTGTATGTCACAACACCTTCTTGTGTGTATACAAGCAAGCAGCTGTTTGAATGCCCATACTTCTTTGAAATATTGCTTCTGATAACGCTCTCCCCCTTTAAGTGAGGAATTTTGTTTAGAATAGGTATATATTGCTTTGTCCAGAAGGGTAAAAAAAAAATATGCGTAACAATTACGTAAAATGTAAATATCAGAGGTGATTAAAAAAAAAATCTGGATTTTTTTCCGTCTATTTGTTTTTATAGACTAGACCAAAAAAAGGGTCATAATAATGTAGTGGGCATTGTCAGCTTTCCAGGGAAAAGGTTGACTTTGTTGAAAAACCAATAGTATGAAAAAGCAAGGTAATTTTTGAGGGTGTTTGTTATAGTCATGTTGGTTTATAGGACATAGGCAGACAAGGTTCTTTGGGTAAATGTGTTATCTTTTATTAGACCAACTAAATGGTTGGAAAAATTGTGCCTGACAGCTTGCAAAGAACACATTTTTCCAACTATTTAGTTGGTCTAATAAAAGGTATCACATTTACCCACACAACCTTATTTGCCTAGGTAATTTTGACACACTCTAGTAAATAGATTGATGTATATATAGAGTTGTAAGTTTTTTCTATATATATGCACAACAGTATAAGCCAAATACAGGTTCTCAAATTTAATCTGAATTCCTAATTCTCTGTGAACAATTAATAATCAACATTTCACAACCACGTACCTGTGGCAGACAGGAAAGCAACGTGCCTCCATTGATATGGATTTAATATATTTTGGCATGAACGGTCCTAACCAGATGTTGATGTAAATACAAGTACAACACAAGGCACTTGTGCCACACCTAGTGCACCAGCAAATGGTGCATTTCATATGCATAACGATGACCTTAAAGTGAGAGAAAGAAAACAAAAGACGTGTGAACAGAAGAGCCATGCAAACAGAGAAGCTGTCCTTAAGCAGCAACCTGGAATTTCATTTACCACAGTGATAACCCACGAGGCATTTCGGCCAAACCTATCATCAGAACAAGATAGACAATGCTGTTATTGAATATTCAAATGAGCCTTCCCCCCCAAAATGAGCTGAGGTCAATACTATGTTGTCTATTTCCCGATAATACAAAGGTACTTTACAATTAGAAAGGCTCCTTTCAAATATCTTTGAAATAATTTCAGTGTTTAAAACCAAAAGTTTGGACTGGACTTGAACTGACCTGCCTCAACGCTCAATACAAAAGTGAGGTTTGACGCTCTCTGGAAAGAGCTTAAGTCATTTTCATTCCAAGCATCTTCTCCACATTGAAGATGCCATTTTTTCCAAGGACACCAAAATTATATACACCCGCCACACCAAATCTGTTCTTAAAAAAATGAATTAAATTGTATGTGTTTAGCCACATTTAACTGGGGACTTGAAAAACTCAGCTTATAATAAAACACCTTCAATGTGTTTGATGCCACAGGTGATTTTTAAGGCACTTTTCCATTTCATTTGTGCGATGGAAAAGATGGGTTGAGTATTTTTAAGACACCTACACTGACAAAGAACGAAGGGGCAAAAGGGATGGATATTCATATTTATGATGCAAAAATACCAGGAAGCCAAATGCCTGTGAAGACATAGTCCCCGCCTAGAAGACCTTACAATCTAAGATGACAATGTGGGATGAGGGAGAGACAGATTATTCTAATTAAATAGAAATTATTTCCTTGGTAAACTAGTGACCATACTGTCAATCCCTTTTAGCCAAAGGTTTGTCAAAATGTAAAAGCCCAGAGGAACAAAGGTGGGATTATTTTTCATGAAGCAGGCAGCTTAAAAAATAAGCTGGAGGACACCTCTGGATTTATTTACTATTAATTACAAATCTTCAGGTGAAAATCAATTAAATCATATAAAAATGTCTTGGCTTTTTCCTGAAATTCAGATGCATCCCTTGTGAGAAACGGCATTACAACGGTAAATAGTAAATACACCTTCCTGTCCTTATAGCTGTTACATTTTATAGGTCAAAGCCACATGATACCAGAGGTGATGGCATTACCACTGAGACTCATTTAGGGGGGGAAATATGTCTTTTTCTCTCTGTCTGTCTCTCTCTGATGGCTTCTGTCCATCACGGTTCACTAGAAGTTCTTCATCTCCAAATCATTCTCCACTCAGCTGCCAGGCAACCCCCAGCCGGAATGGCAATTAGCCAGATGTCAGCAGTCCTATTATCTCCATTCCTCAGTTCTACATTATTTAGTCCCTGCATGATAACAGCAAGAAGAGAGAGAATTACAGCAGAGGATCCCACCAGGACTCCACTTTAGAAACCTGCATGGAACCTGAAGGAGGGCCAGAAGAGAAACCAAAATGAAAGGAAAGTAGCTAAACCCTCGGTGTCTTTTCCTGTTGCCATCCTTTCCAGATTTTCTCTTGTCTTTAACCCTTTGTTCAGTGCCAGAGAGTTGCGTAGACCAAGAGCACGCTACGAAGAGAGGGGTTTTTTTGTTTATTGCTTATCGGCACAATTCTGTTTCTGTAAGACCATTATCTCGACTGTGCTGCCCTGTCAGACTAAAACCTGAACTCATGCTGGCTGTAATATATGCAGAAAAGCAGCAGGTGAAATATGCTGTATGCTTTTTTTATTTTAGGAGAAAGGAAAATTGGTGCTTTGATGGAGGACTCGCAGAAAACATGCTTTCACATGAAATAGAACTTTTGTTGGAGTCGGAACCTAGAAAGATTGACTTCTTCCTTCCCGGACTGGCCATGCTGTAAAGCAGTGTTTTTCAACCTGTGGTACGTGGTTGAGACATGGGCAGAGGGTATGTGGGTGCTGTGTTTTGGTCTGTGCTTGCTCAGGCTGGAAGTTTTGGCTACTGCCTCTCTCTCCATGGCTGGAGCGCCAGGGCTTTCTCTCCCCAGCATTAGTGCGCCAGGGGATAGGGAGGGTGGCCCCACTCTAGCTGCTTTGCCCCAGGACACAGTGGAGAAAGTGGGATTTGGCTCATGGTGGTGAAACTGGAAGTGCCACAGTGGCACCGATTTGCATTCCTTACATCCTCTTCAGCCTGCCAATTCCTCCCCTACTGGTGGGGATTATAGGAAGGGCATTGTGCGAGGTGCACTTTTTGTGGGCCAGTTGTTTTCCTTCTCTGGGTATTTCCAAGATTTGATCCTTGATTTTTAATTGGAGAGTGTCTTCTTACCCCAAAAGCTATATACATGCATAAGAAACTGGGGAGTTTATATCTTATCAGTTACCTATTATGCTGCTAGTAAAGCATGTAATTAAGAAATGAACCTCAAGGAAATTTCTTCTTTGCAGCCTTCCTCTAAAATGCAGCCACATTTGTTTGCCATTTGCATATGTTAGTCATTCCAGAACTATACCATACCAATCCGATATTTTGCATTTCAACCTGCTCCCCACCCTCCTGACAGAACTGTATTTGCAAACACTATATTAGCATGTCACTTTGTTTTGAAAACTGGAAAGTGATTCAGAAACAGCATCCTATTTCTTGTCTTTTTACTTATCAAATCTTGACATTTTGATACAAGTAATTAGTTAAAAACATGATTGGTTTGTATTAAAAAGGAAAATCGATAAACTGAAATGAAGGACATGATTAAACAGGTCAGCTTCCTTTTCCAGCTCCCTGAGCTTTGAACTTCTTGGGGTTGTTGAGCTAGTCCAGGGGCAGGCAAAATATGGCCTGCAGGGCCCCTAAAAATTTTAGAAAATTAATGTTTATCTGCCCCTGGCTGCCTGTCAAAGATGACAGGAGCAAGCAGCAACAGGACCCAGGGGAAGCAAGTGGCAGCAAGATGCACCTGGCCCCATCCTACCCCCGGCCCCCAACCAGAAGCTTCTGTGGCTTCTGGCATCACAACCCAACTCCTTCCCTCCCTTCAAGTGGAAAGGTAGATAAGACTGGACAGAGGGAGTGGGGGAAGCTGCTGTGATCAGCCCAGCAGCCGGGAACCAGGTGGTATTGACTGGGCCAGGCTGGAGCCAAAGCGGGAAGCAGTGGGTTGTGGGGGCAGAAGCGGCACAGGGAATGGTGCAGGGATCATGGGGAGCGGCATGGGGAGCAGGAGCAGCAACAGCAGGGGGAAGTGGCAGCAGTGGCAATTGAGAGGCAGCAGAAATGGCAGCAGTGATGGTGGGCAGGTGGGACTGAAAGCTGGGAAACAGCTATGGAGTCGTGGTGGCAGGTGTGAATGCAGAGTCTGGGGCCAGTGAGGACCCAGGAGTGCGGACCCTCGGTGCGGGGTCCACCTGGCTCCATTGCATGAAGCTCACATGCAGTCAGTGAGAGCCGCACATGATGGAGCTGAGGGCCCGGTCCCATCTCTCCGTTTATCTCCCATCCCATCCACCATAACCTGACACCCTCCCACAACCCCCACTCCACCACACACCCCACATAATATACAAGACTTGGATTTTGAGCAATTATGCAATCACCTCTAGATACATTTTGCAAATACATAAATCAGTACAAAAATACTTTAAAATACAATTAAAATAAGTTATAGATATTATATTTTTTTGTATATGATTTGGGGGGTTGTTTGTTTTTTTTACTGTTTCAAGATTGCAGCACCCTCCCTCCCAAAAGGCATATTTCCAAGGCAAGGAGAAGGACTTTCAGTGGCAAAGGTCAGAG
>JAGPOW010002514.1:68174487-68229498 GCA_030014935.1 Caiman crocodilus | reverse complement strand
GCGGCCCTCGACCGGTCGCCAAAACTCGGTAAGCAGCCTTCCACCTGAAATAATTGCCCACCCCTGAGCTAGTCCGTATAGTGGGGGGTACTGTGGGCTAGTAGTTTGGGTAAGGAATACTCCTGAGAAGAATAGGACTCAACTACTCAATTAATTTTTTTACAATTTGTCTTTGGCAGACATTATAGAGTCTTAACTAAGTCATTTAATCTCTCTGTTGTCTCATTTTACTTACATAGGTTTAATGATTACAACACAGCTTGAGATCCTAGAAATGAAACACATCACTACTTCAACCAATTTAAGCACTAGATCAGTAGTTCTTAACTTTTGGGGGCCTGAGGCACCCCTCCACAACTTTTGTGAATTGCGTAGCACCCAATTTCAAAAACTAATTTATATATTACAGCATGTGCCTCCATGAGCCTGGCTTATCTGCTTAGCTTATCACATCTCACTTACCTCCTCATACCTCACTGCACACTTCAAAGGATCTGAAACTACCCTGGTTGAGAATCACTGCATTAGGTATTAAATATTTTGTCTCTCGCTGCATGTCCATCATAAGCAAGCCTACAGACATATGATGCACATTGTGTTAGCACCCTAGTTTGCCACATCTCAGAGGTGTAGATCGTAGCCGTGTTGGTCTAAGGACATAGGCAGACAAGGGTCTTTGGGAAAATCCGATAGCTTTTATTAGACCAAATCAAATTAGTTGGAAAAATTCTTGAAAGCTGTCTAAGAAGAATTTTTCAAACTATTTGAGTTGCTCTAATAAAAGATATCAGATTTAGCCAAAGAACCTTGTCTGCCTAGTTCACCATAGCACTTATAAACAAAAGGAATATCCATAAGGTGTGACAAGCTAAACTAATTAATTCCTAAGTGGCCATTCTGATCCTTCAATAAATATTTCACACTCTTCAGTTGCTACTTTATTTTAAGCATTTTCCTTATTTGCTGCTCATGTATCTTGCAAAATGCCCCAAAGGCCACCAAAGTCTTGTTCAGCTGGTCTGGTAGATGGAACAAAGAGAGCAGAGGGACACACAACTCACAATGCCCTGCTGCCTGGCCCGTAAGAGGTCAAAACTTTCGGACTTCCAAATGTCTCCTGATATCCAAATCTTGCTGTTAGCAGAGCCCTGCCATACATCTGGCAACAACCCCTCAATCAATATGAACCATTATGAGCTTGAACTTTAAATGCAATTATCTAAAATATTAGTGATTCACATATAACACCTGTCACTTTGGATTATCTCTATATTTTATTGTTAAGGTGATTCTCTGAATATTTCATTGAAATGTGGGGATAGAGGGGGAAAAAAAAAATACCACGATGCACAGGAAGAAGTAGTAACAAATTAGCACAGCCTTTAATTGTGGCAGCATCAACATGCAGCATAGAGGTTCTTTTTCAATGACACATTTTTAAGGTGTAAAGATAAATGTAGCCTCATTGTCTGGTTTGCCCATGAACATACACGCGAAAGACATTAATCAGGCAGACTTATGCACAATGAATTCTTCCCTATTCAACCACTCAAGGGGATAGAAAAAAACATGGTTTAACAGAGGTTATCTTATAAAGGAGAAGCAAAACTGAATTTAGTGGACTAGATTTTTCAGCAAGGTGTGCTTGCCTTGTGCCACACCACTGGCATAATCTGGCCTTATTGCCACTTTAACTGTTCTTGGGAGGAACACAGATACTTACAGCTATCCATTTACTATTGCTGCTGGGGAGGAAAGGAGAGTTTGCACAGCCAGGATTCCTTCAACTAGGGGGAACCTCAGTTCTTACCTCCTGGTGCCCACTCTTATCCCCAAGTGATAGTTTGGCCCTTAGTCTCCTCTATCGGTATACGGTAAGCAGGGCATTATGGTACAGCAGAGAGAATGCTAGGATTGGGGCAAGAAAAGTCAGAAATACAGGGTTAGAAGGTAGCTCAAGCATTCAAATGGTCTCTCCTCCTACATTGAGCCAAGATAAGTGTGACTGGGCCATTCACAACAAGCGTTTTCCTTTCCTGTTCTGAGGACATCATCAGACCTTCACTTGCAACCATTGGAAATCATTGGAACATTCTGAAGTCGTGAAGTCAGTCTGTCACTGTGTTAGGGTGATGTCATAAGTTCATGATTAATAATTAAAAACCATTGAAATGTAGTGATCAGTTAAAATGAGCGCACTTTAGGATATTGCGATTGTCTTAACTGCATTTAGCAAGTGTTAAGTTGAACATGCGACAACACTCTCAAAAAACCTCAGGGTAAGCAAATTCTACAACCCTACCCTTCTAGCTACAAAGCTTTCCTAATATCTAACATAAGTCTTCTTCACTGTATTTCTTATTGCTCTGTCCACTGAGGCCATAGGGAGAAATGATCACCATCCTCTCTGTAGGAGAAGTTTACATGTTTAACAATTGTCCCAGGTCAGTCTTCTCTTCTGTAGACTAAAGACAGTTTCTCCAACCTTTCCTCATAGACCATGTTTTCTAACCCTCTCGTCAGTCTTGTTCCTCTCCTCTGAATTCTCTTCCATTCATCAACATATCTTAAAGTGCAGGGCCCACACTGCACCCAATGCTCCAGCTGATGCTTCACCGGTGTCAAATAAATTAAATTGGCACTTATTGTGTCCTACATACAACACTCCTTTTTAAGACAACATCACATTGATAACTCAGGGTGTTATTAAACATTACTTTTTCCACCTGGTAAGTGCATTTAAGGCAGGAATGTGCCCTCTGACTGTCTCAAAGTTATGTTTCTTTGGGTAAGGATCATCTCCAGCTGGTGTTAGCAGCTCATGTTGCAGTAACATCAGCTTGCTCCATGGTCCAACACCAGCAATCTGCAGTCCTCCAGTATCTTAGGATGCACTACTTCCAACTCCCCACCTCCACGTGGACAAGTTATCATCAGGAACTCTGCTGCCCAGGACTGACAGGGATGGACAAAGCAGTAGTTGAGTGAGGAACAGTGGGGGAAGGAAGGGGAGTGGGAAACTACCAGACAACCAGGCAGCCATGGGGCAGACATAGCAGCTCCTACCCATGCCTTCCTACCATACCTCACCACCTGTCTAGCAGTAAATCACACAGTGCACATTAGAGAGGGTATTAACCTTTAACATGCAACTGCTTACAGCGTATGCTTAATACCACCTAACAGTCCTTACAACTGGCATGGGTGAATTGTAACATGGATCACAGGGGTATCCAATTCATCCAGTCCCACAGGCCAAGTGAGTGGCAAGGGGCTACACTGTAGGTCAGAAAAAGGCCCACAGACCACCTCTGTGTCCTCCCCCACCGCCATATCTATCTGGCAGCCGTTTCAGCACTACATCTCCGGAGAAGATCCCGGCTTGGCCCAAACAGGTGGACCGTGCAGTGCAGTCTGACTAGAGCCGTAGCCAAACGGCACATGGTGGCTACTCCGGCTGGACTGTGCCACAAGTGGTACCTGCCCTGGCAGCTTTGGGATGGAGCCCCACATGGCACCTGCTCCAGTCAGTCCAGGACCTGCGCGGCATGCAGCACCTTTGAGCACCAGGTGCAGCACAGGTCCTGAACAAGCTGGAGTGGGTATAGTGCGCGGCGTGTATCCCAGAGTGGGTGCTGTGTGTGACAGTCTGGCTAGAGCAGACATCAAGTGCACAGCAGCTGCTGCTCAGCGCTGACGGCCAGGTGATGAGGCTGATCTGGCCTGCAAGTCCTATGTTTGACACCCCTGAATGCATCTTTTGTACACTTACCCCTGATCTGCACTCTGTACAATTCCTTGGAACCCACAATCTCTGTCACTTGCAATAGTTTTATATTCCACTACATTTTCTACCATAGCATCACGTTTACAGATGTGAAAGCCAACAGAATATTAAGCTCAGTATGTTTGATAATTTGGAATAGATTTATAGGGCAAGAAGAGTCATAAGAAGGCTGGTCTATGGTACAAGTTTCACTGTAGCTTTATATTTATCTCTAGCTTTGATTTAAGGAATCCTATTAATTATCATTATTCCATCAGGAAATGAAATCTGTCATAAGAATGCAGTATTGCAAGCTTAGCTGAAAACCTGATGAATACACTCTGGGAAATTAAAATGGGATGTTATTTCCCTGTTTTGCTGTAAATGGTACTATATAATGCATCTCCATTTCTATCAGACGCAAAAGACATAACTCATAATAATGATTTAATTATTTGTACGTGGACTGTAGAATCCTCTTACAGAGATGAATCTTGAAGCTTTACTCAGCTTTTAGGCACAGCAATGGGAATTTTTCTTAGCAACATCATCACTGAATTTGCCCCCTGGCAAAGACAGAGAATGGAAAAAGTGCGGCAGTTGTGACTTGGATTTTATATATATTTATATCTATATAGATAGATATATACACACATACACACTATATATATATGTTCCATATATATATATTAATACTCGTCCTATGGACATTTAGGATTGCCAGATCAAAACAAAAAAGATGAAAAGATGCTGTGATCATATTAATACAGCTACAGTTTTCATAACCCTGGCAGACTACAGGTGGGAACACAGTGACATGTGTAAATGTAACTTCTCACCCCACAAAACCTTCCAATGAAATCTGCAGGACTGCATAAATGGCCCCTAACAGCTTGGCGTGCGTATTAATAAGTCAGGCAAAAGTATCACAGCTGTTTCACAGTTTCTTTTTCCCTTTTTCTTACTGCAGAAATCATAACAATTTAGTATCATCTGCTATGCTTAAGAGAATGTACAGAAAGCTAAGATGCTCTTTCAGATATTCGAAAAATAATGCTGAGCCGATTTCCATCCATAGATCACAAAGCATTTTATGAAGGAGGCCGTTATCCTGATCTCCATTTCAGAAACAGGGGGACAAGTCAAGCCCAAGAAAGAATTGACTGGATCAAGATCACCGAGCAGGTCAGTGGCAGAGCCAGGAATAGAAACTCCCAAGTCTCAGTTCAGCGCTCTAGCCACTAGACAACAAGGAAACTACAGTGCAGGTCACTACAGTTATGATCTGCATAGACGCTTAAGGTATCCTAAGGGAGGATTTAAATAAGAATTGGGCATCTGGGGCTCTTTCATGAATGCCAACTGATGAGTTAGAGGTGAAACTCTGCTTCTAATGACTTTAGTGGCAAAACTCCTGCAGATTTTAATGAGGCCAGAGCTTCTTCATGTGTTTGTGCAGATTGGGCAATCTGAAGGAGTGCATTGATTACTGAGAACTAGTCAAAACACTCACATGAAGAGTTCAAAAGTGAACACAAGTGGGAACCATATACTGCACAGGTATAATACACTGTGGGTACCTATAGACATGCAGGGAACCTGCTTTGATGCACTGTAGTGACGTACTTTTGTTGGAACATGGCAATTTACCACGCTCCAGCATCGCATGCATCAGTGCCCCCATGCTGAGAAATGGTAGCGGAGGCACTTTATCTAAAGCTCATTCAGTGAGCTTTAGTTACAGTGTCCCTACTGCCATTTTTCAGCATGAGGGGATGGATACACTGATACACATAACACTCCAAATGCTTTAATTACAGCGGCTCTTGGAGCCACTCTAATTAAATTCCCCCCCAAACGCATGTATAAATGCCCTAAATGCCTAATTGAAACCCAAAGTAAAATAAATTGGTTTCTTTCCTTGAGTTCAGTAAATGCTGACAAGATTCTTTAACAAAGCTAGGTTTTATGGAAATCTATCAACAACGTTCAGTATTTAATATCCCTTTAATGGGTTAGAATTGGGAAAAATTATGAGAGATGGAGGAAGACCCACCCCAGACATGATGTCCAAAGCACTCTCAAAGAGATGGATTCATATCTTACAAGCAGAGAAGGAAATTAAACCCAGGTCACCATTCTGCGAGACTGTGTCCTAAGCACTGGTCTCTGGGATAAAGGCTGGAAGAGACTCCCAAAGCACATATGCAAAATAGGCAGCGTTTCCCCAAAAGAAACAAATTGTCTGTTTCCTGTAAAAGGTCAAAGGGAAATTTTTAACATTTTATGTTTTGGTGCTCTTGCTTTCAGTTCCTAACACAACTCCACAATGGCTCTTCCCATAGAACTTGAATTATACAGGTGCAGCAACGTGAGCTGTAATAAAATTCGGTAGCTCCATTTGAAATTAAGGAGAGCCAAATGGGAACTGCTGGCTTCCCTGCACACCGTGTCCTCATATGCTTGTTTAGATCCCACAGAACTGAATGACTTTCCCCTCTAGCAAACTAATACCCTTCCTTGCTAACTTCTCCCAGCACCAACTGCTGCATCATTCCATTGCGACGTTTGTATTTAAGAACTGAAGTGCTGGGAGGAAGTGAAAGAACAAGTGGTTAGGAAGTCTCCACAAATCAGGGACCACACTGGTGGATACAGAAGCAAGGTCTTGCAAGCAGACTGGCAAGGACTGGTGGTATAGCTCTGTCCGTAGCATGTGACAGCATAAAAATCTAGACAGGCTGGTTCAGAAGCAAGGAGACAGGAGGAGTGTGCCTTGTAGGTCCGTTTGAAAGTTCGGTCCCTGATTCAATTCGGCAGAGATTCAGCCAAATTCCATGGCTGAATCTGAATCAAATCAGAGGACCCTTCAATCTCTCCAAATTGAATCAGAACCCTCTAAATCGATTCAGAAATTTGGACAGAGGCAGCTTTAAATGTTTTTTCTACATACCTCTAGGTACCAGGCAGCTCACGAATGCTGCAATGGTGGGATGTATGGAGCATCCCACAGAAGCGCAGGGGGCTCCCCAACATGGTCTGCAGCAGATCCAGAAGTGGACCAGAAGCATTTCTGGTCTGCTTCCGGGTCTACTGGGGAGAGCCCGGGGGTCCCTCCTGTGACCCCATCTCGACTTGGCGACTGCTGCCTCCTGGATCTGGGGAGGCGCCCTGATCATCAAGCCAGAGAGGTGTGGGGAACCCCCTGCATGCTCCATAGTGGACCCAGAAGTACTTCCGGTCTACTTCCAGGTTCACCACTGAGCACGTGGAGGGCCCCCCACACTCCTGTGGGATGCTCCATCTGCCCCAGCATTGCAGCGATCACAAGCCATGCCGCTGCCTCAAGGTACGTAGAAAAAACTTCTAAAGCTGTGTCCATGTCCAAATCATCGATTCGCCAAATCAGCATCAAATCTTCAGAATGGGATTCGTCCAAATCCAATCAGGGACAGTGAGCCAAATCAACTAATCAAATCACTGTCCCCAATTCAGGCCGAATCCGAATCTAAAAGGGCCCACTTCGCACGCCCTTAATGTCTCGCCCTTCTAACTTCACCGAGGGCCCCAAGCAGGTGTAGCGTTTCCTGTCACGAAGTACTTGGTAGTCTTTCCAACATGAGTTAGATAGGTCGCTGTACCTATGACAATCACGTTTGGAGCAGTTCAGCAGCACAATGTATAGGCACTGGTGTAAGAATTCTCTTCCAAGTACACCGCATTTATAACTCAAATGATCTGTCCAAACTGAGAGTAATGAATCTAGGAGTCAAGCAGCATTTCAAACTCAGTTAGAAATGAGAATAGAAAGCAGATTTACTCAAGTGGCAGACACCTAAAAGCAAGGGAATTACTACGGCATATAGAAAGACACTTTGCAATAGCAACTTAACATAGGCACAGGAAAAAAAAATACGTAATTTAAGCTTGAAATTTAGCCACAAGTTATTACAAGAAAAAAATCAGCATAAAACAAAAGAACAAACTTACTTCAAGGAAATGGAAATAAATGAAACTTCACTGGTTTTACATTATGTACAAAGTTAAATACATCACCAGATTAATTCAAGCCAAATTTTTTTTTTTAAATAGGGATGAATCTGGACCATGAGAATGGATCAAAATTCTAGTCATAGAGGAAATGGTTATCTTGCAAGGTATAAGTAAAGAGGTATAATAAACAGAATTGTATCTGGGATTTGGTTAAAATATACATTGGATTTGGAATCCATATGGGCCCTCGACTTGAGGCCCCTCAGGCATCTCAGTAGACTTACATGGCTACCGAGTTGTGTTGTATATGCTAAAATTCAGGGAAACTCTGTGGCAATGTAATGTTCCAAACCATAATGAGAAATGAGCTGAATATTTGCAGTGGTTCCTTGCAAGACCAGGATGAAAACAATATGCTATTGTTTGATGCACTGGGCAATATTTTCAGTCCACACAGTACAACAGACTAAAAATACTCACTATTGGAGCTGGGAGAATTTATTGTGTTGAACAGATTATTCACTCAAATTTGTCCTTTCAAACATCCTAAAACTTTTTGTAGTTGCGGTGGCCTGAAGGATATGGGAGGCCTCTTAACTGAATATGCATTTCTCTTAAAATCATTCTCAACACCATGTTGTAAGGTATTTGGAGGTGAGACTTCCTGCTGTACTGTTCCATCTCCTGTAATACCCTTAAATATTCATGGAGCAAGAAAACGACCTTCTAGCCTGGAGATAAAACACTTGGTTCCAGTCCCTACTCTGCTAACTTTTTTAATGTGAAGTGGAACAGCTTCCAGGACATGGTTTCAAAGCCTACAAGACAGTGGTGAGAACTGAATCCAGGGCTTCCACACAGCATGAATGCCCTAACATCAATTTGTTGGCTGAAAGGGGATCCCTTCTCTCCTTCGGGAGTGATGCCTAACTCTCACTTTTCCTCTCCTTTTAAGGATTTTAATTTTGGACTGGACCAAATTGTGTTTTTTGTTATTTTTTATTGATAGACTTTTTTCATTTGGTTAGTGATCATGTCCTCAGGCTCATCGCTAAGCTGGAATGTTATGCTAAGATCATAATGCAAGCTATTGCCCATAAGAGCAACTGCAAGGAGAAAAAGAAAATTGAGGTTTCAAACATAAGAACATGCCATTGGAAGAACATCTTGTATTTCTGAAGAGCTGGCAATACTTTGAGAAGTTGGTGTTATATGCAGTCAAGGAAGCAAATATGTGGAGATTAAAGCCCTTGCCAAAGGCCACACAGCAAATCAGTACCAAAGATGGCAGCAGTACAAGCTAAACAGTCCCTGACTGAGCCTGTGCTCACATCTCATGAAGATGTGCACTACACAACTTAACGTATCCTCAGAAGAAGCCATGAAACAAATAGACTAAAATAGTCTATTAATTATCGAAAAGAGCCCTTAGCTTTAAGCAGAAGTGCTGGCAGCTCCTTCAAGGCACCAAAGATAAATTAAACCCTCTTTCCTAATTAAAGTAATTTTCCCTTATTCTAGCTCTTTCTTAAACTGTATTCCATCATGGCCTTTGGGTCAAAAATTGAAATCCGTTTTCCTTTACAATAGAAACAGAACAGCACTTCCTATTGGAAACTTCTTAAACAAAAAGTGCAGTGCAAAGAAGCCTTAACACGAATGTCCTAAAAACCTATTGTAACCAGATTGAAAACATGTTCACATGCTGCTATTTTTGCTTCTACCATTTTTGTAGCACCATGCAAAGGCCCAAATATTCAAAGCCACTAATTCTATGTGCCCAACCCAAAAGGCTTGCACAGTTGACTTCTATTGGAGTTGTAGGTGCCTTGGACCTCTAAAAATCAAACTCTACCTGTTTTAATCTGAAAAAAAGAGTCTTTTGAAACTGCTGGTTTTAACTTCTCTGCGCCTTAATCATCCTAAACATTGGGATAAATGTGTCAACATTTCCCTAATGGTGAATGCAATAACCATCCTATTCAAACATTGACACACAGCCTTCAGAGTCTGGCAGTGCTTCTGTTTCATTGCAGGAAGAATTCACAAGTGAACTTTTGTCTCCCCAGCATTTTCCATTATAGTAACATGCAAGGCAGTTGTAAAACGGCTTGATTTGATTTTATGTTACTTTACATTAAGCCTTAAGGGCTAGTGTCTCCTTTACAAAAGGATAAATCCTTCAAATGAAATAGCAAGAGGAAAATTCTTATATAACAAATCACATCCTAATTTGCTAATCCATTACTACCTCGTCAGAGATCCTCTGTTCTGCGCCTTCATTTGTAATTCATGAGTATTTCACATGCACCCAGGCATTACCGAAGGAACTCTGCCCTGCATTGTTTGCAGACATTTTACAGCACAGGCATCGACAGTGCACGTACAATAGAGAAAATAAAAGGCAGGTTATTGTTTGGCAGAGTAGGCAAAGGCAGGAAGAACACATGCAGTCGGTCACCCACGATGATGCCCTTCAGCATGAATAGGTGAGGAAACTAATGACAATTATGTTAATAGCGCACTATAACAGTCTGGGGGCAAATGCTAGAAGAAGAGCACCTCCCACTGAAGGGTATCTGAGACTTGGTAAAATATTCATAGCAAACCTGTATTCTCTAGAGCATTTCCTTATCAGTTAACTGTTACTCTCTAAATGCAGACGCTGGTTCTCTGCTTAATCCGTGTCTAAATCTGTCAGCTCTGAGGCTTTGCCCACACTGCTTTGGAAGTGTGGCATTCTGGTGCGCCGGCAAGTGTAACAGGTAACTCGGATAAGACCACCTTGCAAATTATTTTCATTCGTCGGAATTCAGGCTTCCAGAAGTGACAGTCCAGCCATCAGTGAACAGCTCCATTTACGACCCTCGTTCATTTTTAATTAAATAGTAATAGAAGAACTTAATACTGGCCATGCCAGCGCAGTCAGAGATCCATCTCATTCAGTCTCTGGCCTCAAACCAGAAGTTTTCTAAACCAAAGCATTCAGACAAAGCCTGGAGCAAGAAACTCTTTGGTGGGCAATTATGGAAGGCCAAGGGAAGCCTTCACCCCTTCCCTTCTGAGTAGATTTCTGTCCCAGGGTAGGAATCTGCGAAGAGGCAAGCACTAGTTGCAGGTGTCCACATATGCTGTACCTTTCAGAACTGATCTAGCTTCTAACTATGCCCTACGTTTGAATTCTTTCCATCTGCTTGAAAGCTCTGCAGGCTTCCCCCTCATATCCCTAGCGACTGCTCTGCTGCTTGTTCTGCTATAAAGAACAATAGCAGGAGGATGCCTACACTCGGAGGCAACTGTGCAATAACAAGCCAGATCGCTTGTGTGCCACAGACAAGACATATTGCCAATACCAAACAGGTCTCTGAGTGAAGGACACCAAGAAGAATAGATGTTTAAAAAAAAAAAAAAAGCTATTTTAACAGATCAGGCAACTGTAGCTGCTCAAAGGAAGAGGCTGTTCTTCCACGCACCAGAGTGTTTTGGTCCTGGCGGCAACCGAATGCTGGTGGCACAGCTAGCTCCCCGACTGGCTTCGGTTTCTTTCTCCAAGAGGTTTGCCTCTTGTATGGTTATCCTTAAAAAGCATATGTAACTTTTTAATCATTATTTTTAAATGAGCTCACTTCTTAAAAGTGTGTGGGGCATCTGGTAACTCCTCTCGACTTCCATGGGCCCAAGGATTTTTTCAGCTGTAGCCCAATGGACCTAAGCTACTGACTTCAGCAGAAGCATGAAACAATACCATGCCTATATGAGATGCTCAGCAAGATATCAATATCAGTCCCCATTCTCCATCTCCCCTTCATCTTCATACATCTCAAAATGTCTAAATAATTGCATGCGGGGTTTGGTAGGCAGACATTTTCATCATGGAGCTGACATGCCCGACCTTAAGAAAAGCCTTTATAGTGAACCGTTTGTAAGTAAATATTGGGATTTCAACTGATGAGAAACAGATTGGGTGTTGCCTGTCAAAGCCCCAAAGGCCACATAATAAATGGCTAGGTAACAACAGCTCCAGCTCATTGAAATGCAGACATTATTCACCGAAATTTCATATGCACAGCTTACTCTCCACCACCTCCTTAACAGATGTCAATGAATCAGATATACATGTTCAGTGAAATGAAGTGCAAATACCACTGAAAATCAAGACGGGAGAGGGGTGGAGGCTCAGATTTGCACAATCACATCATGCCATTTGGTTACAGCCTGTCTGCTGTCCTAACATAGAAATAAAATTCCCTCTTGAATTTTTGAGGAGCCAAATAGGAAGAGTCATTTAAGCATGATGGGGTAAAGGATTAGTATCCTATCTCCTTGCTGTTGTCATGTCAAGGCCCCTAGGCAAGTATAATGTAATATGTAAGACTAATGTACTGCTCACAGAACCGCACGCATTAGTTATACCAATAAGAACCGATTATTTAGAGCAAAACTTCAGAATTATCTAACTTGAGAATAACTCTCAATGACTTCCAGTAGCCCTAGAATTCTTATTTATTTAGGAGGTTTTTAAATTTTTTACCCTTAATATATTGCATTTCTTAGGGCATCTTCATTCCTACAACACACAGCTCAAGTACATGCTCCCAGCGTTTCCCCCCCTCGCCTTTATGAACCGTGCAGATCTGTCTAAACACATAAGTGTTTCGGATCCACTTGAAAGTCTATTCTGTGTTAAACATCACTCACCTCAAGATGTTCCAACCCTAGTGTTACTCTTGCTATAAAACTGCAAAAATCTGGAAGCTTATTCAATTGCGGACCCCGGTGTTTCTGTTATTCAGTTTTATATCGAAAATTGGTGCTGAACTTTGAACAAGATTGTGTTCAACATTCACAAGATTTAGCTTGGAGTAGAGTAGTCACGGTGCGTGACTTACTCAGAGTCGTGTCCACGATCGTCGGCTTCTTGTTGAACTCCTCATTCTCTGTATTTAAGTGGCGTGAGCACTCACCGCTACTTCTGCATCGTGGGCCAAAGTCCTTACTGGTATAAACTGACACAAATCCATTGGCTTGAATGATACGTGCTAATTCACACCAGCCAGGAATCTGACAGCGTGTTTGGGTTCTGCGATATAAATTGGTTCCTTTTTGCATGAGAACATCAACAGAGTTGTTCTTTTTGAAGCTGCTATTAAATTTCCTTGCTTCATTCAGCTTTTTAAAGGAATGTTGTCAACTTAAAAACTCAATCATACTTCTGCCTGAAATTATTTTACTAATATAGCAAATAGCGTCTGGCATTAACATAATTGAAAGCAAATAGAAGTGGGGGAAAAAAAAGCATTCCTTTCTTTCTCGAGTATGTGTGCTTTTCTGCACTGACAGACAGCCCTTTCCAGAGCCTTTCACTTTCATGTCCCCTCCATCCCAGCACAGTCAGGCAGTAACGTTCGGTTCTTTGTGTCGCTTTTAAATAAGGGAAAGAAAAGTCATATTAAAATATAGGACGATGTGTTTGAAAAACCACAGCAATCGACAGGGAAATTGGTACGACCCACATGACATTATTAAATTTAATTGCTAACTTAATTGAATTTTAACCCTGATTTTGAAATTGATTATGTGTCATGGTGATGAGTCCCTTTATAATATGAATGGTATAAACATCAGGGAGCAAGGATGTCCCAGCAGTTAGAAAAGTAGCCTGGGCTGCGAGAGACAGGTTCAGTGTCCTGCTCCACAAAAGACTAGTCGCAGTTCCCAAACTGTAAGCATTAAGATACTAGCACTTCCCCAGCACACCATACTATTAAGTATGTTGGTAATGGAGCCAAGAAATACATCTGGTAAAACACAGAATTTGGTATACCATGTAGCCAATGCTAACCAAAAACAGAGAGAAAGCACAATAAGTATCCATAGTTTATTGTATAATTCTTTCAGCAGATGATGGAGACTCCTGAACTGTTAGCAGAGCAGGTTGAAAACTTCTGGCAAGTATTTTTAATGAGGAATGGCTTTGGACCTGAAGTGAGAACAGGAGAGAGGAGCGGGTGTTTCCAGTGCTCCATGGTCTCTTTATTTATGTTTGCAAATGACCATTTAACAGAAAATCCATAAAACCAGTTCTTGCACAAAGGTGTAGGCTAGAGATGGAGTTGCTTATTCACTTGTGCACCTGGTCCTAAGAGACCTATCAAGTGTCACACAGCAAATCAGTTGTAGCCCTGGAAATACAATCAAATCTTTCTAAAGTCCAGTCTCCTGCTCATGAAGCTTATTCCCCCCCTTCTAGACCTACATTTAAATGTACCAAGCTGCCTCCTTGTATAGTCCGCAGCCTGCTGAAGCATAGATATGGAACAAAGAGTCAAAGGATACAGACACAAACCAAAAGTAGCACTTGGTCAAGGGATTTTGTTGCCCTAGGCAAAAGAGACATTTTCTTAAATACCTGCAGTTCCCAGAGGGATCCCGGATCACTTCAACAAAGTTCTACTTTTAAGCTCAAGAGAAAGATTTAATGTCCACGTAAGCCTGGAAAATGCACTCGGATTCTGCCATGAGTTTCACTGCTGTAAATTTGGAACGGTTTTATTTTAGAGCAGCTATTTCCCATTTTCACATACGTAACCGGTTCTTTTTTCTTCACCTCTCAAGCAAGAGAGTTACATCTTGCCACAATATCCAGCGATCAAAATATTTTCTGCTGAACATCACTGACATTTCAGAGCATCATTTCCTTAGCGAAAAGGCATCTAAAATAAAGTCTAATAAAGTCAAAGAGTGTCTGAGTTCACCATCTCTAAGGCAACTATTCACGAACTGCTGGGCTTTACAAATGCAACTAAATGTGAATGCTTTCATTGAAGCCCGCATCCTCAGCATTAGCCACCAGCATTATGTCCCCGATCCCATGTTATAATCTGAAAATGGATAACCATCTTTCAGTGGTGAACTCCTGTGCTCACCACTCATTTATCCTTTTTTGTCTGTACTAGAATTCAAGAGATGCCATTTTTCAACCTTGTTAAAAGATGCTGTTATATAAATTGCTAGATCTATTAGTATATCTTAATTACTGCATGTTGAGCTGCTCTTAGCCTCTTGTGGGGCAAAATTGTCATGATTTATACTATACTAACAATGATATTTTTACATTAGTAAGCAATTAAAGGACTAAACAGCACCCTTGGGAAGTTTAGAAAGGCTTCGAAGGGCTGCCATCATTTTGAGTTATATCTAGTCTAATTGTATTTACAGAAACCTTACAAAAGAATAATACCTTGTCAAAATATTTGCAGTGTGCAGAATAAATGTGTGTAGAAAGAACAGCATTAATGGCTTGAATTTACTGTGGAAGTAAATCATGAAGTTAAAGAAAATGGACTTTGATGAGGTCACCCAAGGAAGATGATCATAGCTTTTTAGGCTTGTCAGTCTGAATAGTTCACAAGAAAATGGATCAGATTCCAGCAAGTCTATGCCAACAATACAAAGATGACAGGTATGGTCATTAAAGCATATATTTCTTTACATTTAATATTACAGCAATGACAACCATACCATATTAGAAGTGGCAATGATCTGACTGCAATATATACTTGTCAGTACAGACTGGAATCAATGCTGGCAACTTTTTGCCCTTAAAAGGCACAAAACACTGTGCATTATCTGGTTCAGTTTTACAGATTGCTTTGAAACCCGAAAAAGATGGATCTGCAGAAGTTTCACAACGTGATATCCATTCAGGAAAAAAAGGTTTTTAATAGCAAAACATAAAGATGAAAACTGAGGATTCCTTGTCTTAAAGTGCCGGCTGCTGCTCCTGCCAGGAAATCAGTAAGCAGGGTATTGCACCTGTCTGGATCCAGAGAGGGATCAGGAGGGGTGCAATACCCTGCTTACTGACTGCAAGGCAGGAGCAGCAGCCGGGACTTTAAGTCCCCATAGAAGGTAAAAGTTCTCCCCTTACCCCTCCATATTCAGAGCCAAGTCCCTTCCCCTCCTCTTACCTACTCCCCCACCTGCCATTGCTGCTTTGCCCACCGTCCTGGGGCTGAGGGGAGCACTTGTGCCACTCCAGCTGGGCCCCGGATGGTGGCAGCAACACCAGCAGTGGGCCAGGCTCCACCTTCCTGGTCTCATCCCCCACTGCCCCAGTGTTCCCCACCAGCCTAGGAGCAGACATAGGGAGGGGGAGCCCACCTGCCACTACTGCTTCCCAGAGCTGAGCCCAGTCCCTGGCCGGAGCAGCTCTGGGATCACCCCTCACCCCCACGACAGGAAGGAAAGGGGCAGCAGCAGGTCAGGAAGGGGAAAGAAGGGGAGGGGAGAGGATGTTTCTCTGAGCAGGGAGGTGGGAAAAGGGAATTTTTACCTACTTTTTAGACTTAAATAATCCCTGATTTGCTCTCATGGCATGGTCTGCCCACCACTGTGGAGGGGGAGTGGGGGGTTGTAGCCCCCAGTTGCTGCTCCTGCTCCTGCCTTCACAGAATCCTAGATCTACTTCTGTCTGGATCGAATGGTATAAAACAGCCTATTTCCTTTTTTGCAATTCCCTGTGAGGACAGATTCAGTCATCATTATAAATGCCAAGTCACACTTATGCACACGAGTCGCCCACTGAGTGGCATGAACAAGCGCTCCTCGATGAGAGTACAAGCAAGAAGACCTGGCCTCTGTCTAAGCAATCAGACTCTCGACATGTACAGCAAGAATCAGCACAGTTTGCTCAGTAATTTAAATAAAGAAAGGTTTAAAAACCAAAGTAGGACACACTGAAGCTTCTGGGTGCCAATCAGTGACAGGTAGACTTTTAACTCGGTTATCATAACAATCAACTCATTACCTTGGGATTGCCTCTAGAAGGACTAATGGCTACACTTCTGCAGAAGGAGGGGCTTTAATGGGATCTTTTGGCTTGGTGCTCAGGACTTCTGAAAAATAGACAAGTTCGACTTGGTCATGAATATAGCGCTGTTATAGCCAGGCCTTTGCAAATCCCTTACTTCCCCTGCTGAATGTACTGATGAGCTTTCTCTTCGACAGCTCAGAAGTGCGTCAAGTGAGACACGGCGGAGTATGTGACAACCTAGGTTGAACTTTCTTCTAGCTTTCAGGTCGGGTGGAAACTAATTTGCACTCCAGTTCCTGACTCATTTCAAACCGGCATATTCACCTGACTTCATATGAGGGGTAGTGATATCTGAGAGGCTTTGGCTCCAAGGCACCAAACTCACTGAGTCTCTTCACACAAAAAAAAAATCGTGTTCAAAGCCAAGAAGAGATTCCAAGCTGTGCCAGAGCCATGGCTGGAGGAAGGAGTTATTTCCATCTCCCTAGTATGGAGACTACTGTGAAGCAACCACGTTGGCTAGGAATAGATGTTGCATTTATCCTGGGATAAATGGTGCCTGTGTTTGTCCCAGAGCAGAAAAGTGCCAGGGTTGGAATATGCACACGTTGCCCTTCAAATCAAGGTTTAGTGAACACCGATGTTTACTCTTTGCCATTTTACACTGCCGCTTTTCTGCAATGATGCAACTCCAGGTCAACACTTCAGATGCACTTCATGATGGCACAGACCAAGTGTTAACACTTCTTAGCCCCACTAACTTTTTTGAAGGTTTGTTCTGGGATAACAGACGTGGCTGTCAGAATGATTGCGCTCTGTCCCTAGGATACAATGGGTTCTCCCAAGACAAATGCAACATCTGTTTGTAGCAATGGTTGTATACCCCCCCTCCCATCTCCTGTATCGGAACTTCTACTTTCATCATACCTGGTCTAAATTCAATGCAGGGACCATCTCTTTTTGTTTTATGGGCATTCAGTACTCAATAAATGAGGGCCCCGATCCTTCACTTGAGTTTCTAAGGGCGACTGCACTTGCAGTGCAACTAATAACATGCTTTTTTTATTCTGAAACAGGGATGTGCCCCTACAGAAGAGGTTAATGAGGTTATACAAACACTCAGCTCATCTTCCGTTAGTATGAATGTAAAACAAGACATTTATACTGATGGTAAAATGTCACCTCTTCCATGAATTATGCAGTATACTCACACAGCAGAAGCAAGAACAGGAATGCTGCTCTGCTCAGCTTTATAGATATTCTATCTATTACCCATTTTATTCCAATATTCTGTGCATCTTAAAGTAAAAATAATATAGCAAGACCAGAGACCTCGATCACAGCTTGGCCTTTTCAATTATGTATCAGTCCTGATTTTCACACATTTACAGTAATTTAGAGTAAATGTGGAAAGCTCATGCCAGACTGATTAAACACCTGAAGTTACCCTTTTAACTCTCATCTTCTACTAAGAACTATTTTTTAAAATGAAATATTCAGTTTAATATCCTTATAATTTTTTAAAACAGATGCCGCACACACATACAGGTATTAGCACATTGAGCCATTATCCTTTCCATAGGCAATACATGCAGGGGGTACGGGGGGGTAATGTGCCCCCACCCCAGATATCTGCACTGACAGTGGGCCACAGGGCTGCAGCCCAGCTGGAGCCAGCACGCAGCAGCAAGGAGTTGTGCGTTGTGCCTCTTCATTTTCAACATGCACGATGTTTCTTTTCTGGTTTTGCCTTCATTTCTCTCCTTTTACTCTTTTTTCTAGCAATACAAAACCCAGAAAACCTTTTTCTGCACTACGATGACTGCTTGTACACATGATGGGGGTTTAGTCCCCTAAATTGAAACTCTGGGTTTTTAACTGTGACAATTAAAAAGCCACTATTTCAATTTAGGGGCGTCTGTCACTATTATGGCCAGCTGGGCACTGTGACATATGGTAAAGGGCCCAATCCTTTTTTCTTTTCCCCCCGCAGAGCCTACTGCCTCTCCCACACCTGGGGGGTGAGCTACCAGCAGGCCAAGTGGCCTCTGAGCTCTGGGGGGGCCTGGTGCTTCCACCCAGGGTGGCGGTGGGGCATGGGGTCACCTGGGGGGGCTGCTACTGGGTAGGTGCTGTCCAGGGGGAGCACCTTTGCCATGGAGGGAAGGTCTAGGGCCCCTCACAGCTCAGGGCCCACCAGCAGCTCCCCCCACAGTTGCAGGAGAGACAGGCAGGCTCCAGTTTTCTTTTTTCCCTTCTGCCCACGTGAGCTGCTGCCAGGCCACACAGCCCCTGAGCTGCAAGGGGGCCCAGTCCTTCCCTTCATGGTGGTGGCGCCCCGAGATCGCCCAGGCAGTGAGCTAGCTGTACGGGTGCTGCCCCAGTTTGCAGGCAGCACCCACCAGATGCAACTCTTCCCCGAGCCCGCACGCTGGAAGCCTGCCGGGCGGGCACTGTTCCCCGTATGAACTCGGGGCCAAGCTGGATCCAGTGGGAGCTGCCTGTGAGCTGGGGTAGTACCTGTGCAGCTAGCACCCTACCTGGGCAGCCCTGGGCGGGGGCACTGTGACCATGGAGAGAAAGACTGGGCTCCCCACCAACAGCAACTTGCACAGGCAGGCTCCACTGCAGGGGGCAAATAAAAAACGGCAAGGTACCTGGTGGGTGGGTGTGTGTATGTGTGTGTGTAGCATGCCCACCTCTCCCACAGCCAGAGGGTGAGCTGCCAATGGGCCCTCCATGGCAGCAGTGCCCCCCGGGTAGCACCAACCAGCGAGCAGCCCACCCAGGCAATGGTGAGGGGCACCTCCACCATGGAGGGAAGGACTGGGTCCTGCTGCAGCTCAGGGCCTGCTCGGCCCAACATGGACAGGCTCGGTAGAAAAAAAAGATCAGACCCCAAACCACGTCTGCCTTCAGCCTGCTTCTCCCATGGCAGGGTGCGATCTGTCCAAGGCTGCAACATTACAAATAGGGACACTGCAAACTAAACTGCATGCAGATGTGGTTTCAGTTGCAATGTAGCAAACATTTAATTCAGAGAAAAACCCCACACATATGTATAAGCGTGACTCAATTAAACTGCAAAAATGGCCAATTTTCATCATGTGTACGAGCATCCCATAACTCTAATGGTCTAAAAGTGCACAAGAGTTCAGAGATTCAGAATTGTTCTTAATTAGTACTTTGGCTCCCACTGCTCTGGAGGTGCTACACCAATACAACACAGTTCTGATTACTGAAAAGTTTCCCATCGTATGAGTTAGGGTCACAAAGCTGAAACCTCACTCTAAAACCAGGGATATTATTTTATTAAATGAATTATAGTAAACACTTGCAAAAGGGAAATGCTTTAATGGAAGCAGCAATGTTTCATGCCTCAACACACGAAACAAAGAGAAAGACAACTGCCAGGTAGATGTACCAATGTACATACCGATGTCATAACCGATCACCATGGCCCAGGAAAAATATAGCGAGCTGAAACAGGTCCAGCTATAAGGACAGTACCAACAGTATCACTAGTAAAGATCTGAAACTTAAATTCTGCCTGTGGAAAAAGGAAACAGGGCATCATGGAGGAAGCTTGTGGCCAAATAAAAATGTTTATTCAACAGCCTAATTTATAAATGCAAGTATATTCGTGCATGCAACTGGCCAGTTAAGTATCTAGCTGACACACAGTTCATAATCAATACCTGAATGTACAGTCACGACAGATACAGGCACAAGTGAAGTGGGCAACTGTGCATGCATTTTTGCAAAGGATAATTGCCTGACTTGTGGAGAATCAGGTGTTAGTATATAGAAGTCTTACTGCATTTTAACAACACCCATAATATACTTCTGAGCCAGAGATTTGGTAGTGGTACATGAGCAGAAAACAACCCTACATGACTTTTAATCCCAACAATCAATTTGCAGGACAAGCTGTTGGGGTGGGAAATGGGGGGCGGGAGAAGTAAAAAAGCCCAACACACAACAGGTTCTTTTAATAAAAAGAGCACATTTAACGTGGACTTGCTGAAATACCATTAATGTGGACATATTCTATGTCTTTAATTTTTTTAAACAGATTCAAATATTTAGAGAAGAATCAATGTTTTAAGGAAAAGCTTACCTTTGACATTCTTTGCCTTCCAAAAACTATAATTAATAATGTGTCCCATTGCTAGAAACCCAAAACATCAAATATAAGCCATGAAAATATAACTCTCTCAGGCTGTATGCAAAACCTGTTCATGCTGTGAATTTTGGACCTATTACAACAGGATACGTCACAAGTTGGCTTTGCAGGATGGACTGGCCCCAAGGTAAGTACAGTTAATACATCTTTGGACAAGAGATCTGACATATTTTTGCCAAAACATACCTCTCCTCACCTGCCATGAGAAACTGCCAATTACTCAAAATCAAACCTCACAAGAATGTACCACTTGGATGAAACTTCGACTGGGAAATGTCCAGGATAACATTTTGAGTCAAAACTAGGAAGAGTGAACAGCAAGTAGACCCGACACTCACGTCAAGTGAGAGAACAGGTGAACACCTGAACTTTTACGTTGGGCTCTCTTCCCCCGCCTCAATTTTTTTGGGGGGGGAGCAGGATTTTTTTTTTTTTAATCTCAAAAATTCTGCATGTTTGGCAACCCATTTCCCTTCCAGCTGTACCCTGGACCAAATTCTTGTTTGTCTAGACTGAGATAAACCAGGATAACAAGTGACCTGGCACACTTACACTGCGTCACATTGTTTCAGATGAAGTCACAACAGATCTCTCTTTCCGTAATGGAATAATACTGGAGAACAAGTATATCAAGTATAATGGAAATACTTGGTCAACCTAGAAACAAGAAACTTAGGAAAGGGAAACATCTTTAAGAAGAATTATTTCTCTACATAATTGTCTCCCTTGAGAAAACAACAAACAAAACCAAAGACATTTCCAGGGCCCCTAGAGATGTAGGGGGTGATATCCTCATATGGCCCCAGCAGTAATTCCAGAATTGTGTTTTCATTAATAGCACAAGTATATTACCCAGAATAATCTCTACAGAGTAGGGAATTTTCTTGCTAAACAGCAAAACGGCTGCATTTTTATGCTTGAACATTACACACAATTCTTGCACATTTGTTTTAATGATATTATACAAAATCCTGGTCCATTTGAAACCAGTTAGACCTTCACCATTGTCTTTATTGAGGCCATAACGTACAATATCTGCAGAGCACTAACTATTTTCTCTTTATGAAGTCCATTTCATGAACCTGTGGTTGATAACTGAGGACTAACCATGTAATTAGTGTTTACTGAACTGGAGCCGAGTATGCCTCAGGGCCGGAAGGAAAAGGAACGTGACTCATTTTCACATAATGGACCTGGGATTTTATTGTACGTTTGTTTGCTTCAGGGCTATGCAACTTCAGTGCAGCCAGGGACCACAGGCCACACTGGTTTGACGCCCTTCGACCCTGTACTGCACAGGCCACATGCTGTGGGAGCAGCCCCCCGGGATCCTACTGCCATGTGGACTGTACCAGTAGTGGAGCCCACCCCGCAAGGGTGGAACACAAACCACTCCCATTGCCTTCTGCGGGGTATGCACCCCCCCCACCGCACTGGCTCTGCTGGCAGTGCATGGCCTCCTGGGCCCTCCCCCATCACGTGGCAATGGCAGAGGCAGTCATCATGGCCCATAAGCCACATGTTGACCCCTTGTAGGGGACAGCTCTGGTTTATTCAATCAGAACTAATGTTACCAGATCTAGAGTGCTATAATACTGATCTTGGAGCTAGTCCAAGAGAAATGGGGAAGGTTTAGATCTTATTTTACAAGAGGTGAAAGCAGTAACACAGATGCAAAGATTAAGCCAAGAGAGCCATTGCGGCCTTCTAATCTGTCATTCAGTGCAACAGAGGTCAGAGAAGTTCCCTGATTTAGCATGTTTTTTTTTCAGCCAGAGAATATTTTTTAGAAAAATGTCTAATGGTCATTTTAAAAATCCCAGTGAGGAAATTGAACACAACCTTTAGAAAGCAGCTCCAATCTGTGATACCCTCCCTGTTAAAAAAACCTCAAAAAACTGCACCGTGTTTCTAGTTGGGTTTCCAGGCATTTGCTGTTGGCTTTTCTTTTTTTTCTTTTTTGGGGGCGGGCAGTTTAGTCTCCTAGATACAAGAGTTTTTAAAAGTTATTATCTAATTTCCATTCCATGTGTTGGTAGAAAACACACTTGTTTGTATGAAGTGAAGTACATAGAGCTCCTTGAATCTGTCATCCTTTCCAGTCCTTCAATCATTCTTACATCTATTCCTAATTTTCTAACAGCCTCCTTGAATTGTGGATACCAGAACTGTTTTCAGCATCAGTTGCACCAGTGCCGAATAGAAAATATAATATAACCTCCCCGTTCCTATTCAATACTCACCTGCTTATAGATCCAATAATCACTTGGTCCAAGTCACAGTGACAGCTTAACTTCACCTGACTCTTCGTCATCATCATCAATGTATCCTTTTCTGAGTCAAGTTAACCCAAGGTAAGAGTCCGCCAACAATTCTTTGTTCCAAGATAAATGACATTTAGTTGTATTAAAACACATAGCCGAGACTAGAGAGCTGCTTCTGATTACAAAGGAACTTCTGCTGCCGTGCTGAACATAAAGAAGATTTTAGCACAATCCCATTTAACATTCCTACATAATCTTGAAATACTAATAACCGGGACATGATTTATTATCCAGGATGCTGGGGTCAAAAGGTCTTGCAAAAATCAGACAGTAAAAAATTTTGCTAAAAGGGAAGGCGTATTTTCCCACTGTATTACACACTGTACTCTGCATTTAATACTGTTCAGATCTGGAATTACTCGAGATGCTGTATCAATGGTTCAGCTAGTACTTTCAGTAGAGAGTAAAATTGGAGTTTTCCCACATTTTCTATTCATTATTGGTATGACAACTTTTGTCACGTGGAAGTCCACTTTAACATCTAGCAGGAAACCAATTTTTCAGCTTCAGACATTAGATAACTCCTTCATTTTTAAGCCAGTTGTTTTTTAATCCAGACTTGCCCTACTGAAACAGAGATTAAATCTCATTGTCGTAGCTCATGCCTGTTTACATCCATGTAAAGAGGAAAGTGTATTCTTACCAAATGTCATTTCCACCAACTAAAATAGCCATCTTATGAGGAAATGCAATACACAAAGATTAACATTTTCAAACAGGAATTTCTAACCCCATAATTAGGCCACCACATTGTGGCTTCATTTGTATTGCGCTGAGTCTCACATCTGCCATGCTGCTAGGCACAAAACATTTTAGGCATTTAGATGAAGCATACTGATCTCTTGGAGGTATGTAAAATGTAGGCAGAGTTCCCATTACAAAAGACTTAGCAAGATTTCCAGCACTGGTTTTGCTTCTCAGCCCAGGAGTAATGTGATAATATCTTTTTTTTCCATAACTCAAAGTGCAAACATGAGTGAAAAAATAAAAGGTAATATTTAACTGATTATTTCAGCTTTTTTAAACGAATTCCTCAAGCTTTGGTTCTGGCCATGGTGAGAAGTTTGGAGATATGAGAAAATGAGGATGTATTTTTAAAGCTAGTGCAAGCAACCATAGTTACTGTACGGTTTATAATGTACTAATCTCCAATACTTCTTCTGCAGCATCAAAACAACCTGGAAGAGATGACTGCTCAAATTGTTTGGCAAGCAGAAATTCAAAAGATTTCCTTTGCTCTCGTCCTCTGTATTGTGTGGGATAGATAAGCTGTTGTCTCTAAGGATGTAAAACCAAGTCTTGAAAGCCAATTGATCCAATTTCAGAACTGCACAATGGGAGCTGGCTGGTGGGCTGGGCAAGTTCATGGCAATGCCTCTAACTTCAACACTTATGTAGATGGTTATGCAAATACTCCTGAAGTGGGCATGTTGTGTAAGCAGCTCCAAAGCCAGACTATCCAGCCTTAAGTGGATCATGTTAAAATTTACATAGAGGGCAGGTCTTCAAATAGTGCGTGCTGTAATGACATTCAAATCTTATTATTGCGCATAATACATGGGGTTAAATTCTCGCCTGACAAATTTCAGTGGCATTCCACTCCCTCCCGCCACGCTTGAATGTGGCCTATGGCCTGGACTCTCTTTTAAGGCCCTTTACACCAAAGTGCTTGCTCGTAAGTAAGAATACCAATTGCTCAAGACAAGCTCCGATAGCCTGGTTTAGATGGTATCACAACCAGCTCTAGAAAGGTACATGTAAGAGCTAGAAGAAAATGAAATATCTAAATGCTTTTTAAATTACTGGGGTACAATGTGAGGTGGGGGAAATGATGAAGAACTGCTACGAATGTGGTATGAGAGAAAGAGGAGAGGAAGCTATCTGGGGAGAAAGGGAATTCAGAAGACTCACTGCCTCTTCCCCAAAATGTTACGCTGTCCTTTCAGCAACCGATTGCAGTTTTCACCACTCCGTGAGTCTCTCTACTCCTAAAGTCCAAATGTGCATGGTTTTACAGACAAGGGTCAGTTTTGGTATATATTGCCATTAAAAGGACAACTGGAAGTAGTGAAAAGAAATCTATAATCACTCAGGGAAATTAATACGAGATGATAACAAATACTTGACAAATGTATTCCAAAGTGTAGGGTAACAATATTTAAAATCGTTTATCTTCTTTTCTTTCTTTCCATGTTGCTAATAGTAGAAGAACATATTTTATAGTTCCCCTTCTCCTGTCCCTTTCCCCCTCCTCCAGGATCCTTAGATTTCCCCTGCAAGAATGGGGTTTAATACGAAATTCATGATCCATACTCTCACAGCAGTAAGCAACTCCAAGCTGTGAATCAGTGGCCTAAGCAGTTCATCTCTCGTATGGCCAAATGCAAGCCCAGGTCTTTCTCTACAGAATACTAAGACACACCCGCTTGTGCCTTAGTGCTCTGGTGGTAATGGGTTAAAAAAACCTCATTACACCTATGACTATTTCAAATCCTAAGGGAGGTAAGTTACTACCTATCCTCAGAAAGTTGAATCAGGAGTACGTTCCACTTATAAAACCACCCTAATGGGAAACACTTAAAGAACATAAAGGGACTGAAACTGATGAGGTCTACAGAAATTAATTAGATGTCTACATTAATTACACTTCATAAATACCTAGGGAATAAAAATATCTTTTCTACACGTGTACAGACCTTGCAGAAATCTACATCAGAGAAATAATGCTTTAAATTAAATTCTAGGGGGTAATAAAACATTATTTTCCATTGTCTACTATATTATTGGTATTTTTCCATAAAAATATAGGAGAATGAAGTCATAGAAATCCTAGAAAGGGAAAGCTCACAAGGCAAAATGCCTGAACGATTTCTATTCTCAAATAGGGATCAACAGATAGCATGCTATGAACAGATGCTATTGATATTCTACTATTATAATTTAGTGCTTGTGCGCGTGCGTGTGCACATACAAGCAAGTATGTCCAAGAATGTTAAAACTGACAAACAAACAAAATATTTAGAAGACATATTTCCATGTTCACGCGGGGTGGGGGGGGGTTTCACAACTGAAAAGTAGTACAACTATATAGATATTTTGTACTGGAGGCCTCTCTTTACTCTTGATTTTACACTACAGGTATGTTGGTATTGCAAAGAACAAAGTTAATAGAGCAGGTTGTCTACATTCATCCTTGAATTGGAGTTTAATATTAGTTAAGGGGTAAAGAAATCTTTTTGCAAACTTAATTTGGAGATTACTAGAAGAGCAAGGGTTACAGTCTGAGGTGAAAATATCAAAACCTCAGGAAAACAATATTAAACTGGTCGGTCCATGCTTTTTCCTGGAAAGGATGCCAAGGAATGCACATTATCCCATCCTGCTCGTTCTTAATAGGATCTCTCCCTTTTCCCTTTTTGGGGTGGGAGGGAAAGTAAAAACTGGATATGGGTTAAGATCTCCATTTGCTTGTTGGATTGAATTGTTTGTTTGAGCTTTTTGGAGGGAGTTAGAAGATGGAGTCAGTATGGTCAGCGTCTTCCTTGGTGTAACTTTTTTCAGATAAGTATTTTTCAATGTTCCCCTAAGGTGGCCAAACAGCATTCGATTAATTTCTCTTGGAAAATAATTCAGGAATGAGATCCCCTTAACTAAAATATCTTCATCATTCGCATGCTTTGGCCTGAAATCCCTTCTGTCAGTATACCCAGGAGAGAGCATCTGGCACAGATACTAACAAAGCATTTTAAAGGTTTGATCTAAATCCCATGGAGGTTAGAAGAAATCTTTTATTCTCTCCAATGGGTTTTGAATAAGTACAAAATGCTGCATGGGTTAACAGGAACCTTTGCTTTCTGCAATGGGGTGTTGCAAACTTAGGGCTGCAGGACTTGGCCCTAGAAGAAAACACAGCACTAAAATCAGCAGCAGCAAAAATGTTACAGACAGAGCTAAAGAGTTTACCGTGTGGCGTCTCTACTAGTTGTAATCATGCTCAAGCAGTAAAGTATCCGCTCCCGTTTTCCAGGACTGGCAGCTGGGATGAGTGCTGCTCCCACTTCACAAGATTAGGAAGCTGCAGTTGGTGTGGCCATTCAACCCAAAGAGATGGTGACCTTACAGTGGGCTCACAGGAGCTGGAGACCCTATGCCATGGTGTACTGATAAATTTGGCCCTGAAATGCGAACCCCCAAAATACCGTTAAAAGTTATTTTTCAGTAGAACTACAGTTTATGTAACGTAAAATTCAGTAAGAAAGGAATAATAAAAACGACCTTTTTTATAAAATGCCAGAATAAAAAGAGGATATTTTTACTTTTAAAATAAATGATTGGGGTGGGGGGACTCATCTAGCTTCCTTTGTAGTTGAAAAAGTTGATTTTAGGTACTGTTGTTTGCTCTTCCTTTGGGGTGTAGTATAGTAACGTATTTGTAAGAGCTGTTCAAAGGATACTTATGTCTTTGAAAGTTTTATCAAATTACTGGTAAATGCATATGTGGATTGTACAAGGGAAAAAACTGTTCAATGGGTAAAATTTAAATCTCTGTTGAACTAGTTGGGAACAAAACTGGGATTCAAGACTTAACAGTGAAGGCATAGCATAGTTCTGATCAGCTTCTGATTTTTGAAACATGCGCCCACAAACAAAACACCATCTCATTGACATATAAGACTATATAATAATTGCACTCATCAACTTTTTAGAGTTAAAGGGACAATACCTAGCACTTCCACAGTACCTGGATTCCCGATTGCTTTTTAAACTTTGCATGGAAAAGGTTACAGCTGAAAGGTTACAGCTAAGTACAAGAAGACCTAGAGTTCACCATAGCAGCAACGCCAGATTTTACAAAAAAAAGGAAAATATTAGACAAACCCAGTTGAAACATTTGGGAAAGTTTTAGCTTAGCAGCCACTGTATATTTTGGGGTAAGGACTCCTGAGTAACTGCTTTGTTTCAGTCTTTCACTGGGACAAGGGGAAAAGCATGCCAGATAGGGCACAGAATAAGCAGGGTAACAGTGATCACCTTCTTACTATTGCCATAGAACTGGTGCATGAGCAATTTTTAAACAATTAGAAATATATATGTCAGCAGGACTGCACAAACTTCATCCAAGAGTGCTGAAGGAGCTGGCCAAAGTCATCATGGAGCCCCTGGTGAAACTCTTCCAAAACTTGCGGCACTCCAGAGAGCTCCCCGAGGCCTGGAAGAGAGCCAGTGTTGTGCCCATCTTCAAGAAGGGGAGAAGGGAGGACCCAGCTAACTATAGGCCAGTTAACCTAACTTGTATCCCTGGGAAAATCCTAGAAATGTTCATTAAGGACTCTATGTGTGACAGCCTTGCAGAAGGTAGGATTCTGAAAGACAGACAGCATGGTTTTGTCATGGGCAGGTCTTGTCTTACCAACCTCCTCTCCTTTTATGACCAGGTAACTTGCCACGTGGATAAGAGAGAGGAGATTGACACCGTATACCTTGACTTCTAAAAAGCTTTTGATCTGGTATCCCATAACATTCTTGCAACAAAATTGGAGGATTATAGCTTAACTGCAAGAAAGTTAGGTGGGTAGGAAGCTGCCTGTGGGGTAGGACCCAGAGCGTCCTAGCAAATGGATCTGTGTCACATGGGGGAGAAGTGGCAGTGGTATCCCTCAGGGGTCAGAGCTTGGTTCAGTGCTAGTCAACATCTTCATCAATAATTCAGATGTGGGGGTAAAGAGCTCACTGGCCAAGTTCATGGATGAGACCAAGTTATGGGGAAACGTGGTCACACTTCAAAATAGGCTACAGGTACAGGCGGACCTAGTCACGCTGGCAAGTTGGGCAGATGAGAACCAGATGAAGTTCAATATCAAGAAATGTAAAGTGCTCCACCTGGGCATGAACGGTCCCTTACACACCTACCAGCCTGGCAACACTAATCTGACCAGCACTACAAATATAAGGGACCTGGGAGTAATAACAGACCACAGTATGAACATGAGCTGGCAGTGCAACGCTGCAGCCAACGGGGCAAATAATACTCTGGCATGCATCAATCGATGCATCTCCAGCAAAAGCAAGCAAGTGATTCTTCCACTCTATTTGGCTTTAGTGAGACCACAGCTGGAAAACTGCATCCAGTTCTGGGTGCCGCACTGCAACAAGGACATAGTAAAGGTTGAGAGTCCACAGAAGGCCCACCCACATGATCAGAGACTTGCACAGCAAGCCATACAAGGAAAGGCTGAGAGACCTGGGATTCTTCAGCTTACCGCTACATCAAGAGCTCAGTGAACAACTGTTCACCGGGGCACCCTTGGGGAAAACCAGGAATAATGGTCACAAAATCCTTATAGACCATTTCAGGCTCAAAATTAGGAAAAACTTCTTGACAGCTAGGGTGTCCGGACTGTGGAATAAATCCCTCCAGAGGTGGTGCAATCACCTACCCTGGCAATCTTCAAGAGGAGACTGGATGGTCACCTCACTCAGATCATCTGACCCCACCTGTGTCTCCTGCCTGGTTCAGGGGGCTCGACTCGATGATCTTCGAGGTCCCTTCCAGCCTCATAGTCTATGAATTTATGAACCACTGAATCTTTAACACTTCTCAATTATCTCAATTATTATCACTAGAACCTTGTAATCTTCACAAGAAAGAACACCTGACCTCCTACGTCAGTTCAGTAGTAACTCAAAACAAAGGATTTCCTATGCCACCAACAAGGGTATTCGCTGGAAGTTTCCATCCAAGCATTGATCAATCATACCACCACTCAGCTGGCAAGACAAGAACCCAGCCCAAAGGGCTATTACAGTAGAAGGCGCCCACAGACATTCCTTATCACAGATAGGATATGAAGTTAGACATTTTTGATTGGCACATAGCACGCAGCCAGTTCCTATTTGATGCACAGTGGAAGTCTTGCTAGCAGTAGCATGAGTTGCTCAGCCATATCAGGAAAGAGTTGAGAAGTTGCCAATTTTCTCCCCCTTAAGAAAAAAAAAAAAAAAGCTAAACTTTCTACAACTTTGTCACTGAGGCTTGTCTATTTACTAGACAGAGGCAGCAGCCTCACTTTATTAAAGCGTAACGAACATAAAGGTTATGAACGCGAAGGCAAAGAATTAGCCCTGAAATGATCTGTGCATGCTGACTGCTCACTGACTGCAACCGTTTTTACCTGTTATTACTTTTTTAAAATTCAGACCATGCTTCGACATTAAACAGCGGCTGAGAGAGACTGAGCCTCCAAACAAAGAGAGAACAAGGAGAGACTGCAGAAAGTTTCTCTCCTCTGAACTGAATACACGACGCCAGCCTTCGATATTCTACCTGCACCCCTAGCAAATTTTATGCAAGTAGGGTGTAGCCAATCCTATTAAATATCATGATGCTCTTTTTGCAAGATGAATTGGGTATTAGGGCTCTATACTCTACCTGGCATCCTTCTTAATTACAGTGTGAAAGCAGAGCGAGAATGTGTGGGCTTCAGGACTAAACTCCCCATCACCTGCAAAGGAGTCAATATTTTACCCTAAAATGACAGCTTTTCATCAGCTGTGCTCTCCCCTCTGTAGAGTGGTCACAAAGAAAAAGTCATCACATTTGGAAACAGACTGCAACTCAATACTGATAGCATCAGTAATTTCCTATTCCAAACAACCGTTAAAAAACTAGCATTTTAAGAAGAAAGTGGAGATTCTTATAATCATACTCGATGACAAACATGTATGCATTACCTCAGCATTTCCGATAGGAAATTAGAGGGAACACTGCAAACACCAAGTTTGTATTATCTATTCCTGATAGAAAAATAGCTATTTTTCATCATCAGTCTTTGGTAACTTTGGGTCAATTTTGGCTGTTTAAGTGACATCCACTGTTCACTTATTGCCTTTTATTTTCTGAGTCTGAATAATACCTCTGGCAATTTTCTGTCACAGTAAAAATGCAATCAAAAGTACTAGAACTGTTCACACCCTGTTTTTATTTGCTTTTCAAGGCTCACAATGGAAGAATGTCACCCATTTCTTGTCATTCCAAAAGTATAAACTACTTCATCCCTTAGCGACAGATCCAGCCCCGAGTCTGAACTCAGCCCCGCGCGGGTTTGTGCAGAGCTGCGTGCTGCAGATTAATTAAGGTCAGCGGCATTATTATTTTGCAGAACGTTTTTTGTCACAAAGACAAATTAAGGGAGCTTGGTCAGGTTATAATGATAGTAGCTGAAACCAATCAAGAGGAGCTATCAGGGGCTTTGAGTTGACAAGCTAGGCAACAAGCCATCTTCCCCACCACCCTACCCCACTGCCCCAACCCCCCGCCCCCTCCAGACAGCTGAATTTTCCACTCATTTTCATTGTCTGAGATTTAATTTGGCCCTGCCATGTCAGCGAGGGGCAGAGGGTGGTCACGACTTCTCTGCCTTTCCAGCAACAGTCGTGGCACTGACAGCTACCAAGCCAGAGCTATGGCAGCTCAGCACCCTGTCAGTGAATGAGGCACAGCTAATGCTGCGTGTCAAGAGGCCACGTGGAGTGCCATTAAAATTCATTACCATCACAAGATTGAAGGCCTAAACTGATGCTTTTGACAAGCCTGAAATCAGCAAATGAGGATGGCAAGAGGAAAAGGCATGGAAAGCTGGCTAATTTTACAGCCGGGATCTCTTTTCTCCCCGTCACCACTTGTTTCTTTTTCATTTCAACTAGTGTAACATTAAATGAACTGCTTTTATTTTCCTCTGCTAAGCCTATTAGGATTTAACTATGGAAAGTTGAAGCAATTTTTTTTTCTGCTTAAGTTGTTTCAGCGCTGAAAGGCTGGGCTCCAGCTGTCAGGCCTCCCAAAGGTTCGATAAGATTAATCCTAAAAGATCTTAGCATCATCCCCAAGGTTGTAAAAGCCCTACATCTTCAGATAAAATTGTTTTATTGCATCCCGTAAGTCAGATTTGTGGCCAGAGATGAAGACAACCAGTTTTAAGACAAGGGAAGTATGCAACACCTGTTTTACCCTAGTTTCCAGTTAGATGAATCCATTTAACCTTTTGCCAGATTAGATGTAGAAGGCCTGGCCAAGACTTTAGGCATATGTGGGGTCAGCTACCTACTAGTTACTCATCATTGGCATAAACAGGAGGAGATTCAGGTCCATAGGGTCTACATTCACTTACAAGTTCAGTGAAAATGAGGTTCAACTCCAGTATCATGCTACCAATTGTAATTACTCCTCCTGATTTATCCTGGTGGAAATCTCACTTGTGTCAGGGAAGCCACAATAAGAGAGAAGTAGGGAACTGAATGAGGCCCACCATCTGGCTGCTGACTTGTTCTTTATGGTTTAAGAGTTAATGCAAGGGTAATAGCCCCTATCAGAGCTGTGTCCTCTAATGAAATAGAGCCAGTTCTCTTGGTGAGACATAATAGTACATTGTGCTTCTACAAACCCTTTCACCCAAGGACCATAAAGCATTATATATACTCCTATTAAATTATATAATGCCCCCATGAGGTAGGGAAATTAAACAACTTTTTCTAAAGTCACAGAACTAGGATCACAAAATTGCAAGCCCATTTTTAACCCAAAGTCAGATATATAGGCTATGGGCTAGGCTGGCTTTTTTAGCAAGGGCTTTATTTTACTGATATGATTTTCCACTACTAACCCATTAGACTAGGGACAATATATCTAGCAGTTCGACTAGCAGTTATATGCCTAAATTATACTCGACTTAAACTACTTGAATTGATGTCCACCAAACTGGGATCTGTTGTCAGACATTAGTATGCAAAGCATACCATACTCAATGAAAAAGACTAGATATTCATGTTCACCTGTTAACTGTAGCATCTTCTCATAAACAAGAATAATAGTCTAAAACAGGGGTTCCCAAACCGTGGGAGTACACAAGGCATCTCTGTGGGGTACACAGGACAAATTGTGTTATGGCGAATTTAATTTTCATTATACTGATTGCCATTTAAAGGGTTAAAATATAAAACTATGCTGGTAAGGGTATATAGGAGCTGATAAATCCAGAAGGTAAATGTGCAATAAGAAAAAGCTTGGGAACTTTTGGTCTAGGACAAAAACACAGCTTCTTTCAACAGACTAGAAAATGTATGCCTACCTTGCTCAAGGGGCCCAATTTTTCCTAACAGAGGCTTTCGCTTGACTTGGTCAGTATTTTTGGCATATGCAGTAAGACTTGAGAACATTCTCAACATCACTGTTCACTTAAAACAAGTATAACATCTCTCTGGCCCTACTCTTACATTTTTCAAACCTTAAAAGACTTCAAATTTCTTTTTATATCTATTTTTGCAATACCGTAGTGATTACCATCCTGAGCTTTTAACCTAAAAACCATCTAGTATTGCAAGCCCCCCCTCCAATTGATAGTAGAAGCTAGGAATATGTTTTTTCTCGCCACTCTGTAGTAATGACCTTACATACTTTTTTCAGGACCTCATATTCAGGTGTAGCTCTAGCAGTAATCACCCTCATTTCATTTGAGACAAGACATATTTCTTTTTCAAAACCGGATGGATATGTACACAATCTGGACATTACTCTACTGTGCTTTTATTAAACACTCCAGAGAATGTGGCTTCAACATCCACCCTTTTTCTAGGTTTGCAAATCCTACATTTTGGCTGAACAGTTAATTCCTGTATTCTTGAGGGAAATGTTTGTTAGATTCACTTTAGCAATGGCAATACATGTCCTGCATCTCATAAATAAAAACATGAGACTTCCCATGTACATTAAATAAACTATAAGTTTGGTTTTTCTCTCTCTCCATTTGAGCAAATTTGAAACAAAATAAATGTTTAATGTGTATGATATTTAAGCCACAGATATTGTGTTTTGACCACACTACTGTAAGAGAAGTGCTTCCATCCCCTCACTGCAAGTATCCATTCTTGCCAGCCAGGAAGGGAATTTTAGCTATGCCTTTAACCTTACTCTGATCCACTTAGACTCTTTACTTTGTTAGCTTCAGTCCCAAGGATAGTATTTACACGGCATTCATATTTTTTTGCTGGGTTAGGGTTAGCCTAGCAGCTCTAGCTCTTCCCGTAGCTCTGTTTTTCTAACCACATCCTTTGATTGCTTAGGTAATATCAACTCCTCAGCATAGACTTTATACACTTGAATATGGTACAGCTCCCCACAGCTCCTTTTCAAAAGTTGCAGAACTGAACAAGGAGAGACCAAGCACCTGACTGGGGTTAAAAGCACCAAATACCTTAAAAACACAGCTCTTGATGTCACCAGAGAAATTCAGTGCACGGTATGTCTTTAACCTCCACATTATCCAGTGAAACAGACACGTATTCTATTTTCTGGAAGACACGCACTACTTTAAACTACTAAGACAGCCTCGGTGTCAGACATCTCCTTTGTTCTCAGCCCAAAAATGGGCTGCATCTTTTTATTAAGCCTGAAATGAAAATGCAAATTAAATATTTAGAAAAGCTCTTTTGCCATTTCAGTGGAGAAGAACGTTCTTATTGTCTAACAGGCAGAACATTTTTATACGTGTGTATGTATTTTACTATGTTTCACAGGTATCGTGTCGGAAACAGGTTCACAAAAAGGCTCTGAATGTACACAGCCCTTACAATGAGTAAAACAGAACTGGAGTTCCTTTCCTAGAGCAGTTCAGGACTATACTCACCAGCGCTAAAGCAGAAATAGGGGAAAGTATGGACCAGTGGATAAAGGGCTAAACTGGGGTTCAAGAGGCCTGAGTTCTGCTCCCAGTTTTGGTGCTGAACTGTTGTACAACACTGAGCGAGCCGCTTCACCTCCCTGCACTTCTGTTTCCCATCTCGTGTCTCATTCATTTAGCCTGCAAGCTCTCCCTCTCACTGTCCATCTGGAGAGTACCCATCACACTGGGTCTTCTGCACGCTACCAAAATACCACTAAATAATTAGATACAAGCACATGTGGGTTTAATAAACTTGGTTTCAGACTTCATGAACAACTAAGGAGCCTTTTGCTGACTGCCTGCCATCTGGGGTGGTTCAAGCACCCACACTGAATGCCTTCAAGAGAAATTTGGAGGCTTCTTTTGCTGGCATCCTATGACCCCAGCTGACTCCCTGCCTCTTGGGCAGGGGGTTGGACTCGACGATCTTCCGTTGTCCCTTCCAACCCTAATGTCTATGAAATCTCTACCCTGCTTTGGAGATACCTCCCCATCCAGTGATAATGCCAGCACATCAGCACATGCATCTTGCTATTGGCAGAGTTGTCCTAAAACACTCCTGAATTCGAAATGATTCAATAAAGCCAGCAGCTAAGGGAGTAAGCCTTTGGTTTTGCCTGTCCGACAGGCTTTCAATTATCAACTCACGTTTTTTTTCCTATGTGTGTATTGGTGGATAAATGCTCATCTTCACAGAGGGGAGTATTAAAGCCACAAATATAAAATTATTTCCCCTCTCCCCCTAAACTTCCAAAAAGTTCATTACCAAGCCAAAACCTTGTGCGTCCAGAAGCTGCCTACCCCAAGTCTGAAACTAGGGGTTCATGAAAAACCACTGAGGCCTCGCTAAATTCCTGGTCTCTCTAAATTCAAGGGGGAAATGCTCCTACAACTTTATTACAGCCAGAATTTCCCCCTACTGATACTGAAAATGAGCATGCCTCATAGCAGCAGGGCTGGATTAACCCTTTAGTGAGCCTGAGGCAAACAAAACTTGTGGGCCCCTACTTCATACTGTGTTTATATTACTTTTTCCCCACTCAATAATTATAATATGTACAATAAGCACAACTGGCCCTGATAAACCAGAAGCAACTGCTTTGTTTTAACAAACATAAGTGTCCTTGAAGGTGTCAGACAAAGCTTAGCAATGAACTTAATCAAAAAATAAAAAACCCAAAAAGCTGGAATATGTTTACTACCAAATGAGCAAGTCACAGAGGGGTTTCAAGCAAAGAATCTTTTAAAAGAGCAAGTTTCTCAAGGGGCAGACCTTTGGCTTTGTGTTTCCCTCTTCTGGGGAAATGTTCACAGTCTGCTATTTTACAAGAGTGGTAATAATACAGTACAATGAGACAGACCTCCTTAGCTCTCTCTTCAAGGAACGCTAGGATGCTTTAATATTTAGCTTCACAATAAAATCCCGTGACCCATAAATGATATCTGAAGTTGCAAAACAGTTGGGAAGAACTATATGGAATACTTCGGTCCTGCTACTGCCCTTCTTTCTCGGGCAAGACTTCCTCTGAAATCAATAGGCATTTTGCTTGTAATTAGTTCAGGATCAAAGTCATCATCTTTGTAAGAAATGTGTTAAATGAAGGTCAACTGCCTTGTATTACTGAATATTTGACACTGATTAAGAGCAACCATGATTAAGGATGTGAGGCATACAATTGAATATTACAAGCTAGAGATGTATATCAGGATGCTACTATCAAAATTTACATCATCTGTAAGGTTGGAGTATAGAAAAAAACATCGGGTCGGATTTTGATATCCCTTGTGCACTTATAAATCCATCACCTTTTACACTTCAAATGAAACATGTGGGGCTGGATCCTGCTCCCCCTGAAGTCACAAGATCGATGTGGTGATGATAGAAGGATTGTCATGCAGTTGTTCCGGATTTGCAATGATGAACACAGTATAAGGATTTACTGTGGTGCACACAGCATAAAGATGGTCAGGGCAAGTGTGCAGTTACTTTAGGTGTTCAGGCACTGCTCATCACAGTACCTGAGCATGTAATTATAAATTAGACAGATGTCAGAGACAGATCATTAAGAATCAGAAAACTCGCAACATGGAGTTTTCACAAGACATAATATTTGGCAGACAGAATCAACTTCATTTAATTCCTCCTTTCAGAAAGTGTTACAATCCTGCTCAACAATGGCAATGGCAATTAAAAAGGACAAGCCAAGCTACAATGGGCTGAATAGAGCCACTTCAAGCACTAGACCTTAAACAGATGCTTCTTTTGGTAACATAAAGGGCCCTATGGCTCCTTTAGGTAGCCATTGTTGTGCCAAGCCCCTTGGGGACAGCTTTAAAAACTATGCGCTCACATTGACATGATGTGTTCATTGTGTCTTAACAACTGTGCAGCCGAGGCCTCAGCGTGGAAATCAGGAGAAAAAAAAGCAGCGCACCTGGAGTCCTGCCTTCCATGAAGCAAGGACTTATGGGGCGGGAGTTTGGTGACCAAACGATTTAGTAACAGATGTCTATTCCCAAGCTGGGAGGCCCTCAGTTCGGTACAACTACACAGAGAGGGCTAAGTCCCCTGCTGGAAGATAGCTTAGCCTTCCCAGCAGACAACTGAATCCCTAGTAATTTATTTTACCCACTGCTGTGGCTTGGAGGCTCTCCTGCCTGCAGGGCACGAATTACAAAAGGCACACTGGGTCATCCGCTGGGATTTTAATGCTGCTCTTCCTAAAATTAAGGAAATAAGCCTGTTTTTAAGCTTGCTCTGAAAAGTTGCTTCTTCATGTTAAACAGCACAGCAAAAAATTCTCAGGAATGAACAGAGAGAAAACCTTATTCAACCACAGAAAGTTAAATGTCACTCTATTTCAATCCAACCTTAATTACATAAACAGTGAAATTTGCACAGTTAATAGTCAGCAAACAAAAGCTATTGGGAATAGCACAGATAATTTAATAAACCTAACACTGCGAACCTGGTGGTCTACCTGCTAAGGGTTTCAAAATGGGTGGTGAGGCTCAAATAGCAACACGTGAGCTTGCGAGTTTGTCTATTATTTGTTTTGTCGTAATAAGGGAGACTATGAGCTGGGCAACTGTGTACCTAATTTTGCACAGAGAATGATGCACGTCATCTTGAGTTTACCGCTAAAGGGGTGAAGGGCGGGTCGGTAAGAATGAAAATGTTTGCTTCCGATTACTGGAGTTTCTCAACTTTTGGCCAACACCCATTAAGCCATGCTGTTTGGCGATTCAAACACTGCATGCATCAAAAAGGCAATTGAAAAGGCTTGTTTTAAAAGTAAAACCAAAGCATACTGCGTACAAATGTCATAAAGCGGGACGTGTGCCGTCTTTATCTTTTTGCAGGCAACTCTGTAGTCATACCTAAAATAGGATAAATGTGCCAGGAGAACAGAAAAGTGGTTGTACAAAAGCGAGCTGGGGATGTGTACTTACTCGGGGGCACTGCTGTGTTGTCACCGAAATTCAGGTCTTTGATCTGCAGCACTCAGTGTTTACTCGGGCAAAACTGTCATTGAGGAGTGCAGACACTCCACTCCAATGCCTTAAAAATTGTGCGAAGGAGAGTGGAGATGAATGTTTTATATTGTTCCTCTAAGCCTACAAAAGTCCCTCTAAATTAATATCACATGATCTGGGACCACTAAGATAGGGGGCTGGGAAAGCTGAAGGTGCGTGGAGAAAAGTGAGCATTATGCACAGCCCTGGGAATGCACACCGTTTTTGTGAGAAATACAGGACTGAAGGCTGCCCGGTCTGCTTTTCCTCTCACTGAAAAGTGAAGTGAGTAGGTGGAGACTCAATGCTATAACAATTAGCAAGTGAACCAAGGGGCAGAGGCACTGATGAGCCACACTAAGGAGCTGTTTGCCAGATGCCCCCAAATACATGGGATTTGCTATTCAAAGGACATCTGCCCTCCTACTTACTCTGCAGACCCACAGCCCTCTCTCTCAAGGGGATAATGTGCCCATACATAATTGACTCTGTCCCTGAATATATTTTACCATTATATGGGAGAGGACCATTGAAGCAGGGGCAAAACTGAGGCCACCAAATTCTTTCCACATCTGAACACAGCTCTAAGATAACTTCAGTGTATCCATGTACTTTATCCATGTGCTCTGCCGAACTAGGCCAGCATGCCTGACACCTTGCGGGTTCAAACTCCAGGTAAGTCTCAATCTCTAAGAATCACTACAAATCCAAATTCCCACACCCAGCTTTTATGAACATGGCAGAGTCTAACCAACAAGCAATGACTGGGTTTCTTCTCTGCAAAACAACAGTGTTTACTTTTAAATTGGAGAGTAATGAAGTAAGACTTGCACAGAGAGATCTCTTTTTAGCCCCTTGTAATAACCCTCTTTTAATTTAAGTAAGAACAAGAGTTTGTCCCTTTCTCTATTATGCACAGCTAGAGGAGATATTTGTACAGAGAATGGCGACATAATGAATATGCATATTATGACGACTTGAGGTTGAAATCCAGGACTATGCTGCAAACCAAAGTATAATTGCATTCCCAATGATTTATCACAGACTTCTGGAAGTTTGTGTTGCGAAAGATGTAGTTTATCCCTCCTCGGTACAATATGGGTCTCCCCACCAAAACGCAGAACAGCCTTCAGAGAACAATTATTCAGTTGTTACGTTCAGAATTCCTGAAATATTTTTCTAGTAAAATGTACCATACAGAAACGCAACTGCTTTGAAATCTTCACCGTATTATACTTTTGTATAGCAGGGGTTTTTATTACCACTTGTTTATAAGCGTCTTTATATAAACCCAGGTACCCTATTGACAAATGAAAAATTGAGGTGAAAAATTTCTCTGACTCACTTTTCATTTATACTTGTACACAGTTAAACTGTACCCTTTAAAACAACAGTCATCTAGGATAAATTATTCATATGTGTTATTCAAATATAACATGTTCCTCTGTAATTTCTTCCACAGTAGGAGACAAGGAAGTTGAACAGCAGTTCTTGGATCACTTTCCATTTTAGCAGGTTAAAATGGAACAGGAATAGTACCATTTTCTGGGAATAAACAATTTAGTCTAGTGCATTTTTTATAGGTGTTACCTTTATCACACCAAAACCTACAGGAAGGCTTTTATGCATCTAAAAAACTCCTCTTCTTCCCCCTCACAATTATGCTGGAACAACTTTTAGTCCAATAACCAGTCATCCTTTGTTTTTAATTATAAAAGCAGAGAGTCAAGAAAATATTCTATGATGAAAGGTTTAAAACAAGCTGGTACATTCGGGGAAATAAAAAGGTATGTGAACAAAAGATTTCTCATTTTCTATGCTTTCTAGCTTTGTTTCTTAATCACTTGTGCCAGACAATAGACGTTCCAAAGACAGATATTATTCATAAGTATTTATGAAACAGTATTACTCAATTAAAGCCCTCTGCTTAATGGACCAGAATTCAATTTAACAACATCAAAGATGCTGGAACTGCAAGATGCTGCTGCTTCATCACCTTCTAGGACCTTTAATGTTTACTCTGTTCTGCTGGAGAAACATGAAGCTTAGCACATTACATACAAGGAGCCAAAAACCTTGTACGGTGTAACACGGACTGGTCCAATGGAATGACAAGGATGAATTTGACCCGAAAATTTACACCAGAATCCTGCTTCCCTGTAAAGCACCCTTAGCACTGCTTGCTGAGTCGGGAATTATAACTATGATGCACTCATTTATCAACTGCCAGGCAAACAACCAGGCACCAGAGCTTATTCCCTTAATGTTTGTTCTGTGAGCCACACCATGGGAGTCCAATTCTTTTACTCTCCCAGCTCTGATTGAGTCCTATTTATTAATTAAAGATTTCACCAATGCCTATTATGAATGATAATTCACAACTCCAAGCTATTCCTTGGGTTGAAGCTGCATGGGGAGAGTGGGGGGAAGCAATAAATATGAAGCGTCCCTTTTTATACAATAGGTTTCATTTCTGTGAACTGCGGTGTGATGCACTCTGCTCTCTTTCACATAAATCAGGCATTAAATAAAGGGGAAACACTCTGACACACACAGCACATCCGCTGAAAAATTAAAATGCAAGATAAAATGTATCTGGTGGAAGGCCACTAAGGATTCCACTCTCTGCATTCTCTGTGAAGGGCACCAAACGTTTCATTTGCCATTCTCTCCCGCTGTTGGCAGCTGAATCTCTTTCTCATGCAATAAGAAAGCATGTGCATTGGAAAAAGAGGTGGGGGGGGCAGCTTGTTTCTTATAATTTTCCTAAAATATGGATGAAAAGTATAATGGTTATGCATATAATTTACATATATTTACATGCAGGGATTGCCTCTCGTATCTTTGTGCAATGCCTGCTTAAAATGGGTTCCTGTTCTCAGCCTTTGACCACTAATGTAATACACATTGTCATTGTCATCTGGGAGAGACGAATTGGCCCCAAATATACAATATGAAACAAGTTGTCTTTATGGAGAAGCCTTGCAGAATTCAATAGGGACGGAGTAATAGAGTTTATCGCAGTTTCACAGAGCTTAAGGCAAGAAAAGATGGTTGTATCACCTTCCCTTCTGTATACCACAGGCCACTAAGTTTCACTTGTGATACTCTTCTATACAGCTGGAAGGCGTTAGCTGGGCTAACACATTTCAGTCCTCAGGAGACTAAACACTGTGCCACGGATCAAGAAGAACAGGAATGGTCCACCAGTGTCTGCAGACCCTGAATAAGTTCTATAGAAATCATCTACAGATGTCATCACAATGAGCTTTTTTTTTTGTATTTAATCATCCTGTATAAAACAATGCTGCCAAGGGGAGGGGGGGGGGGGATTCCACCACTAAAATTGTACACAATATGATTCAAGAAAACTTAATGAAAAATGATCTATTACATTCTATAACGTGTTCTAAATAGCTAAACACCATCCTTCCATTTGTGACATGCTCTTGGTGACTTTGAGCATGTCTGATATAAAACACTGATGTTAGAAGGATGACAGATGCACACAGACACACGCACAATGTAGAGTACCGAGCATGGCTAGGGAATTTATGAGCTCGCTAGGAAGTTGGTCTGATATTTTAGACAGTTTGGCTCACACCTCTGCTTAAGCAGGAGAAAAAAAAGATGGTTCTGCCAATAGTACATTTTCAGCCCCGTCACATAATTAACATTGCAGATAATAAATTGCATTATTTGGTTCTATTCATTCGGCAGCCATGAGAAAGTTACAAGATCGTGGATGCTAGCTTTTGAAAACAGAAAAATTAAACCCGAGCGAGTCACGTTATAAACAAAATGTGAAGATGGAAAGCTGCTTTTATTCCAGTGTCTGTGTGTTTAGAAGTAACTGGCAATTCTTACCACTCTGAAAATCAAGTGCAAAAGGTGCACTTGTATGAAGCAGCCAAGTATTTATTTTAAACAACAGACTCAGGTCTTCCAAGGCCTCTAAATGGAATTGAGAGTTAGACGCTGTTACTCAACAGATCTGAAGACTTGAGTTGTATCCATGCCTCTGCCACAGAGAGACTTGAAAAATTGTCTTCCTCTTATCCTCTCTTTATATATGTCTACTGAGAGCAGTAGATGAAAAGCACTATGTTGAGATTTTACTACTATGAAGTGCCTCAATGAAACAAACAAATGATGTTCTCTCACTCCTCGTTTCCTGCTGAAAATATGTGCAGCTTGTCATTTTGAAAAAAATGGAAACCACCACTGAGTTGGAATAAAACGGTTTCAGGTAAACAGGTAAGACAAAGCAAAAGTTGTGTCTCTCGTTTAATATTTTTCTTTTTGTACTCTTGTTTTTTCCACCTGTATCTTGATACATCTGTTATTGGGGTATCGTTTTGGCTTCTGCATTCTCATTCAGACCAAACTTTCCCCAATCTGCCACGTTTTCTCTCCCTCTGCTTTAAATGTTCCTCATATTTGCATCATTCTCTGGCTTCTTTTCTTTCCTGCTTCCTTTCTCTTTGACCTTTCAATCTCAGCACACCAACCAACACACAAGAACTTTGTCCCCCTTCATCACCTGCCAGTCACTCCTTCTGCCAGCCTAGGGACAGACATTACACATAAACTGGTTTAAGTGATCAAATACTGGTTTGAACTTGTGACCAAACAGACGTTCAGTGCACGTAAACCAGTTTGAAAGTGGCTGAAACTGGTTTGATATAAACCTGGTTGAACGTAGTATCAGACTAAACTGATTTGGGTCAAACCAGCTTATGTCCCAGACCCCTTCCTGGTTGAACTTAAACCAGAGTCCCCCAGCACCCCAGATCCTTTGGAGCCCTGGGTGAGGCTCTCTGCTCCAGAGAGCTCAGCTGGCCCTTTCCCTCTGTGCCCTGACTGGGGCTCTGACAGAGGCTTCCAGCTACATCAGGGTCTGCCTAGCTTTGCCCTGCCCCGCCACCCCCCACACTCACTGCTCAAGCAGGGATTCCTTCCTCCCCTCACCCGTAGCCAGCATGTGGTCTGCTAGTTAATGCTGAGAGGTGTCTGTGTATGGCAGACAGGACAAAGGCAAACAGGAAATTGTCTGCTTAGGGCTTTTTCTAATCAACAGGTAGCTGGTAAAGTCCTTCTGGTCCTTTCTTGGAAAAAGTTGTTTAAGAGCTTGAACTAATGAGAGAAGCTTTTGTTTTGCTAATGGGCTGATAAATGCTGTGTAAATCCATGCTGACTCAGATAAGCAGCAAGGAGTGGGGGAGGGAAGAACCTCTCCCTAACCAGAGCATCCCTCCAGGGCCTGGCCACACAGCACCCCAACCCCCCAGCTCAGCCCTGTGGAAGTGAATGGAGGGTTGTTCTAGCAGCCCCTGACTTTTAGCCTGAACCACTGCAGGCATGTGGCTGCATTTCTGGAATTAAAAGGGAATGTCTATCCACCTCCAAATCAGTTCAAGCTTTGTAGGTTAAACTAACCTGCAAAGATTGAATCAATTCAGGCTCAGGCCTTTTGAATGTCTGTCCCTAGCTGCAGTGACTTAGGGTAACTTGAGAGCTGGGGGAAACTCACTACATTGCACTCCTTATAGAAGACAGATCACTGCATAATCTAGGTCAGCAGTTTTCAACCTTTTTGGACTCAAGGCATTCATTGACTCAGTCAAAACACTCCTCGTTAGACTCAAGGCATCCCTTGGAGTGTCAGTTCTTAGTTTTCACTTGATTTTTTACTACAGAAAGATAATAAGGCAATTTCTTCAGTTGCAAGGAACTCAGAAAGACCACAACAGGTCAGAAGGTTCTTAACACTATGGATCCCTGCTTGAAATCTCTGTGTTTGTCCTGGGAATCATGTTTTCATGCTAAACAGTGCTAACATTGCATAGCACACCATGGCATCCAGAAAGCATCTCAAGGTACCCCAGGTTGCCTCAGCATCCTGGCTGAAAAAAAATCACTGATGTGGGTTTAACTCAGTTCAATTCCTCACCACCAAGAGGCAACACTGGGGGTACAAGGAAGGGAGGAGGGACCTACAGTGTGCAGTGGGGTGGGGCAGATACTGACCAAAATCCAGGGAAACTGAGACTTTTGTGGGGGACTTATGCAACAACACACAGACACCACAATAACCTGCATGTACATTAGTGTAAACAAGAAGTGGACACAAGATATAAACCCCTTATACAGTCATAAATTTACTCAGATCCACTGTATAATTACACTAAAATAAACTTCCCTGGGACAGGAATGTTTGTCCACTTCCATTCCTTTGCATTATGCTACCAAGCTATTATCTGCTTCCCAGCACCTAATGGCAAGGGACAACAATAGTCATCTACTGCAAGCAGCTGCCCTGCAATAGCTGCTCATCCATCAGATCTAGAAACTGAAGTCATTTCCATCAGAGTACAAAAGTGATGTAAATTACACCAGTGTAACTGTGTCTTCTGTCCAGGCCCTGAGCTTGCCAACCGGAAAAAACTGACAGTCTCATTTCCTTCTCTATGCTTAAGATGAAATATGATGCACAGCTTTGCAGGCATATTAAAAATGTGGGAGATTAGCATCTCCACAGATGGATGGATAAGGACTCCTTTGCAGGTTTGGATACATATAAGTAAATGTAAAATTGAAAAAAACCTATTCAGGAGAGAGGCCTAGAACCTGATTAGCAGAGGCTGTAAAAAAACAACGAATTAATATGTGGGCGGGCAAATGAATATGCAGCTGTGTTCATACTACCAAACCTTAGTCCAGCAAATCATTCTCAGAAGTTCTTGACTTTGGCTGTGTATAGACATTCAGGGAGGATACGGGGAAATTGGATCGCATTAAAAATAGACACCCAATCTAACTGAATTCACCCAGGTGCAGACTTTACACTAGGTAGGTGGATCTAAAGTCACACTGTACAGAAGTTGAGGACAGTTAGATCAGTTTAAAAATGGTCGACCCTATCTACTTTAAGCGTACTTCCAACGTAGTCTAACTTAGCTCGGGGCCAGCAAGACAAATCCAACTAAACTTCTGTAAAGTTCTCAGGGCTGCCCCAGGGTTGGAAATCCCAGCTGCTGGCCCCAGCCCCAGGGCTGCACTTTTCTTACCCCCTCCTGGCACCAGACTATTTTTAGCTCCCCAAACTTTCTCCCAGATGGACACCTTCCCACAGAGCAGCCAGCCCCCACCCTCCGGCCCACCAAACCTCTATTTCCACAAGCTGCTCCTGGTGCCAGTTTTATCAGCATACGTCCTTTTTCTCAGCATCAGTGTAAGTTAGGGTGAAGGGGGGAGGTCAACGGATAAAATTAACCCCTCACCTAGGGGGTGGTGGATAAACTCCCCCATTCCCTAACCCTCCCCCCCCCCGAACCCTGTGAGCCTTCCAGATCCTGCTACACCCTTCTGGTGTCAATGGGGGGGGAGGGGGGGGGCTCCTGGGGTCCCTCTGCCCCCAAACCATAGACTCCATCTGTTCCCTTAATCACCCCAAGGAATCTCCCTGAACTTTCCCAGAGTCTACTTTCCCCTCCAATCCCAACCCCCTCCCGCTAGCCCCTGCCATCCTGACTTACCTTATATCAGGTAGCTATTTTGAAAGCAACCTAACCTGCACCTAACCTGCCCAAATGTCTGTACACAGCTTTTATTTGCATGGCAATAGATACCCCTATGGAAACCAGAGAAGAGCAACCCCTGCCCCAAAGAGATTACAGTGTAACTTAGAGAAGAGGGAAAACACAAAGTGAAGAGAGATGAAGTTACAGGTCCAAGGTCGAACAGTAGGACAGTAACAGAGACACAGAAATAGAATCCAAATCATCTATGTCCACTTGAGTTCCCTGCATAGAGCATCTCTAGTCAGTGACAACAATGACACTGTTTTCATGCTTAAAAGTTAAAGATAGGTTAAGTGTTTTGCTGAATAAGGGTCTACCTCCTGCTGATCCTGTCTTGCTACAGAAGACACACAAAAATCAAGTCTGATATGGATTTCAAGATGTATATCCATATGGCAGGTAATGAAGTCTTCTCTTTTATAGCAGAAATGTTAATGTGTGGAAACTTTCTGTAATTTTGTTCGTGAACTTCTCTCTCACACTTCACTTGCCACATTTCTTAATAAGTCTCCAGTGCAGGGATCATGTTTGGCTGCTCTTCTGGGACAACTCCTATCTTGGCTAATGTAGCAGTGAGGAAAGACTGCTTTCTGCACATCCTTTCCCACCACCTGATGAAGTGAGCTTGTGCTATATAGCGTGCATGCATGCACACACTTTGTTCATCTAGAAAGGTGAAAATCTACCTACCCTTCTACTTAATGTACCAGCAACTTAACTGAGGAACTCCAGAGCATAGCTGCTTCAGTCTGAGCTAAAGGTCTGAGACTCTCCAGCCAGATCTACACTCACACTAATGCAATAGGGTCCTAACTAGCACCGCTGGGTTCCACTGCAATACAGACGAAATGTATAAGGAACAACAGTAATTCCTGCATGAAATAGGGATAGGATCAAACTTGCATAGGAAAAAACCCACAAGCGCTGAATCCATCAACTACATCCACTGGTTGGAGTGCTGCAAAATCAATGTACAACTATCTGCAAGTGTGCTGTTCTTTCAGCATACACACAACTGGAAGATGGAGGTTCCTCTGTAAAAAAATAGCCCTCAACAGCTAGTCTCACAAAGTATTTGTCATACTGCACCACCCACAAGCATAGAAGGTTCCTTGGAAATCCTGCCAATCGTTACCCAGGCAGTCAATACAAAGCTCTATTATGGCTCCGCAGAACATATTCTTTTAATGTTAGTGCTATGGAATTAATATTAGCTAAAGGGATCATTAATAAACCTTGGTGAAGCATAATTGATCTGTGGAGGTTTAGTGATGACTCCAAATGATATAATATAGAGTAGCTATCCATCCCTCTATCTTCATCCAGGTTCCCACTCTTCATGATGATGGGTTCAATCAGAAAGGCAGAGTCTTATCTTCACTAATGGCCCTATGTAAAAGCTTTTCATTACAAGATAGATTATTATGGCCTTGCTTTATTAATTGTGCAGGCATTTTTGCAGCCTTGAATAATTGAACAAAAAGGGCAGGAGCTTTTTACTCCAATCTTTTAATGCTTCAGAAACAAAATGCTACCTCCTTTTGCAACACACATTCTTCAGCCATTAAAATTGTAACTAATTACTTTGAGCATTAACAGTTGCCAGTTACTCAAAAAACAAAACAACCCCCTCCCCTCTCCACACCAAACAATTAATCTAAAAGCATGGTTTTGCAGTTGCCCAAATGTCTCTCTCATTGTGCTCAATAGCATATTGCAGAGTTTGCGGTTGAATATTACTCCCAAGATCAGCAACAACCCCTGATCTAAACACTACAGAATAGATGGCAATCAGGAGCAATGTTGCTGGCAGTAAGGTAAAACACTACACCTTCAGAGGGAAAGTGTGGCTAGAAGAGAGGCTGCATCATAAATTACCAGCCTTTAAATTCAGTGGTTTTCCTCAGTAATCTCCGTATTAGTAGCAGCTCTATCTTCAGCATGTATTTCCTTTGCTGGGAAGGAAAGGAGTTACCACAAAATGTCCCTTTAATTACATTTCCATTTATTAGAGACAGCTTCAGTGGATCTGACATGCATAGAGCCTGTTTTAGAGCTCAAAATTCCTCATAGCTAGAAAGGTAATCAGGTTCTGGTTGTATTTTAAAGAAGCCTTACTGAGGCCACAGGAACAAGCCATCTAGATATGCAGGAAGGCTACCGTGCATGGCAGAAGACCAACTTGGCTTATCAGGGTACTCTTCGGTGAGCTAACACACAAAAAAGAAGCTTACAAGAAATGGAAGCTTGGACAAACTAGGGAGGAGTAGGAGAGTATTGTTCAGGCATGCAGGGATGAAATCAGGAAATGTCAAAATACAATTGGAGCTGTAGCTGGCAAGGGACATGAAGGGGCAAGAAGGGTTTCCACAAGAATGTCAGCAACAAGATTAAGATCAGGGAAAGTGTAGGTCCCCTTACTGAATAGGACAAGCAATCTACTGATAGATGACATGAAAAATGCTAAAGTACTCAATATTTCTTCCACTTGTAGCAGTCTGGGATATGATCTTCTCATGAAGACAATTGACAGCACAGTCTGGGGAAAAGGTGAGAGAATGATGGAGAAAGAACAGGTTAGGGACTATTTAGAAAAGCTGGACATGTACAAGTCCATGGAGCCAGACACAATACACCCATGGATGCTGAGGGAGTTGGCTGATGTAATTTAGGATCTTCTGGCCATTATATCTGAAAACTTGTGGTAATTGGGAGAGGTCCCAGATGATTGAAAAAGGGCAAATATAATACCTATCTTTAAGAAAGCAAAGGAAGATCCAGGGAACTGCAGACCAGTCAGCCTCACCTCAATCCCTGGGAAAATCATGGAGCAGATCCTCAAGAAATCCATTTCTAAGCACTTGGAGGAGGAGAGGGTGATCAGGAATAGTCAGCATGGAGTCACCAAAGGCAAGCCACGCTTGACCAACCTGATTGCCTTCTATGACAACATAACTGGCTCTGTCAATGCATGGAGAAAAGCACCTTGACTTTAGCAAGGCTTTCGATACGGTCTCCCACAACAGTCTGGCAAGCAGGCTAAGGAAGTGCGGGCTGGATGAATGCACTGTAAAGGGGATAGAAAACGGGCTGACACATTGGGTTCAGACGGCAGTAATCAATAGCTTGATGTCTAGTTGGCAGCCGGTATGAAGTGGAGTGCCCCAGGGGTTGGTCCTGGGGCTGTTTCTTTTCAGTATCTTCATCAGTGACCTGGAAGACGGCACAGAGCGCGCCCTCAGCAAGTTTGCTGATGACACCAAGCTGGAGGGAGTAGTAGATATGCTGGAAGATTTGGCTAAAAGAAATCTCATGGGGAGTCTTTACACATGCTCTGAGAGCTGCTCTAATTAAAGCACTTTCTGCGTCGTGTGTGTTCAGCACGCCGCACTTTCAAATGGCAGCAGTGGCACTTTAAGCTCCTTCAAAGGTAGGCTTTAAGCTTCACTTTGAGCTTTAGTTAAAGCACCCCTGCTGCCATTTTGAAGTGCAGGACACTGAATACACGTGACATGGAGAACTGCTGGAGCTTGCTAATTAGCACGTGTCAGAGCAGATGTCTGGCATGTGTATGGGTGCCTATGTGGTTCAATAAGGACAAAGTGCAAAGTCCTGCACTTTGAGCTAAACAATCCCATGAACCAGTACAGGCTGAGAAGCAACTGGCTAAGCATCAGCTATGGGAATTAAAGTGGACAACAAGCTGAAGATGAGACAACAGTGTGCCCTTATTGCAAAGAAGGGTAATGGCATACTGGGCTGTACTGCCAGCAGATTGGGGGAAGTGAGTATTCCTCTCTGTTCAGCACTGGTAAGGCCACCTGTGGTGTACAGCATCCAGTTTTGTCCCCCTGATCCGCCACTAAAGAAAGGATGTGGGGAAATTGGAGAGAGTCCTGCAAAGGACAAAAACGGTTCGGGGGCTGGGGGACATGACTTCTGAGGAGAGGCTGAGGAAACTGAGCTTATTTAGACTGCAGAAGAAAAGATTGAGACGGGTTTTAATAGCAGTCTTCAACTGCCTGAACTGTGGCCCCAAAGAGGATGAAGCTGGACTGTTCTCAGCGGTGGCAGATGACAGAACAAGGAGCAATGGGCTCAAGTTACAGCAAGGGAGATTTAGTTTAGATATTAGGCAAAATGAAGGTATGTAGCACTACACTAGGAAGGTAGGAAAGCATTGGAACGAGCTATCTAGAACTACTGTGGAATCTCCATCCTTCAAGGTTTCTAAGACCTGGGAAGATGAAGCTGCAGTTGGGGCTGGTCCTTCCTTGAGCACAGGGCTGCACAAGATGACCTCCTGAGGTCCCTTCCACCCTAATATTCTACAATTCTTTTATTCACTCGATAAATAGCTAGCTTTTGGGAGCCGGTGTTTGTTTAGATGGGGGAACACGGTTCTGTGTTTAAAGCATTGGACTAGAAGTCAGGAGAGCCAGGTTATATTTCTAGCTCTGCTACAGATGTGCTGCATTGCAATGGGTGAGTAACTTACTTGCTCTGCGCGTAGTTCTTCAATTCCATCCCACGCCCTTATGTTCCTCTCTCTGTAGCCATAGGACTGCTGAATGCCTGCAGCACTTCTGTGGTCCATTTAACAGCTAAAGCAGGGGCCAAACATATGGCCAATGGGATAGATCCAGCCCCCAGAGACACTCTTCATTTGGCTTGTGGTGCTCCTGGCGAGCCAGAGAATTTGAGGAAAGGCCTTTCACATAATCTGAGCCGCAATAGATATGGACATCCATGACAGATGGGCAAGTAAAGGCTCTGCTAAGCCAGCCACACTCTCCCAATGGTTCCTTAGGGCTGGCACCTTTCACCCCACAGCTGTTTATTAGAGCTGTGCAAAGCTACGGTAGCTGATTCGATTCAGAGGAGATTCGGCCTGATTTGGCGACTGAATCTCCGAATCAAGTTGGGAGACCAAAAGTTGCAAATTAAAAGTTCCAAATTGAATCAGAAGCCTCTGCTGATGTAGGCACAGCTATGCCCTGCTGCCGCTTGCCCCCTTCCACCCAGAGCGAGCTGCACCTGCATCCTGCCCCTGCTCCCTGCCTCCCCACTCCCCCCCCGGCTGCATAAGCAGCAGCAGGGCATACCCTCACTCTGAGTCCTGCCATACTTGCATCACGTACCCCGCTCCCTGGCTGGGCAGCTTGCCCTAGCCCCAATCCTTCTTTCCCCCATGCCCCTTCCCTCCCTCCTCCACCAACCTCTATCCAAATCCACAGTGAATATTTGCCACTTCACACAGGCCTACTGCTTAGCTCTTAGCCACTGGCCCCACAGATCTGGACCACGAGGAGCCACACATTCGCAGTCCAACCTGGGGAATGCAGTAAATTTGGCACCCCTGAGTTCATGGCCCTTTGATGTTCCATTGTCAGTTGAAATAGTCTATTCTGCTCCAAAATACGTTGGGACATGCATCTAGCTCATGCCAGAACCCAAGCGGTGCAACTAGCTATGTTGCAAGGCAGGTAGAATTCAGTAGATCACGGGAATATCTGAGACCTTGAGACCCATGCCTCAGCTTTCTAATCTCTCAAAGATTGACACTAGCTTCTGGAACAGATGTTGTGAACTTTAATTCATTACTGTGCAAAGAGTTTTTAGGTTCTTGAACTAAAAATGCCAGAGTACAGCAAAGAGTGATCATCATCATGTATCTATAAAATGTCTTACAGCACCTTGTAAAGAATAATGACTTTTCTACTTTCTTGGCAGATATGTGTAGCTGGATTTTAACCTAATGTCCATCAAGTTCAGAGAAGTGCACAATAATTATTGAAAAGCCAGACCAAAAGTGAGTTAAAGTATTCAAAAAACTATTTTGGAAAATCTGAGTTATAATATGATCTGAGGCTCACATTACAGAAGAAAACAAAACAAAAAGTCTGTGCACCTGGGTTGTTTTGGGGGGGGGGTTTGCATATAATTAGATCTGCATACAAATAATCATATGCATTAGGATTTGAAATTTTCAGTTTATGTGATTCTGCTTTGGATCAGACACCATACAACAAGACAGATGATGAATTTGATTTTTGGGATCTGTTGTTTCAATCATCAAAACCTCTCCAGAAACCTCAGTGCAAACAGGTTACAAACCAAACCTAAAGGCAAATATTTTCTCCAATACCATTCATTCACTAATTGCAGTAATGGGCAACTTTCTTTAACTCCGGGGGCGGGGGGCATGACAAACAGCAGAAGGGACTCAACCTAAAGAACAAAAAATGTAACATGTAATCCAAGGAGAGGAGAAGAAACCTCACTGGAAAGTGTTTTAAAGGAACTAACCATGTCAATTCTTGGTGGAACTATATTGACTTTAACGATGCCATAGTGTAGATGAGCCTTTCCATGCATAGATATTAGAGTCAGCTCTGACACCAGTGCTCGCTTTCTTGTTTTTGGCATCTGTTACCTTTATTGAAAAATGCATTTCCTTCTGGGACCAAAGCCATTTATGAATTCAGATAAATTTTGGCTAATAGGTTTAACCCAAAAATGGGAGAAAGAATTAGAAAACATTGAAAATTCTTTCCAGCTATTTTTTATTTCAAAATTGGCAAAAATAAAAAAGAGCAAGTGGCAATGAAGAAAAAACTAAATACATTTCTTATTAACTGATTCATTCATCAGGATTACCATAAACTTTTTTTTGTTTCTTTGCTTTGTTCCCCCCCAATAAAATTTCAATTCTGCCTGAACTGACAGCAGCTTGAAAACAAAGCAAACAACCAACACACTTCGGTTTCGTTAGGCAACCAAAGCAAACGATCTTTGTTTAAATGATTGCGTCAAAGACAACTATTTGTTGAAACAAAAACTTGAATTGCAGCCATGGCATAACACGCTCCAAAGCTAAACATGTGTCTGAAAAAGCTATCTACATACTACTACAGTATTAAAATATTAATTCATGAGCTCATGGGATGATCTTGGCCTACTTAAAAAGAAGACAGAAATAATAAGGCAACATTTCATCCATGCCCCCTCCTCCACCAACAACAGTCTAGATCACTGCTTTCATTATCTGAATATCACCAAAAATATTAATCTTACTCAGCTTCCTTTGATTAGGATTAGCATATAATAAAACATTAACATATCAACAGTCTGTTCTAGCACACTCCTGGCTTATTCACTTTTATATGAATTTGATTATTTACTTGCATATTATGAATTTTTTACTTCTCTCTCTTAAATTTACATTTATAAAATAGACTCACCTCCGAATACATTATCTGGCATAAATTATGCTGTGTAATTGTAGGAAGAAATAAATACCTGGGCACAATGCACAGTAATCAGTTGGCCCATCATAAAATGGGATTTTAACAAATGGAAAAGTCAAAGCAAAGATGGACCTGAATCAAAAGGTCACATATAGGCCATCAAAGATTTTTTTTTTTAAAGCAGGGAGAAAGACTATAGGGAAAAGACTATGTGCAGGAACTATGTATAGGGAAAAGATGGATTGGATTCCATTTCCAAGATCCAAATTCAGGTCCAAAACTGCTTTGATACATTTTTGTCATGCTTGGAAATGGCAGAAATATTGAAAACCAGCATGTTGGGATTACACATCTGAGAGGAGAGAAATCCAACACGACACAGTCCCACGAGAGCTCCAGTATTTCGGATTAAAGGGTGAAGGCATCAGATTTGGCTAAAATCCAGAATCCTAACCTTCTCCATAAAATCTAAATAGGAATTTCATTTTTTGTCCCATCTCTGTATTATAGGACTGTAATTTTAAATTCATATTAAATGGGTTTTTTTTTACTCTTGAAAGAAAAGTTACGTATGAAAGACGTTAATATTCCAAATGTGTAAATAGAGCAAAACGGTCTGTAAATTACCTCTGATAGCCTCAAAAAGAAAAAATAAATTAAAAAAAAGGAAAGAGCTAGTGTTATCCACATTACTTTTGGTTTGACCTCAGATAATTACTATCAGTACAGTAAGATTCATATACATCCTAAAAATAATTTTAAAATAACCAAGGAATTATTCTTATAAATACAATTCTTAAATAATGTATCATATAATCTTTAACTGTTCACCCCAACAGAATATTAATAATTTAAGTCATATTTATTAAGTAACATTATGGGGTTAGTCCCACTCTAAAATATTTTTGACAAATCTTGAAACACTGAAGCCAGACGTTTGCATCCTTTTATGCCGTGCGCAGATATTTGCACAGTATCTATTTATGGCACTTATTGAATAGTTCCTGGATGGTGTGACCACTTGCAATTTTGTATGTTAGCACAGGTTTAGACTTAATTTGCCTTGGTCTTCCTTGCCTTGGAATTTGTCTTGACTCTGTTGCCATTCAGGGAAGCCAAGGACAGGGCCATTATGTCCCTGAAGTGTTGCAATTTTGTTTTGTTGCCACTCATTTTGAAAAATGGTTGTTGTTTGCTTGTACAAAGACAGAAAATGTCACCACTCACCCCACCCAACTACATAAAAGTAGTATCTCATGGCCCAAACTTGTTTTATTTGTTAGTTTCTTCCAAAGCTGCTGCTTTCCCTTCTTTTCTGCTACCTCCATGCCTCGCATGCCCTTATTAAATTGATCAGCAGAAGACTACCATTTCCCCATTCAATAGTAAAACCCATTCTTCTACAATCGCCAGAAGAGACTGTATGGCTGATAATGGCAAAGGCTTAAGAGTACCTATGGTTATCTGGGTACATCTTTAAGTACAAAGACCAAGCATCGTATCATTGTGACATGACCACTCACCAGCTTGAAACTGTTATTTGTATGTGGCATCACTTAACCATATCACCTTGTGTTTTGTCCTTATTTTATGAACTTTGTGGAGTATAAACCAGGGCATCTTTACTGTAGCAGAGTAAGTTAACTAATAGTAAACAAAATAAGAACTACAAATACAGTTTTGACTAGATCACTTCTTCCCTGCAGCCTTTTTAATACAACTCTGCCAGCCAGGGCGAGAGCTATCTTCCTGATTAGTACAAAAGCAAGGCTGGAATAGCTCAGATCCAATCTCAGGTAAACAAGCAAGGACTTCCAATTCTCATCAACTTTGCAGGATCAGGCCCTCGGGGGGAAAATATCAA
>JAGPOW010002514.1:68094285-68162211 GCA_030014935.1 Caiman crocodilus | reverse complement strand
GGGGGGCCCAAAACTAGATACAGTACTCCAGGTGTGCCCTCACCAGTGCGGAATAGAAAGGAATAACCACGTGCCTTGATTTGCTGTCAGCTCTCCTACTAATGCAGCCCAGGATGCTGCTAGCCTTGGCCACAAGAGCACACTACTGACTCTTATCCCGCTTTTTGTTCACTGTAACCCCTAGACAAGCTGCGGCTCCGTCAGTCAGCCCCCAGCCTGCCCTGGTGCCTGGGCTGTTCTTCCCTAAGTGCAGGACTTTGCACTTGTCCGTGTTGAACACATCCCAATCGAAAGCACAACTCTGCCATAGGAATACTAGAATCTTAGTCAAGTCAATGAAAGTCTCGAATCCTGTTAATTTTTTGATGAACTCAGTTTCAGGATAAGAAAGATAGGTTCTGGTTTCAAGTGTTATTATGAACAGTATTACACACAAATCAGCTCTGCATATTACTTTTGTTTCAGGGTATCCCAAATACTCACTTTTAAGTGTCAACACCACTATGCAAATGTGTGTCCTCCGTATCAAGGCTGTCAAATAGATCGTGAGTTTTCAAAGGTAAAAAAGGCCGATTTCCCCACGAACCATTCAAGATCCCTTTCTAAAGTCGCCTCTCTCCGGTGTGCAGAGAAGCAGCAGCTGATGGATGAGTCGCCCCATTAAATGTCAGCGCTATAATTCAAATACAGAATGCGGGAAAACAGCCCCACTTACAGGGCGGCTTAACACGGACACATCTAATGATTATGAATCTTGCCAGTTCTTTGGAAGCGCCCATTTAAGAAGAGCTTCTGAGTGTATCCTATAAGGTTTATAAAATGCGACACTAGTGACTAATTCATCATGTCTGACAGTTTAGAATGAAGTCTCTTTACTAGAAGGGCATCAAAGCAGGAAATGCCGGAACATTTCATCGAATCGTAGAGAAGAAGGGCTGCAAGGGTACCTCCAAAGGTCATCTAGTCCAACCCCCTGCCTAAGGCGGGATCATCCGTTTTAGGGTGGGATTTTCAAAACCTCAACTTACATAGGAATGCCAAGGTCTATTGCTTTCCAGTGACACTCATGCTCCTAAGTCACTTGCTCCCTTTTGGAAACCGCACCCTTCTTTTTCATGGGTGCTAGCTTAACTGGTAAATCTAACCTCAAGTTCTGAGACACTTTACTCAGAGCCCACACCATGCTACTGATTTACTGTGTAATACTTTAGGCTTAAAGGCCAAACTTGTGGGAAAAGGGTTCTTTCTTTTCTAAAACTGCTGTTTTCACATAAAACATCCTGTGAGAAGGAAGCCTGGAGTTTTTTCTTTCCTTTCCTTTCTGATTAGACTGAAACTTTTGTTTCAAGGGTGGTATGTGTCATTGTGTATGTTTGATTGCACCAAGCAACGCAACTTTGCAGATTTCCCAGGTGGGATGAAGCTACGTGAGCTAGAAGGATTGTGCCAATGTACAAAATGAATAAACGTTACCTTCATGGGTCCAGAAAGGCACATGGCATTTGAACTACCTTTTTGCAACAATCTGAGTAATCCAAACTACCATCTGTTTGAATAGCATATGCATAAGAAATGCTTTAGGGTTCTATTGATTAAAGCCAAGCGATCAAACGGAAGACTAGCATTTCAGGATGATTGCATTCATTTTGCATTCAGCCAAGGTGTGATTGCACCTCAGCAGGCTGCATTGTGTGCACAATGGAACAGGAGGCAGTGGAAAAAACCTGTGGGTTTAAGGAGCAGGAGTTCTTGGGATTAGTTTGCTCTAACAAGGAATCTGGATGGCAAAAGCAGTGCACTAATCAGCTGTTCCATGTGCTAAATTGTCAATGTGAAAGACTTACTTTCTTGTCAGATACAAATGGTAGCATTTCACTGAAGGAGGTGGAATCCTGGCTCAGTTGATATAACTGGAATATATAACAAGGGAAGAGGTAAAAGCCTTGGATCTGGGATCTTTAAAGCTGAACCAGATAAAGCACTGACAATTGAGCACAAGGAAAAATCCTGTGCTGGCAAGGTGAGGTGAAGGAGATAAAAATGGGGGAAAAATACACTTTACATCTCTAATTTCTATGATTCTAAGAGCTAGTTTAACTTTCAAGATGAGTTTAAATTCCCATCCCAGCAAAAGATAGGTTTAGCTTGGAGATGAAGAAGGCAAGTAACTGATTTTTATTATTCCACTATGTCCTTTTGACAGCGTTCCTGAGATGGTGGTGTGAACAGCTTATTGAAAGCCACAAGAGCAAGGGAGGAATGAGACCAGGATGGTAATCAGAGGAGGGGAAATAGAGTAGTTCTCATCTCCAGTGCACAGAGAGCAGCGTTCATTTTAGATAATGTGTCTACAGAGAGCAAAATAATCTGGATCGTAGGGGACAGCAAGTATCAATCTGAGCAACAGATACAATGAAAGGATAGTCTGGAAGAAGGGAGTGGATGGCTATCATTATGGTGACGAATAGGAAATTCTCCAAAACTCAACAGGTCTAGAATGGGAACGAGCTCACTCATTTGCAGGATCGCAGGTAAAACTTTGCAGGGAGCTTAAACAATGGCAAGTCTTAGAGAGGCTCCAGCCTGATGGCCCTGCCTAACTGCAGAACGAGGGAAAGAAAACAGGAGAGAGAGTTGGGTTGCCAACATCTTGGCCACCCATTAAGAAAAACAGCCGGGAAACAAAACAAATGTTTCAATTGCTGGGTGTGCAACGGTTGCTCTTCAGAGAATACAGCAGATGAAGCCGAGGTGTCTTTTCTCGCCCGGATACACAATGCACACATACAAACGTGAAGAGTGACGATCCGCAATGGGAATTTCTGAAGGGCTGAGTACAGGGAAGCAAGCAGCAGGTTAACTCAGATGACAGTCAGAGCAGCAAAGTAATCAGGTGGAAAGACCAGGCAGGTTAGTTCTGCTGCTAGGTTTGTGGAAAGGACTCAGATGGTCAGCATTAATATGGAGAATCAGGTGGCAAGAGCAAAAAAAACCCCCAAAACCCTCAGGACAACCCTGTGAAGGGAAGGAACTGATGTTAACCCCCTGGTTGAAAATAAACAGTAAAACAATAATTGACCATGCAGATTTAAACATTTGGTGCCATCATTTCGGTGTGGCCTGAGCACTCGTCCTTAAAGATACATGCACTTATCTGCGATTTCCTCCCCAGCTGCAAAATGCTTACTTCCTGCTTAGGCAAAGCTCCCACTGAAACCAAATGGGAGATCGGAGATAAAGCAGAAAATTAAAAGGCATAAAAGAATAAAAAAGAACTATAGGATTGGGCTTGTTGTAGAGCCAGATCAAATAATCCTGCCTGTATATGCTGTGCTCTGGATCTAGCAGAGACTAGGCATTTTACATAGAATTAAAAGAAAAAAAAGTAAAGAGGAATAAAAATAAATTGGGACAAAAAGGCCAAGAGAAGACTCTCTCAAGGAATGAATAAATTCTCGCTATTTCATTTTTATTGTTCTCTCTCTGTTCTCCTCTGGTGAAGGAATAATTTATTCCAGTGTCACAAAAGGTGAGGGAGATAAAGCGCTGCCTGTAGAACCTATAGATGACAAAATTCTCTCCCTGCAATATTGCATTCCTGCCCTGGCCAAATTATATCATACACTCGCCAATAAAAGAGAAGAGTTGTATTAATGCCATTAGAGGGCACTTAGATAACAGAAATTAGATGCAAGCTGAGGGGGAAAGTTCCTTTATTTCACTAGTGCTGGTACTTTGAAGGGAAATAGCACATATGCATCAGACTAATAAGGTGCATCGAAGTATCTAAAGTTGGCTGCTGAACAGAAAATGCGCTAATACAGCAAGAGAGTCAGAGTCAATAGGGTAACCCAGCACCTTACACTAGCAATACATGGACATCTCTATGCCAGATCATGAGAGCAAATGCATTATTAAAGAAACAATAACAACAAACATGCAACATGTTGAAGATAAGCAGTGGTCAATGAAAATCCTGGGGAGGGTACGAGTATCAGCTAAAGGGAGATGCAATGTTTTCAAAGCTCGGACCTGAGTGGAAAAAGCAGCCTGTCAAGGAGAGGAAGATAAAAGTGGTAAACAGTACAGCAAAAGTGAACCACAGATAAAATAGGGAAGAGGGGAAATCAGCAAAGGCAGTTCTGACATTTGTGATGCTCTGCTGAAATGCACTTACGTTTCCAGGATGTCAGGGGCTGAAGGATGTATTCTACAGCAAAGCTTAAAAGGATCACACCGTGCAAGTATGGGGACTGAATTCTCTCTCACCTTCGAATGTTTTGCCAAGTAAAAGATTCATCATATGATTCAAGATATTCAGATACGTGGTGCTGCCTAGAAAGGGAACTTCAGATGGATAGCAAATCTGCCTGGTTAAGGGAGCACAAGGCTCGCTCTCCCTCGTTCTCGTTTGTTCATATTTCCTACAAAAATGCTCCCCCGTGCATTTAAATAGGGGGATGATGTCATAGGCACTCAAAAAAATAGTCTGTGTCAGGAAATAAAAGGATCATTAGTATTACAAATAATGCTACTCAAGGAAAACATGAAGCACTGCAACAACTGCTAAATGCCACAACAATCAAATCAGATCTGCCATGGCAAGAGGAGTCCCTTTGTTCCAAAATGCTTTTATAACACTGAACTTTCTCCCCTCTGCTTTATATGCACTAGTCCGCACCATGTCTTTTTAATGCACGACTCGAACTTTTGCTCATCGCACGCCCGGGGGTGGAATCATTAGTATTAACCCTGCTGCTCGAGCTTAGTAGGAACAATAGGAGCATCTCAGACTGTTGCGCCTCCATTAGTTACTACATGAGTCTCACCGGTGGCTCCCCAAAGTACTCACTACCCTTTGCGAGTGGGGTGGCAGGTCTACCCTGTAAGGAACACATTAGAGGCCTTGACACAAGTACCTGCCTTTTGTGTACATCCTCCATTATATAAAAATTGGAACAAACTTTGGGTAGCCTTGCAGAGAGACAGGCCAGATCCCATGATTTTGCTGATGTTAACAACAAAGCACTGCCTTGGGTATTTGACTCCGGTCACAAAAAACAGCAATTAAAACCCATTACCATAAGGAATAGCACTCAAGTCAAGAGTCAGAACCTAAGTGATAACATCTGAGGCCATCCTATTTCTATAGTTGTTAAGTATTTATCATAACTTCCTTACTTAGCTGGGGAAGGAGTCTTCATGATTAACATATACCCTATCAAGCTGTAGATGGATGCATGTCATTAATACTTATAGTTACCCAACTGGGAATAAGGCCTTCTAGTCATACCCTATTGTCAGAGGTACGACTGCAGCTCAGGCAGACATGCCCAAGTTAGGTTCAGATTAGCTGGCTCAGCTGCCAACAAGAGTGATGCTACAGCCTCATGGAATTCAGTTTGGGCCAGCCACCTGGGTGTCAGTGGTACCAGAGCATGGGTGGGCAATTATTTGGGTCAATACCCCAGCTCCCCCCTATGAAATAGCTCATCAAACCTCCATATGTTGAACAGGGCTGTGGGTAGGTGGAGGGGGGGGAAGCTGGCATGGGTACAGGCAGGTGGCAGCTTCACCAGGACCACTACCAGTGCTGCTCCGGGGACACCCTTCTACCCAGAGGAGGGGCTGGAGCTGCTGCCTGGCTCCAGAGGCAGTGGCCTGGACATAAAGGCAGTTGCTGGACAGAAGCTGCTGCTAGGTACCAAGAAAAAGTAGGACCTGGCAGCAGCAACATCCTCGCCCTCACCTCTGGGGTGGCACCTTGTTGCAGCTGCCCAGAGCCCGCACCAGGGCTCTCCTCCCTGCTGCCACCTCTAGGCCACCCTGGGTCCCTGCATCTGGTGGGAATGAGCCTCAGGGCAACCCTGGGGTGGACTCTGGGTGGTCGCAGTAAGAAGGCCCCAGCAACGGCAAGGAGGAGGCAGCTGCACCCATCATTGGGTCCCACTTTTTTTTGGCACCCAGCAGCAACTTCTGCCTGGCCCCAAGCTAAGCGCGCAGCCCTGGCTGCCCTGTGCAGGGGTCTGGGGTCCCTGCAGCAATCGCTCTGGACCTGCCTGCCCCCCATCTATGACGAGCGGTGGCAGCAGCAGCCGGGCAGAAACTGCTGCTGGGTGTGGGAAAAAGTGTGACCTGGCAGCAGGCGTAGCTGCCTTCCCCTCACTGCTGCTGGGCCCATGGTGCTGCCACCACCTAGAGCCCATGCCAGGGCTGTCCTTCTCTTTGGTAGTTTAAAACAATCTTTGCGTTTTCCTGTGTCTAGCCTGTTCTGGGATGTGAAACATCTCTTTACTACAGCACTGGATAGAGTATCCTGGCCCTCCAAATGCTGGGGAACTTTGAGTTACAGAAAAACAGGGCTGGAAGGGGTCTTTGATGGTCCATCTAGGCTTCCCTTCTTGAGCAGGGTTAGATGTCTAATCCATTGTAGACAGGTATTTTTCCAACTTGCTCTTAAAAACTTCTTGGATTTGTACCCACACAGCCAAATCAAACCATCTCTGTTCTTCCAAATGTCTCAAATCAGGTGAGTCAAACTTACAGCTCATGGAGCTATGTTGTGTGGCCCACAAGGCTCATAGAAGAGCTGGGAACTTGGGGAAAAGGAAGCAAGGGTATGGTAGCACTTTGATCCAGACCACCAATGAGCCCTGGGACACATCCCGATGAGCACACATGTAGTTTGCAGCACCACAAAGCAGTTTGAGGCATCACAACTGCATGCAGTGCATATACACCCATTCACTGCATTGCTAATTAACAGCATGGCATGATCACTGGGAGATCCCAATGTCAAAAGACCAGCACTAAAAGAAGAGGTACCATGCATGTGGCAGCAGCATGCACCATCAGAAAATGGAGCCTGGCAGGCAGGCTCGGAGCAGCTGGCTGGGTACCACTGCTTCCCTAGGATGCCCCCAGGATCCCAGGGAAGACCACTTGCACTGGCTCCAACCTACTCTATCCCAACCAGGTCACTTTGCCGCATGCCAGAGCATGCGTGCAGGGGTGTGCCATGGGAATGTGCGCCACTGCTATTTGCCCCCCAGGAAACATGTGCCCCTGCATGTGCATGCTTGTCAGGATGCGTCTCTGAGGTCCAAATCTGGTCCAAGAGATAGGGTGTGTCCAACACCCTGCCTGGGCCTTTTTCTGTAAGTTAAAAAGGCAGCAGCTCACAGATCCTGTTCTATTGACATAGGAAAGTGCTTACCCAACCCATGTGTTTGGGTTTTTTTCTGTTTTCTCCATACTGCAAGTATTTTTCTAGGTTTACCTAATCTGAATTGAATCCGTCAATTCTGCTTAAGAAAAGTCACCCATCTCACTCTGGAAAAGCACATTAATCACCTGCTTTCAATTCCAAGAAAAAATAACACAGGGAAGGGAGGGAGAAATAAGAAGTATATTAATAGGTGTATCGCAGGTCAAGCCTGGAGAAAGGAATGGTGGCTCAAAAAGCATCAGTCCGTGGAAAATATTCTACCACAATCTAATAATATACAGACCAAGAGGGCAAGCACAGTTAAATCTTCTTAAGGCTATTTTCCAAACTGGAATTAGTGCAACATTCATATTACTTACCTTCTGGCAGGGAAAGTAAATACATGGTACCCTTTGAGACTGATGTTAGTAAAGCCCATGGATTGGATATCAAGAGGTTGTCACTCATGCTTTGCAGGTATCATTTAGGGTTATGAGTTTTCATCCTGGTGCACAGTCCTAACCTAATGCCAATCCATTCATTTTCAAGAGCTCATAACAGTATTAAAGCCAAGACCCATACTTAGGTCTAAAAGTCTGTTTTATGTCCTTCCATGGGGCTGCATATGATACCAATATAACTTAATGTGCCTCTCTATATGCAAAGACCACAGTCTATTGTTAGAAAGAAAACAGAGACTTGGGCAGAGCATTGACAGGTTCAGGGGCTGGTTTGTAGGAAAATGCAAAAAGAAATAGAGTTACCTAGACAGCAACTGCCCTGTCTTCTCAGAGTTTGAAGAGGAGAATCAGAGAGCTCACAAAAAAAAAAATCTCTTTCCATCCACCCCAGGAAAGAAGCCAGATAACAATATCTGAAGCCTTGACAAAGATCTGGAGCCCAATTAACTTACCAAAAGAGCTACCAGCTGAGGTCTGAGTGAGGGAAAAGCTCCTAATATAAGCCCTAAGTCCTCCCACCCCAGAAGAAGGGATGTAAACTAACACTGGGTGGTCCGCTTTTACTTGTTTTTTCCCCACTAGAAGGGAAAAAATATGTCAACTATGAAGGAAGACCAAGATATAAGATGACACTCAACGTTTCTGTGTTGGAGGATGTGTCAAATTAGAGCCACTTAAAAAGACACTGATGCAGTAATCTGAACACAAACCAAATTATCCGAGGGTTTAGAAGGCTCCGTGTCTTCCATCATATTTTTAACATAAGCCCTGCAGCCGAGCTGTATCTCCCCTCAGTGCCACAACCTGGACAAGTTAGATCACTTCACAATCCCTTGTCTGCAAAGCAGACAAACTTTTTCCCCTCCTCACAGCTGTGGCATGAAAGCAACTCTAGTAAATGAAAATCTGTAAGAACTTGGGATTGAAAGTATGATATTAACTGTAAAATTAAGTGACTGCCATGGCTGCCAAAGCGGTGGTTTCTCAAGCCTTTTAGACTCAAGACACCCCTCAGAAAATCCCCCCTCTTAACTTCCATTCTTTTCTTGACTCCAAAAAAAAAGAAAAAGAAAAATAGCAATTCTTGTGTTGCAAAAGACTCAGAAAGACAACAGGTCAGGATATCTTCAACAAAACAGGTTCCTATTTGAAGTCTCTGGGTTTATCTTGGGAGTCACGCACTTGCACACCTAAGGGTGCTAATATTGCATGGTACCTTGGGGCACTCTTGAACGGATTTCACCCTCCTTGAGAACCAGAGTGCTATAGACTCTGCTGCGACGTGGATGAAAGTCGGTAGCTGTCCAGTTCTGAATACCCGCCGTTAGAGCAGAGTTTTAACAAACATATAACCCAAGGGAAGGGCTTGTCTGGAGTGTAACCAATGCAACAACAGCAGCATTTCTGACGGCTACAATTGAGATCTCAACAACCTCTCAGGGACAGCCTTCACTGTCTGGTGATAACTCCAGTAGGAGTAGAACTAGGGATCTGCGAAGCAGGCCCTATCCAATTCAGATTTGTCCCAAATTAGGGACAGTGATTTAATTAGTTGATTCAGATCAGTGTCCCCAGTCCAATTTGGACAAATCCAAAACCGAAGATTCGATGCTGATTTGGAGAATCAGAGATTCAGATATAGACACAGCTTTAAAAGTTTTTTCTACATACCTTGAGGTACCAGCACGGCTCATGAATGCTGCGATGGTGGGGTGCATGGAGCATCCCATAGGAGTGTAGAGGGGCCATCCACGTGCTTGGCGGCAAACCCAGAAGTGGACCAGAATTAGTTCTGGTCCACTTCCAGGTCCGACGAGGAGTGAACTGCGGGGCCCCCCTCCGCCCGCCTTCCCGGATCAGCGAATCTCCGAATCGATTCAGAGGGTTCCAATTTGATTCAGAGAGATTAAGGGGTCCTCTGGTTTGATTCAGATTGAGAGGCTGAATCTCCAAATTGGGCTGAATCAAATTGGGGACCGAACCCACAAAAGCAGGCTGAGCTTGCATTACTGAGCTGTGCGCTTACAGCTATACTGCTACCAGTGCCTGAACTAGTTAGATTAAAGCTAGCTTAGGTGTGACCACCGTGTAAATGAATCCTCAGAAACAAAGGGGTGCCACGTCTTAGATGTACCAAACATATTAGCTCTATATCAGCCAGAGAGCCCAGGGTATTATGGAGAAGGCTTTAAGGACAACTTGGGCGTGCAGACCCTGTTACTGTAATACGACTTCCGGCAATGTTAAGGCCTCATTGCCGAGTTCAGAAGCACACCTGAAAATATCTACCCAGTGCTCCAACTGTAAAATTTCCATGGCAAAGATGGGTACCAACAGAGAGAGTACAAATCCCAGGGGGTTTTCTGAGAAAAGAAAGTACCTGCAAATGAAACATTTCTTACCGGAGTTCAACTGAACATTTTGTGTAAAATTAAGTGAATTTTTTTACAATCTTTCCTGTGTTTAAAAAAAAAGAATTTAAATTAGTTTCAGATCATACTTTTTTTTTCCCCTCAGATATCTGAATCAGCAACTAAATGAAGGATTCACACAGCCCTCTAGACCACAGAAAAAGTATTTTTCCCTACCCCAGCCACACCCAGGATCCACCCTTTCTTCCCCCTATCCGTCTCTTCCCTCTCCTATACAGAAAGGGCATGATCTATCGGTGGAGAGTCCCCTTCACATGCAGTTCGGAGCCAAAGACAGGATTCTGTACATACAGAAAGTCAGGACAATGTATTTGACTACACTTCCACCTACTGTCACATATTCGACATACTGGAGAAAGAGGTAAACTTACAAATAGCTGCATGGAGCTGGTTTGGGCTGTTCTCCCTCCCCCACTAAGTAGAGATGCTCATACTAAAACATCTTTTCCATCGAGCCTTCCCATCAAACACTTCAAATCAACAATTCTCTTAGCTTTATTATTTCTTTTTAGGACTCTTTACTGAAAAAACCAAAATAAAATAGAAGAATTTAAGCACATCTTTGGACAATTAGAGGTTGATTTTGCTCAGTGAATTTTGGAGGGGAAAAAAGGCATCCTCCAGCTAAAACAAACAGCAGAGAGCAATTTAATTAAAGCAATTTCTGCCTAGACTAGACTTATACAATGACAATACTAAATAAGGTTTTGGGTGTTATCAGGCAGAAAAATTAGATAGCTAATAGCTATGCAGGGAGGCATGTTTGGTGATAGTAAAGCTTATATGGAAAGATGATGGTACATGGATAGAGGACAAGAGATAAGTGAAAGTGGCTAAAAAAGAGAGAGAGAGAGATAAAAGAAGGTAGCATTCAAAATGCAAGGCCAAAGGAGAAGGAAAGATGTGCGCCAAGACACCAGGAAAGACAATTGAGTCTCAGGGACGTGACAAGAATGAGCAGCAGGCAGATTTGTAGAGGGTTTTTCTCCTGGTTCCAGATCAGCAGTGTGAAAGATTACTCTGTTTGTCTCATAACATGTTAAAGAAATCCTTCAGCCAACTTCTGAAAAAGTACATTCACTTACAAAGAGATGGGGAGAAGTGGGCTCTTGGACACTTGAGGTAGATCAGGAATAAAAATAGAACAAGGATACTCAAACACAGGGAATACAAGTTGTCAGCATCTGCAAATAAGTGGCATTATTGCCCTTTTGCAAGATAAATTATTGACATAAAGCAGATATTTGCCTTGAATACGATCCATACATTTTCTATATACATCGTGCTGTCTACAGCATAGCTATATTGATAATGGAACTGAACCAGCATCATCCGCCAGTTGCAGATTTACATCTATTCTGTTTGGCTAAAGTAATTGGCTTTGATCTCCCTTTAATTCAGATGATGAAAAAAAGCAGCTATTCAGAAAAAGCAAAAAGAAAAACACTACAAAGCATATAGCAGTTGTACGGAAAGAAGAACATGTCACCTCTCAGGATGGATCGAAGTCTTCCGCAGTGAAGCTACTCTGAATATTAATCAGCGAACACACACATCCTGCAACCTGTTTCCATCCACAGCCATGACATTGCTGTCACTTTTGTTTCAAGTGCCAATTGACAACTGAAACAAAATCCTTATGAAGTGAGCACCAGCACTGTTTCACGACATCTGCTGCTGTAGATCCATCCCTAGCTGAGGCAGTCACTTGCTTAAAACAAACTGAAAAAAAAAACAGGTCCAAATGAGGCATAACTAGTATAGTTTTACAGTGATGGTGTGTAGTAAATAAAACTCTGAGGGCCAAATTCTGCCATAAAATACAAATAGCATCCCCTTTCTCCAAGGAAACCATACCCGTTGTGAACAGCAATAGCAAGGGCAATGCCTGCATTTAGTAGGACTATTTCGGAAGAAGAAGAAATATTGTTTACCTCCCCCCGCCAAACACCTGGAGACTGAATAATCACAGAAATCAGTCCTGGAGTGCAGGATCCCTACTGAACTAAGCACAAGAGCTGAGTGAATCTGCTGGCTTCGCTGATTATAATGGGAAACTTGTACTTTCAAATTGAAATACTAGTTTATAGAAGAAGGGGGGAACAATAATACATTGCTTATTTGTAATAGGAAAATTGTTTTAGTAGCTTTTAAGTTTTAGCAATAAAACCATTAAAGCAGCTGATAGGTGGAACAATTTTCATATATTTTAATCATTATACTAGTTTCCCAGAGTATTGCCTATGTGGAATAACTAGTGATGACGAATAACCATGGTAGCTAATAAGGAGGCTTCCCTTAAAACATTGCCAATTTTGCTTTTGTGATTTAGGTATCATCAACATCATCTAATTTGTAAATTGCCTTGAATTTCCCCGTTATAGGGAGACAAAATACTGCAGAGAAACTAAATGTTGGCTCAGACTCATGGCTCACCTGGCCCAGTATCTTGTCTCTTACATGGCCAGGATCAGATACATCCAGGGAAGATGTGGGTTAAATCTCCCTTAAAGTCTCAAACCAAGTCCCAGTATTTACTGACTGGCTTTAGCAGTGAAGCATAAAGTTCTCTCTCCCCCCAAAAGTGTCTTTGTATTAACTACAGCAGCTCTGAATATTTCTGTTATCCACGTACATATATTACATCCCATATGGCAAATAATGGGGTATTATTTGGTCATCTCAAACAACCTAACCATCTCCAATGCTGACAATGTTGAATACTACTAATATAATTAGTCTACGGCTATAGTGGTGTATAGCATAAGGGTAAAAGATAAATGGATATCAGGAGCAAAATCCTTAATAACTAACCTACAGTATTAATCAAACTGAATACAAAAGGGAGTACAAAAAGAAGTGGTCATGTGACTGGGATATTAGCGTGCCTGCGTGCGCACACATAATTGTTGACAGCGTGTGTCAAAAAAGGACGGCTATACTCTTACATGCTTTGTTGCCCTGAAATGTTCTCAGATTAAAGTTTAGGCTGCCAAAAACGTGTCATAAGTCTACACTTAATCAAATTTGCGACTGAGGCAGAGAAAGACACAAAGATCATACCCATTTCAAACTTTTGATGTCACATCCTGCATGCCCCCTCCCTCTTCCACACATACTGTAGACCCAACAAACAAGTCACGAATATCCCTAACGCTCACAGGTGCTACCAGATGCCTGCGGTTACTGACATTAGAGCATCAGTATCACAAACGGGTCAACCCCAAACTGTTACTGCTCCACCACACAGTATCCCCCCAGAAATCAATGATCACAAACTGGTCCTAGAACCAGATATGGTCTCATGTACCCTGCACGCCAGAACAGGAGCAATGCATCATTTCCTTCATTCAGCGTTTATTTCTTGCTCACTTTTTTGCCTTGCTTTTACAGGGGAATATACTGAGTGAACAACCTGATCCTGACCCCACTTCGAAAAAGAAGAACAGTGCCAAGTTCTTCTTCAGAGAATCCGGAAAGCAAGCAAGAGCAAACTCCACTGCTAATGATAGGAGACTAATATAGAGTTAAATTGACTAATAACCTTTGAGACTACATTGTAATCTTTGAGCCTGTGCCTACTCCACTATTCCTGTACAACTGGAATGAACTCCAGCAAGTGTCAAACATGTGATAAAAATATGGAAAAGAATACTCTGAGTTCTGTAGAGATGGCAGCTAAACATTACGCTGAGTATACAAAGCAGAGTCTTTGGCCACTGCGCTTTCCCGGTTACTCAAGAGATTCTGGAAGAACCAGAAGTTTCAGGTCAGTGCAGCATAGTGTAAAATCCACATACTCTCCGACTTGCTGTGAACTCTAGACATTAAGGGACTGTGCAATATAAATGAACATAGCTAAGCAGTTTGGTAGACAGAATATTTCTTCTTCATTTCCAAGCTAGATTATCCTTAAGGACAACCTTGTGCCACATGCGAAGTGAACTTCCAAGGTCTCAAAATGAAGTCTCTATAAAATCATTCATCTAAGCAATTGTGGAACATAGAAAACTGACACTCCATAAACTGCTTGGAGAATATTTATAAGACTCAGGGTCCTACCTCCATTGTTTCTGTTTTATTGATCATAAAAAGATCAATGTTTAAGCTACATATGTATACAAATATAATACACTGACATTTCTTCAGGGAACTGTGGTACAAATTCAAAAGCCAAACACTAAAATGGATTTAAAAAACATGCCATCGAATGTCGACAAGGGCCTAAACAACCATGAGCCTGCAGACTCATGAAATCTGCTCTACACAAAGTCTTCTTGAACTAGAATATCTTGACCTAAGTTAATATGGTGAGAGAACAAGTACTCTTAACAGATGCAAGTTCATTGACAGGGCAATGAGGGGAAAGCTGCACTGTAGCTCTCTGCTTTATGACTGACCCACGGATGAAAAGCACTGCAGTTTGCAGTGCTGCCAATTGCTTGGATTTTATTGCACAAATAATCAATCAAGAAGGAAAAAAACTCCACATAAATAGGCTGAATTGATTGCTGTCCTTCAGGTAGAGGTTAGGACAAAGTTATTTTGATCTAAATTCCCTCTTTTTAATAGCCCTGAGTTTGAACACTAGAAGTAATGAGTATTTATACACCAAACCCTCCAGCCCAAGGGGAGTTTTGTTCGAGTATGGATTTCAGGAGTTGGTCCCACACCAAGCACGGAAAATAAAACTGCAGTCCACATTGCTGTAATTTAATTTGGAAATGATGTAAAGTCTATAGTACAGAGAAACTAATTTTTAACTAGGATGCCGGAGAGACCAAGTGACTTGAGGAAAGCATTGCTAACAGAATATATACAGTAAAGCATTTTCCCTTCTAGGTGGCTGGTTTCAGTTCACATCAGTAGTGATGCAAATTCTACTGTGCTAACCCTGGTAAAACACAGGGGGTAGAGAGGGAGAGAGAAGAATTGTTCATTATTATAATAATGACCAATATCATTTTTCTGATGTAAATGAGCATAACTCCACTCATTTCAACAGAGCTTCACCCGCTGGTGGCATAGCTGGCCCTATCACTGCAAGAAGCCATTCAAAGTGCCATTGTTTCCTGAGCCAGGGCAACCTTTGTTACTCCTACATATGCTAATGTGATTCTAAATGATGCGAAAATGAACACAAGGCTTGCCAGTGGCCAGAAGCAGCACTGCCACAGTGGGAAATGTAACCCACCCTATAATCTACTGATCTTTTGACAGCTTACTTGCACAGGCAAGCCACAATTGGTCACATTTCTGATCTTGATTGTGTGTGCTGTGTCGCACATTTGGTATTCTATACCATGTTGCTCATAAGATGAGTGTCAGCCTTTTTCTCTCTTTTTTTTTTTCCCCGGCTATCTGCTCCAGCACACAGCTTAAATTGAAAAGCTAAGGTAACCCACAAGAACGAGAAATCTACGGCACAGAAAACAGTGCAGTCTCAGTAACTATTGTATTTTTTTCCCCTCGTTTCACATCATAGTGCTAATGGTACGTATATATCCTTCTAGTCTCAGCAGTACACTCCACCTGCACAGAGTCAAAAACAAAATGCAAAGGACTTATTTGAACTCATGGTAGCAAGCCAGTTTAAATCCAGGTTGTTTGCTTATTAGAATTTATTTCAGCTTCCTGCTAATTTTTTTTTTTTAAATCGGCACAGAAATAGTGACCATTTTCAGAGGGAATTTGTAAAGGAAATGATTTCATTAAAATGCACATTCAGTGCATTGTTATAATAAACCACAGCAACCACATGACTTTTCTTACAAAAATGTTTTATCTATCTTTTCCCAACTGCTACTCCACTAACCACTTAATATTGCGTCCTTTCAGTATTTACAACTCAAAGGATGCATCCGGGTGGTTACGAGGAGGAAGATTCAGTAATGTTTGAAGTGACTTTACATTTCAAAGAGTGATGTGTGTGCTGTTGGTTTCCTACCCTGTGCATTATTCTGTCTTTCCAAATCACCATCAGGTTAGTTTCCTTTGCATGTCATTTCCCCTCGTGGAGTTGCAGAGACATCATCACTGGGAATGGATGAACTCCAACGTGTCTCACTGCCGCAGAAAACTGCTGCCACGTCGAACTCAAAAGATTATCTAGCTATCATAAATTATAATTGGTAATATTCAAATGCCTTATGCCATTTTTTTTGTGTGTTTTTTTTTTTCCAGCAGATGAGATGACATTTGGGGGAAAAAAAATAAAGACAGCTATGAGTCCAGATGGCACAAAACTTACAACAAGGATGAAGAAAACCTGACAGATCTATAGAAAAAGAAAGAAAATAAAGGGAGACTATAAGAAGAGGGGTGGGAGGGATGCACCCCTTTGAATGTGGCAACTTGATTACCAGAATTTTACCTCCTAGCCCTTCACACATGCGCTTCAAAAATCGTAGCAATACGTTGATGCTTGGGAAAAGAACAAAAAAAAAGACTAATTTCATGGTGTTACAATGTTCCGCAATCTCTAAAACAAGCCAACTGGTATCCTTGTCTCTTGCCGTACAAGATTGTGTTAGAGAGAAGCATAAACCAATTAAGTGTCAGGAGCAATTAACTTCTGCATTTTTCATGCAATACAAAATGGGAAAATTTTATAGGGCTTCTATAATTAAAGTTAATAAAAATGAATGCATCATCCCCAAAGGCCTGTAAGTTATAGAACTTTCTCTGGCAGCAAAATACCAATACCCTCCACAGTTACTGCAACTTCCATTAAAGCCTGAGCAACTTGACTACCCTCTTCCTCCTCATCTCACACCGCATGCAGGTGTTGAGCTAAATTGCTCAAGCTGCAAAGGGCGCAGACACTAGAATTCCAGGTAAAACCCAAGAGAGCATCTTAAACACCAGGCAAGGGAATCCTTCCCTGGCTCACTGAATATTCAAGTAGTCTGTGCAAGGTGGAGTACTGCCAACGGGTAACGTTGATCCATCCGTAATTCACATGGGAGATGTGTATTCAAACCCTCACATGAAGAGGGTGGAATCAAATCAGGGTCTGCTGTATCCTGGGCAAATGCACTAGTGGCTGGACTACTGAATCAAATAAGGAGATGGTTACCAGCTTCCCTTGTCCTTTAATTAAAGCCATCTGAGCCTTCATTTTCTTCACCTTCCTTGTGAGTAGTCATAATCAACCAATTTTGTTCCTGGGTAAATGGGACATTTCATTTGATAGGAAACAAATCTTTCCATTTTGATGATTAAAAAAAATGGGGGGAAATAGTTCCATTGCAGTTGATTTTATTTATTTTTGCAAAGCTGTTTCGAGCTGGAGAAAGTATAAGAAATGATATTGCACGGAATAACCCTGCCTGGCTGGGCAGATGAAGACACTGCTTAATTTAGAAAGGCTTTTAATTTCTACTTCCTTCTTATTGTTAGCATTTCTAAGAAACATGCAGATGTATGCACACCGGATTTGGCCTAGCAATTTGATTTAACCCTATTTCTATCTCAAGTACTCCTGACCTTGAGAACATTCATACCAAAGACTCCTGCCTAAGTTTGGGAAAGTTTATATTCTGATACAAACTTTTTTTACCACTTTAGATCTCTCTCCAATATGAATGTACATGCACACACACAATGCTGAAGGCATTATCAGCAATTCACATGCCAGTGGCAATTATTCTACATGTGAAATCATATTTTTACATTTTAGCATCCAGACTGCTAGAGAGCTTGCCGGTGCTTATGTTGTGGTACATTTCCCCCTCTTCAGCATCAATTTAAGTTTCATTACTCATATTTTCAGCCAAAGGTAATTGTGGAAATGTCAAATTCCTTCTGCTTCCAACGCAAGACAGGAACAATAAGGGAACTAGCAAAAAACTCCTCTTGAGGCATACACTTGCCGTGCCATCCATAGCTCTGCAGAGGAAATTCTCAGGCCAAGGAATCATGCAAAGTAATGCCACTGAACAAAGTTAATCACTAGTGCAATTCCACTGACCCTATTGGAATCACATCACGAATGAATCCAGCCTCCCACCTTCCCAGTAAGAAATGTATACAACCCCTCTCATGGTCCATGGTCACCAGCTGGCCAATTTAAAAAGCAAAGCCAGCCATTCTGGAGATCTACAGATGAGTTTTCACACATGGTTTACAGCATATTCTCATTGGGTCAGCAGGTGGAAAAATGCTTATCAGCAGACCATTCTCTGGATAAGAACTGTATTAAAAAAGACTGGGAGGGAGATGAAACAAATCTATTTCTTGGGCCAGCCTGATTATTCATTCTTGTGTTGAAGCCCACATGGAAACAGCTCCATGTGCAGCATGCCATCATGTGTCACCAGTACAAGAACAGTATTGCAAGCAATATATACAAAATACCACATGGCAGCCTGCCTCTGCTCCAGCATATTTTAGCAGCAGGAGACATGAGTAAGCCAGTGTGTATTAGGGCCTTCTCACACATTAATTTTGGGGGGTACCTGGAGCTCTTAGTTTCTGGACTGTCTGCAGATTAACACCACTAAGTGGCTTAAAGCTCTTGTTATGCAGCTCAAAGTTAGGCCACTTCAGGACAGGATTATCTCTAATCCACAGTCCCCAGCTCCTCTTCCATTGAGGTGTGGCCACTCCCCACAGATGTGCCTCCCAAGGTGAAGGTGCGACTCCGAACTAGCACAAAGCAGATCAACCTTTGCACAGCTCACAGTGTAATGTGCAACAAGGCCCTTACAGTGCTTCCCAAGCAAGTTCTCTTATTGTTCTTTTGGGGTGTTTCAAAAGCTTGCTAATAAAAAACTGACTCTAACAAGTCAGATCTCACAAGGGGTTGATAAACCCAGCCTGCAGTGTCTCTTTAATGCAATTCTTATATAGGGGTCTAATTCAAAGATTGTTTTAAGAGTCAGCTCTGTCAATAGGATTTATAGGTGTTCCTTGCAAAAACTGGCTCTTGAATTAGGTATATTCATTTATTCACGTGTGCTTACATAGATGTTACATGCTATCACATCTCTGTGGATATCAAATAATAAAAGCGGAAAACATATGCAGGCCCCAAGTCTAGTCTCACTCACACTGGTTTTACAGTAGCATAATTCCCCTAGCACTACACCTGCTCAAAGCACCCTTTGGAAAAAATAGCAGCTCTTAAAACTTACTCAGTTTTTGGTTCTGAAAAGTGATGGGATCCTAGTTTTCTCTGTTTAAAAAATGAAAATTCTCTGATAAAAAACCCCAAATCCACATTTTTCCACAATTAAAATGAAACACCACTATATTTTATACATGCACACACTCATATATGTGTGTGTGTGTGTGTATCAGTTGAACACAACATTTAATTGATATATTTATAATTTTAAAGCAATCTGGAAGCCGACCAGTGCCTCAATCACTATAATGAAATAAATTCTAAGTAACCATTAATTCTTGGCAATTGATTTTGGGGGTTTTTTTATATTGGAAAAAGCAGAGCTGTCCCTGGCCCCTCACTCACCAGGATGTGGGTCCAATTGAAGCACAATTGTTCCCTCCTCTGCTGGTGCCCCTCACTTCCCATCCACAACCCCCCACCCCTGCTGGAGGGGTCCCCCAACCACCAAGGCTACGGGGTCAGGGACCTGGGTCTGCAGCCCCCTGCCATGCACAGCAGCACCCAAACCCTGGCTACCACTCGTGGGAAGTGGCAGTAGCTGCTGCAATGGAGCAGAGCACAGAGCCCAGCTCCCCCTCCCTGCCCCGGGTGGCACGGCCAGAGTGGGACTGGGGCTCCCTGCCCTGCTGCCTTCCCCTTGGGCTTCCAAGTGGGGACCAGCATGGCAGGGCAGAGTGGGACGAGGCAGGAAGGCTCATGCCACTGCAGGACCCACACCATGATGGCAAGGCACTCATAGCCCACCCGGCACCAGCGAAGGGCACAACTTCACGCCACCACCCCTGTTGCTGCCAGGTGAGCAGGGGGTGCTTTGCCAGGGTGGTGCAGGGCTTGAGACAACAATATTGATCTTCACCACCCCACTCTGCCTTCCACACCAGGACCTGGGCCGTGGAGGCCCTTGCTCTGTGCAAATCTTGAGGGCACATGCCCCCCGATGCTCCCTTGGGAGTGTGCACAGCGGCAGGGAGCCAGCCCTCCCTCCTGCCCCCTGGATGAACCACCCATGGCCCATACCACTCCCAGCCCAGGCCCTGTTGTTTCACATGGCCCCAGGCCACACACTCCACCCCAGCTGGAAAGCAGCCTTCGCCCTGCCCAACTCCCTCCCTCACTATGGAGGCCTCAGTGCCACCCTATTCCTCCCTCCCCCCAGTTTATTTGCAGGGGCTACTCTCCACACTGCCCAGATGCAACGTGCATGTGTATGTGCTTATGTGAACATGATGCCCCCTGCCTGACCACCCTCTTACCACTCCCCCCAGCCCCTTGCAGGCCTGACCTCTGCCAGTTGAAAGGGAAAATCCACTATTTCCCATGTTGTCCTCCTTAAAAGGAGAAAATCCAGATTTTACTGAGTTTTTCCATGGCAGACAGAAAACCTGGATCCCTGAGAATAAGAAAAATTCTTCTGTTGCAAAGCACTCAGAAAGACCACAAATGGTCAGAATATCCTGGATTCTTACTGGAAAGCCCCATGTTTATCATGTATAGGTGCCTGCAAAATTGCTAATATTGTTTGGCAATCCACATCCTTAAAGGCTTTCTCTGTCACAGCACCCTGATTTAAAATAGCTGCCATAGAGCATAGCCTGACTTAAAGCTGAAATTCAGCAACTCCTTACATGGACAGAAGACTGCCATTTCTCATAACTCCTGAGACTGTTGTTATGTAAGAATATTCATACATTTGAGGGCATACCAGCACTTCTTAATTCACACTTCAACTGTTCCTGAAACCTCCTCGTCAGGCAGGTCTTCTTTTCCAAGAACTAGTATGTACTAATTTTTAAGCACTCTGCTATGATAGGTTTAAAAAAAAGCAATGCCTACTAATCATGAATTTAATCAAGGATGGATTAAGTAACCTCCTCCAAAGACAAACTTCTGAGTGAAATAGTGGTAGCAGCAATGTTAAAAACAGAGGTCTCCTGAACACTTAAACAGCGGGTGAAAAGCAGTTGAAATGTTGATGCAAACTTTACCAAAAAAATACTACATGAAAAGCTTTGCTCAAGTGTTTCTTTTGAAAGATACAGATTGATGCCTATGAAGGTCAGTATTTCAATTTTTAAAACTTCAGGACAAAATGTGACTATTTTGCTTGAGAGAGGCTTCTCTTCTAAGCACTATTCAATGACTTTTAGTAATTTACTCTCTAACTCCTTTATTTTACTCTTTTCAAGAGCCAAGATAGTTCTCCTTTTACAGCAAGTATACAATACATTCAGTCAGATCAGAACTAGCTCCTCGTACCAAGATGTACACACACATATACACAGGACGGTGTGAATCCTAGTAGTACTAAGCAGGAATCCTCATAACAATCTGCCTTACATCAATAGGAAGACAGACCTCTGTCTTTTTTCAAGTCATAATTTTAAATTAATAAATAAATAAAAATGCGGATTTTCTCGGGTTTTATGTTTGCGAAAGCTATCAAGTATTTTGATTGAATTCTCTTACATTGCTTTCTCTCTAGGTAATCAGGTTATGCTGTGAAGCATGCGATCTTATTACAGTTTCCTTAAATATAAAAGTTGTATTTCCTTCATATAGAACTTTCCAATTGTAATGAAACATTTATTGAGCTGCACCATCTTATACAATTATAATTTGATTTCTGTTATAACAGAGCTTTCTACTTCCTTCCCACAGAAAATACCGTTATATTGGGGGTTGGGTGACTCCTACCAATGGAGATGCAATAACGCACGTATCTTTTAAAGGGCCACCCAAACATCCTGCAGTAACCTGCTATAGTATGAAAAGAAACCCTCCTGTGACTGCACAAACCCGGTGGTCACCAGCACCTTACACTAGAATTGATTAGAAGAATCAATTACAGCCTATACTTGACAAAGGATCTGACCTTGAGAAAAATATTCTATGCCCGTCAGCTCCTGGTTTGCAAACAGGCCCCAACTTTGCCCAACTCATCATCACAAACAAACTCCACACAGTTCAACAGACCTCAAATGGGACACCGCCTTGCCTTAACAGGAGATGCCAAACCTATCAGCACATCTCCACTGCTAACATAATCAACACGCTCCACCACGAACTCATCAGAATCTATGGATCCTTCACATGTCTTCCCTAAAATGCAATATATCTGATCCAATGCAGCAAACATGCGCATCATTTTTTAAATTTTTTGTTGCTATAATTGCCTGTGAAAGTTAACAGCAACTACACACCAAAATAAGTTCTCACAGAAAACATGCATGTAAAAGGACAGAGATGCACACATCCGCAGGAGCACATTTTTTTTTACAAACAGCCATTCTCTTCCTAACTTCATTATCCTCATGCTCAATGGAAATCTGCAGGTGCAGCATGTTGTAATCCACCTGATTCCTGAAATTCTTCATTCACACTACAGGTGGAAATGACTTTTTTCCTTTTTTATAGGTCTTGAGCTTTTCTTCTGCTAATTGTTTGTCTGCTGTTCCTGGAAGTCTCTCCCCTTTCCAAATCCACAGCCCAACCCACCAGTTTTAATTCAATTGCTGTGCCTGCTTCTTTCCTCAGACCTGATGATGAACGCCTTGCCTTATCCCAGCCATGCATTTGGTCCGGTAAAGATGGCACCTTGCCTTTTTGCATAATTCCTGATCCTTCACAGCTACAAAATCAATGCAACACTACCAAAGTTCGTTAAAACAGCTGCCTTTTATTGTGGCTAAAATAGAGATCATTTAAATATTTCTTCATTTACTGTACCGTTGTAGCCAGGATCATCCAGGGAATATGGAAGAAGCAAGATTTGCTTGACAGTATCTTGTACTGGGCAGACAAGTTGGGAAAGATGTCGGATAAGCTTTTTGGCACAAAATGCCCTTCTTGCAGTGTAGGAAAGAGACAGATACAGCCTAAGCCGGTGACTCTCAAAGAGTGTGCCGCAACCCACTAACGTGCCACAAGCAATGTAAGGGTGCTTTGAGATGCCCCTGGATAAGGGTAAGGATGCAAATGTTCTCCTCCCCTGCCCAGCACCTGTGCCTGCCCTGGGTACTGCAGTGGTGCCTGTGACTGATCCTCCAAGTACCGCTGCTGCTGTCCTGTGCCCCCTGGCATCCCACTCCACCACACACGCTGCGGCGAGCAGACGGGCAGACAGATGAACAGACAGAACGACACTTTACAGCCTGGCTCATTCCTTCCGCTCCTCCAACATTCACAGTATCTGGAGGAGGGAGCGTGGGGGTGGCTGTCAGCATGTGAGACCCTGCAGGAGAAACCTCAGCCGTGGGGGCTGCTCTTTTTCACCCCGTGCCACAGACCAGGAGCGAGGAAGGGGCAGACAATGGGAAGAGCGGGGCACAGCAGGGTGAGGTCCTGCAGCCACCAGCTAAAAGCAGGGATTCTCAACTTTTCTAGCCTCAGGGCTTCCCTCCTTAGCATTTTTAATTTAGACCAAGCTCAGTGATTTTCAACTGGGATGCCACGAAATTCAGAGGAGGTTTTTTAAACAGTGCATCTCAATGCTGGTCTGACTTCCTCTGGCAGGGGAATGGAGTGTGTTATGTAAAAAAAAAAAAAAAAAAAAGGCTATATACACACATCCTTTCAGCTTTAAGTGAAGGTTGCTGCTAATTTTAATACAAAGAATGTGTGTGTCCCAGGTATCAAAAGTTAGGGAAATACTGGGTGCATCTACATGCACAGTTAATACACAGGAAGTTTACTGTGTAGTAAAATGCCGCAGTCAGCTCTCTCCATGAGCAGTACCATGCAGTAGCTAATGCACAGTTAATCTACTACCTGTAATTACAAGTAGTAAAAAACCACATTAGCCTAATTTACTGCACAGTAGCTGCTGCACGTGGTTAAATGGTGACAGTTTACTTAGCAGTAGATTGGTCTACCGTACAGCAAAGCATCCTGTGTTTAACCCCATCACGTAAATGAAAATGGTGACTTAAAGGAAGAAGGCAGGACACTTGTGGAGCTAAGCAAATGTATTGGAAGCAGTTACAAACCCAGGAAAGAGGAGTTGAAATAGAGGAGCCTAATTATGTAAAGGAATGAGACCATTCAAAAGGAAAAGGAGGCGTTAGTACCTGCGAAGTTCAGAGCCATGACAGCTAAAACAATGCAAGCCCACCACTCAAAGACTAGTGTGAATGCAAAGGGAAGATCTGGGGACTGATCTTGCCAAAAGTGTGTGTGTGGGGGTGTGTGCGATTAGTTAGTTGGAAGAAAAGCAAAAAACAGACAAAGCACATGAAAAAGCAGCAGAAGAGCGGGAGGTAAGTAGCTTTGTGTCTGAAAGTAGCAAATGAAAGACAGCCTAAAAGGAAGCCAGGAAAGGGAGTTTTTTTCGGACAAAGTGCTGTTAGAAAGAGGCTTTAAGTTACAAACAAGAAACCTGCCTTTTGTTTGCTTCTCGATGTAAATCAGTGACTTTCTGTCCATGCCTTGAAAATAAGCAGAATTGCAACAAAGTAGCAGCTATCCTTCTCATCCTTTTCTCCTCCTAAAAGAAACCCCAGACCCCAATGGGCCAAATACTGGCTAACTGCTCAGACAAAAAAGGAGTAACACTGCGGTGCATGTAGAAAAAGGGGAATATATTTATATTGTGCAGCAGTTCTGTACCAGACTGACACCGATTATCCAGTCCTGTTGCTTTCGTTCACCATATACAGAGTTTCACTCTTCCAGAAAAAACTCTCCTGGGAGTGATTTAATCTTCATTGGTCCCAGGTTATTGAGCAGCCATTTTTACCCTTGAAGATAAAGTCTGAACATGTGCGTGCACCCAGTGATTTCTCCTGGAAAAGCAGCAACTACCGCAGGAGAAACTGGATGTCTATAAAAGGCCATGGTGACTAACCATTATTTTGTTGACTGATGCCGCACATTAGGTTCCCTGGATCACGTATCGTACATCCACTCAACACTTCTTCTATTTGCTCTTAGCTTCGGCGAGAGCTTGAGGGAGGCAGGAATCCAGAAGCATGCCCCAAATTCAATAGATACCATGCTGTCCTGTATGACCCAGCATACATAGAATTGTGCAAATTACAACAAATTCAGTGAACCTATACATATTTCCATGGCAACTACAGAAACAAATATTCTAAATGGGGGACGTTGGGGATGTTTATTTCCCTCATCAGATAAGATAAAGTTCATAACAATTATTTAAATTTATTCTGCAAGATCATAGGAAAGTAGGGCTGGAAGGGACATGAGGAGGTCATTTAGTGCAGACCCCAGCTCGCGGCAGGCTCATCTCTAATTAAAACACCGCAGTACAACCTGCTCTTAAAAACATCCAGGATGGAAAGTCCACAACTTAGAGAAGTGGCCCGTTCTGATGTTTTACCACCCTCCTAATGAGAAAGTTCTTACTAGTCTCCAAACTAAATTTCTTCAGCCTCAGTTTAGAGCCAATGCTCCTAGTTGCGTCTCCTACAGCCACAGAAAATGATCTATGCTCAACTTTTTATTCTTCTCATCATGCCTGGGCTTTGCAAGCACTGACTGTTTTGTAAATAGATTTATTTGAATGCTACAGTGAGATCAAGACCAATATTTTTGATTGTCAGAAGCAAACTACATTTAAAACGTGATTTTTATGAGGGCTTGAGGTCTGCCAGCCATGCAACTTTTCTGAATAATCAAGCTACTTATTTCACATCCTAAATATCAACTGAAAGCGTACCCCAAATTTGAAATCTCTGACTCAAGCGATTAACCCAAAGTCAGAAAAGGAGTTTCTGTTGAGAAGTCCTGGAATATAACCTTGACTAATTCCATTCAATAGTGCTTAAATTACTGGCTCACAACTCATCTGACATTCGCACAATACTCCATTACATCAGTATCCATCTGCCTTTGCTGTGCAAGGTGCTGTACCAAATAATTGAAAAGGTAAAAGCATGCATCTGTCACCTCTGTTCCTCAGTCCCACCTTCCCCAACACATTCTGGCTGCTTGTTTTTAAACATCCATGTCAGTCATTTATAGGAACAGATGTGTAATTTATAAAGCAGTCTCACTTATTAGAAAGAAGAAAATTAAAAAACATAGAACATGCAATACCCAATCTCTTTCACATTTACTCTCTCTGAAAAGCTTAGTTGCTAGATTCAATTGATTCATAAAAAGAATATAGTCTCTGCTCTTCTTCCCCCATTTTCAATTTCCTGGGTTACTAAAGTTGAAAAACTCATTAATGAAAGCTCTTTGCATCCATAACTCAGGACATAGAGCTTCTTTTCAAACCTGGCAATAAAGCACCATTTACAGCTGAAAAGAGTTAGGGCTGGTTAGATCAAATACCAACTAATCTAAATGAAAGAAACAACATGGCAAAAGTAATTGCTTGTTAGCAATCACCCCCCAGCTGCAGCATTATAGGCTGTGCAATGAAGTATGCCATTGAGAAGTACTACCCAGTGTCAAAGGACACACTGAGATAGGGAAAAGACCGAGGAAAATCAGAGTAAATCGACCCATGTTTAAAATGAACAATCCAGCTATGTAATTAGCCAGGAGAAAAATTACACATGATGTGATGTCCTGGAAGTTCAGACAACCCAATATGAAGCAGGTGTGTATGAATCAAAAAAGTATAGGAAAAACGGGTTAAAAAAAAAAAAAAAAGAAATGTTAAAAAAAAAAAAGGAATATGATAAGATCCTAGACACAACTCCAATCAGTCACTCTTACTCAGCTTCTCACTGCAGTTTGTGCTGGAAACATCTGTTTGTTTAATATACACACACAATTAATGATATTTTTGCCCAAAGACAAGAAGCTGAGATCAATGTTCCTCATTGGATTTGCAGTCATGATCACAGGCAGCTAAATTCAAACAAGGCAATACGTACGTGTCCAAGATGCCAAAGTCCAAAGAAACTATAAGACATCTAGACCTTCCCCTCCCATTTGCTACTGAGATCCAGGATATCTTTATCTTTATATTTTGGAGGCCAAGAATATCCAGCTAGTGGTAAAAAAGTTTTTGTACAAGATAGAGAACCTTATTCATGATTTGAAGCTAATCTCTTTACAGAGTAGGAGAGCCCTTTCAAAGGCAGCACATTAACTCTATCTGCCTCCTGCGGGCTTTCTTGCACTTTCTTTTGTTGCACACAACGTTGGCCACTGTCAGAAGCAGGATACTGGACTAGATGGGTCCTGCATTTCATCCAGAGTGGCAATGCCTATGTTCATGTTTGGCATACGCTGTCCTATCCAAACCTTCTAGACACCCGTCTTGTAAAGACAACCTCTGCACGGATAGCTACACAGGAACCCAGAGGTGTCAACAGCTGGCCACCATTTAGTGCTGTGTTTCCAAACTTAGTTGGTGTCTATTTTTCTGCCAAAGAGCCAGAGTTATATCCCTTTTGCTTTCCTTTCTCTCATCTGGTTTGCATTGTATAAGCAGGTAGGTAACAAAGCTATTGAGTGTAAATATTGTAAGTACATCCTTTTTGCACAGAAAGGTAAATATTGCATTAGTAATTTGCTAGGTGATATTGCTATCACGAGTGCTTTTACTTATTGACAGTTGTACAGAATGATATTACCATCACCAGGGTCTCACAGGCACAAGTGTCTTCTCATAGGTAAGCTATTTTAATAATTTTCTTTCCCTGTTCCTTTCCAAGTACATGAGTCAGAGCACCTCCCCATTTTTTTTTAAGTTCAAGTGCCCACCAATTCCAGCAGGATGTTGAGGGGAACCTGGCACCCCAATGGCATAATGTGGAATAAACACTTATTATGCCAGTTTATTTCCACGCACCGTGAATTGTTTTTCTACAAGAGCATTCAGAAAGCAACACCCAATCTGACCTAACTCAGAAGGTTGTCTGCTTAATGATGCCTGTTTAATTTCAATTCATTACATTTCAGCACTGTGCAAATTATTATTCTCCTCTTTTAAATATGATAAATTATTTTAATAAACTGCAGGTTCAGGGGAACAAAGTCGATTTTTGTTATGCAATGTCTGTGCTGCCTCTCGGCTCTGTGTCAGAGGAAGCATTGCCCTTTCCTCCTAAGAGGCTTGGGGGAACAATTGTGTTTTCATTCCTTTTCAATCCCTTACGCTCCATTCAAGCATCCTGCCAGCTCTGCCTCTCTTGGAATATACCGTACTTTTGTTCTTAAGGAAAATGACTATTTTTAGCTCATGAAATATGGTATAAATCACTGTGTGGGTCAATGCTTGCTAATTACCCATGACTAAATCCCAATTTAATGTGTACTGACACAGAGAATTCCAAATAATAATGCCTTCTCCCTTGCCACACTACACAGTCATAAAATATACATTAAAAAGGCCTTCTTTTAGGAGAGCAGGTGCTGAGACTCTGTACTGACAAAAAGGCACTTCTGGGGTGTGAAATACATTATTGAATTAGCAGTGAATGCATTCAATATGACTGAGTTATGCTCTGAACATGTGATACAGCCACACCACCTCCTTCCATCGTCCTTTCAGCCCATCTTCACAGTTAAAAAAAAATTCATTAGTTGCCCGATGTATACATTTTGGGGAACAGTGCGGTGCAGAGAAGATACCAAAAAACCTGAGGGAGGAAAGGTTAGGATCACGGGTGGCTTGAAGGCGGTGGACTCCGTGGAAAGCTAAAAGGAATTATGTAGATGCAGAGCAGATCAAATGATTTTGCGGATGTAAGAAGAATGGGGTCATGCGATTCCAGCTTTAAAGGAGCCGTATGGTTGTACTCAGAGAAGAGGACTAGGATTCCTCGCACATGGTGTGACCCCCAAGGAAGTCTCCTTCCATAAAATCAAAGCCAACCCAGAAACTCCATTTTTTTTTAAAAAAAGGAAAAAAAAACTGTTAAGGTTGCTAAGTAACAGCAATGCACATGCCTATCACAAAACAGAGCAGGGAAAAAAACAAACAAAAAACCACAAGCATTTGAAGCTAGGTAAATGAATAGTTAATGGCACTATAAATCTTATGCTGCCACATAAACACAAACAAACACATTTTTCTTGCCACGTATGAATGAATAAATGTTTAATCACACCTTAATTCTGACCCATTGATTCCTTTTGTCGGTTACTTTTGCTCTTTTAAGGCCAGCCTTCAAATATTTATCTTTCATAGACCTTGTTAAGAGTGATTTATCAGTTCAAATTTTTCTCTGTTGGTAGTAGATAGTTGGTCAAAAAGTTTGTGGTGATTTAGCAAGTCTCCATACGGGCCGTAAGTTCAGCTTGGGGCTGGAGATGCTGCCTACGAGTCCCCCCAAGCCAGCAAAGGCTCTTTCTAAGGTAAGGTTTGTCCATCTTCTCTGCTCTCTCACCACCATAGTGAGCTAAAACCTACAGGAATGGCAAGAAGATATCTTTTAGAGCTAACCATGAATTAAAATTTGAGAATCATCCACATAAATGTAGCACAGTGACATAGTGATGTAATTTCATAGATTCATAGATGTTCCTTTCAGATGACTTACTGAGGGTTGGAAGGACCTCAGTAGGTCATTGAGTCCAACTAGCTCTGGGCAGGAAAGAGTGCAGGGGTCAGACCAGCCCAGCTAGGTGCTTGTCCAATCTCCTTCTGAAGACCCCCAAGGTAGGGAAGAGCACCACCTCCCTTGGAAGCCCATGGATGGTACTGCTTAGGACAAATCTTTGTCCAGTCACAACCACAAAGGCGACGAGGGATCACCTGGAAAGAAACTTTGATGGGGCTGGGCTGGAGGTCAAACAAAAGGGACTGTCAGGTCTAAGAGAAATGATGTTCACTGGCCATTTTGGTGGGGAAGGAGAGGGGCAGCAGACCGAGCTGGAAAGCAGTGGCAAAACTACAAAATGGTATTAATGGGAGATGTCAGAGGAAGGGGCTCCAGAGCGAAAGAACGCTGAGAGATCACGCATGAAAACAGATTCAGGTCTCTTCAAAGGACTGAGCATTATCTGGGGTTAAGGCAAAGTGCTGGGGAAAGTGATGCAAGGAAACGTGGACTGATGCAGCAAAACAGGCAGCTCACAGGAGTCAATCCATGGTCCCATCCAGATGCCGGTCCCCTTACTGCTCTGGCCACAACATGGGGCTTTTCCAGCTTGCTCTTCCTGTGCCTGCACCAGGGGCTGACATGCTATGGTGCAGTGGAGAAGCCCGTGGTGGGTGAGCTGGAGGGGCTGCCCATGCATGTGTGTGCTAAAGCAGCTGCCTAGAAATGCTGGGGAGCCTGCCCACACACGTTGGGGAGGGGATGGGGGCTACTTGCAGTGGAAGTTGGGGGCGTGCAGAGGTGCTGCCCGCATGCATGCAGTAAATGGGTGATGGATTGCTGTACAATGGACCACTTCCAGAGGACCACCTGGGCAGGGGGTATCCCCGCCTAGCTTAGTGGTGGTGAGAAATATGATACATTTCATGATTTATTTCTCTTTAGGTTGAGGAAGGAACTTGATTTGGATCTCCCACTTCCTGGGTGAGTGCTTGAACCACCAAAGCCCTGTATAGAAACCAGGTACCACCACCAGCTCCTTTGGCCTCATTTAACAAAAAATGAGTAAGTCCTACTCACGCATTTCAAAGAATGGTGTAGGCATCTCCTCCCAAGAGCAGGTCCCAGGCTCGAGATCCCTTTCAGCCCTTGTTCAGGCACCCAAGCTCCAAGAGAAGAGTGGGAGTTCAGACACAGCCCTACACCTAGAGTTTCCCAGTCCAGCACCAGCGCCTCATTCAGCAAATGGGTTTTTGGAATTGCCCATCCGAGGCACCTCTCTCCCCACAGGCACCACATAGGAAGCCGAGGGACTTAATCTGGTTTCTGTATTCCACCTGGGTCAGATGCCCAAGCCCTGTTTTGAGTCTTGCCTTTTGTAACAACAGGCTAATCATGTAGAGTCCTGTCTGCTCACATGTCCCAATGACGGCAGTATGTGGCCAGCCCTTTATAGGCTGAGCATCTTGCAGGTTTGGGTCCATCCCAAGCATTTTCCTCTGTGTGTCATCAGGCCAAACAGCAGCTAAACTGACAGTAACTAAGATCATGACTATGTAGCAGCCTCAAGTGAAGTGATTACCGGTCTCAGCAAAGAGGATGGAAATTTAGCACTTAAGGCCATGTGTAGACGAAACGCGGGGCGTGTGCGTATGACACTTTAAAGCGGGCTAAAAGCTTCTGCAGTGCTTTAATGGTGGCAAGCAAACACTGACTCAGCAGCGAATTGCACATTAATTCCAGGCGCTATAGGAAATAATGTGGCCTAATGCGCCTTAAATGACTCGGGGCGCAGCAAACTAAAAGGCCTTGGAGGAGTTTTAGTTTGCTGCCCCTACAGCCGCGGAGTGGAGCACTGGGCTCCGTGCAGCTTCACAGCTCTGCAGGCAGTCCTGCAGGCAGCGTGGCAATCTGCCCGGGCTGCATGGGGACCCGGTGCCCCCCCAGACCACATAACCCGGGTGCCTGTGGGTGGGCTGCCGCTGCTGAAGGGAAGCACCAGTCCCCACACAGCCATGGGACTGCTGTACTTGCCAGCAGCTTGCCCTTCCCTCCCCACCACCGAAAAGGCAGGTAAATCCACAGGGTGTGTGCATGACATGGGGATTTTAATTGCCCCTAAATTGAAGCAGTATTTTAAAAAACCCACCACTCCAGTTTAGGGCCCTGTTTTTGTCTACATCCACCTTACGACTCCTGGTGGGATCCCTGCAGCCATGTAGATAGACTAGCAGAGGGAGTGTTTCCCTAATATATCCGACCTTCCACCTCAACCCAGCTCTTTTATAAGTACCGACTTCACTTTAGCATGTTTCTCTTCTTTAACAAGAGTATACCAAACCGAACAACAAACAGGGGCTAATAGCTGTACAACTCATTACAGCCCTAAGGCTCTCAGACATGTGCCACTTTTAAGAAGACCATTTTTTTCCCTTCTTCTTCGGGAATTACGTTTTTATCGCAGTTCCAAGAGCTACATGGAGCTGAATAACACCGTAATTCGCATTATGAAGTCCAACTCAGTTACTTTCTATGATACGAGATTCCTTGAATATGCTGGCCTATTGATTAGCTTGTCCGAAAACACAGCCTCATTTATTATGGTTTGATTTAAGCAGATAGAGCACACTGGAAAGGTCATTCATTTTTATCCATTTCTGGCAACCACCACCCCCACTTCCATTAATACTATTTCCAAATCAATGCTGCTTTACTTTTCCCTTTGGACTCTCTGGAGCATAGCTAGGATCGATGGAGCTTGTTCTGTACCCAGTTTGTAAAGCACTGCACAGAAACTGTTGCAGAAAAAGAATGCCTCTGTTTGTTGATGCAGCAGAGAGAAACTATCATTTGCTTACTCAGACACATTGAAATGTAAAACGAGTTATATATTCAAATGTATGTGTCAGTAATTACTGACAACATGGAGCAATATATTTAGAATGGAACAAAATGTTTCACTGTCATAAAGAATCTGGCCTTGCTTGAAGCATTACAAGCATTTTAGCCATTTTCATCCAAACTGAACACAGCTCAATTTCAAACTGGAAAAATAGAAATAAGCTTGACATTTCAAAATTGGGGGCATGAAAATCCATCCATGCCCCCCCCTCCTTTCCTGGTAAAAGTTAGCTTTCATCAGAGGAAGCAGGATTTGAATACAGCAACCACCACACTCACCATAACAGCGCAGGTAACCCCGGGGTCCTGGCTCCGAAATAATCAGCAGAGAAGCATTCAGACCCACTGCTACTGCTCCACAGGCCAGGCAAATGATCAGGAGCTGTGCCAGCCACCTCCGCGCGTAGGACTTCGCTTTAATTTTCTCAAAGTTTTAGCTCCTCCCCTAGTAGGTGACTGTTAATAACCAGTTTCTTTCTTTCTAGCAATTCAGAGCCACGTTGGCCTATGTATTCAAAATCCAGTACTGAAAGTACTCAGAACACCAAACCGTGAGCAAGCAATGAGCCCATCAATACATGACACAAACAGCCCTCATACAAAAAGAAATGATGATCTCTTTGGAGATCAGAGACAGAGCAGTGACCTCACATTTGAGATCACCCTCCAAAATGACATGCTGGAAAGCCCCCATTGCGAGGGACTGGGTCATAGACAGCTTGGCCTATTGTTTAGGCCACTGAGGGTTGGTTACAAGGCCAGGGCCTGGGTCAGAAATCAGGAGCTGGAGCAGACTCTACACCATAGGCCACAGCCAGGATCTGGGGATTACATGCCAAGTTACCAAGTCTAAGAATAGAGACAGACTGGGATCAGGAGCCAGGAAACAGATCCACAAGGAAATCCAAAGCCAAAGTCCAGGAACAAGCCAAAGCCAGGGTCAAAAGCCAGAGCCTGCAGGAGCCGGGAGGCTTGCGGAAATAGCTGGAGGCAGAACTGCTGGCTGGCCTGGAGGTTGTGGCCACAGGTGGGAATAAACAGAGAGACTGAGCTCCTGGTAGCTAATTAGGAGGCCAGCCAGTTCAACTAACGGGGGCAGAGCTTGTTAGCCAGGGACCCAAGGCAAGTGTGGCTGCCCAGGCAATTGGCCCAGGCTGAGAAGCCTTCTAGGGTCCCTGGCACCCATTTACAGTCTACCTAATTTCACCCAGCAGACTATGTGTTGTGTGCCTTTCCTAATCCAGATTCAACCAATTCTTGATCTTTGTTCCCACCACAGGATCCCAGGCTGCACAATTTATTGATGCTAATTGCTCCCAGACACACCGTGTATGTTTTGAGTATCAGCTGAGTCGTCTCTTCAGCATCATGTTAAGCTCTGGAGATATTCAGGCATCAAACTACCTTAGCAGTTTAGCAGCATGACCTTTTACTTTGGTTCATAGTTATATACTTAGCATATATTTTCCAGGTACCAAAGGCATTAACTAACAAACTGTGTTTAAATTAATTAGAGACTGGCTGGTGCTACAAGTTTCCCAAGTGTGTTGAGGGATTTCCACGTTCCCTTTGTTTAATTTTGATATAAGGGAAGGTTTTGTGGCTGTCCAGAAATCACCTGCAGCCAGAGGTCTCGTACCTCTTATGCCATCCACTGGCATTTGTGCAAAGTGTTGCCGACACAGAAATGCCTGGAGTCATTTTCATTAAGCAGTAGCAGTTCCTCATCCCCAAATAGTATCAGGCTTATAGTTTCGTTTGATCTCTCTCTCTTCCTCTCTCTAGATCTGCAAGCCTGCAATGACTGACATCACTTTCTAACACTGCAGGTATTCTTGCTTTTGGGTTTCTGTTGAAATCCATGTTAGCAGTTGACAACCCAAGCTTCACTGATATATTTGGTAATTCAGTAGTCCTAAATATAGATCAGAGCATGATCTTTTTTCACTGGGTGCATCAATATTTTGACACCATTTTTCACCAGCCCATTAGATCAGGGATAATGGGACAAAGCAGTTACATGTCCAAACCCTTCACTGCCTGAACTCATGCTCCCTCAACTGTGACCTATTGTCACATGCTCCTGCAGTATATCAGACCAATTGCAATTGATTTGATTTGCACAAACACCTACTTAACTGTAGCATTTTCTTGTAAGGTTATCTCAGGGAAAGGAGAATAATAATCTAGGGCAAGTGCCCAGTTTCTTCCAGCTAGCACAAATAAATCTTTGGCTACTTTACATCACAGGCCTGATTTTCCCTATGCCACTAACATTGGCTCTTTCACTGGATTTGGCAGGTATTTTTTGGCATAAGCTATAAAACTTAACAGCTTCTTTAACACTGCTGTTCATTTAGGGCTATTATAAAATGCCTCTGGCCCATCTCTTAAATTTTTCAATTCCAAAGTGACCTTCATGAATCCTTTTAAAAATATTTTTCTGTTAGCATCTCAGGAATAACCATGTTTCATCTCAGACCAGACAGATTTTTTTTTTTTTTTAATCAGAGCGATCTGTACATAATTTAACTTGGGATTTTGCTCCACTGACCTTTTGTCAAATGCTCTAGAGAGTCTCTGTAAGCATCAAGTCTCTTCCAGGCCTGTATTTGATTTACAATTCACACATGTGTAGTTGAATAAATAACCTCTGCATCCTCACGAGGGGAGCGGGGGGAGGGGAGCCTGGTTACTAGACCCCTCTCGGCAAACACAAATCAGGGATTTATGCTAAGTCTCAGTTATTATTGGCCTACATCAATAAAGCCATGAAACTTTTCATATCTGTGCGCTAAAGCCCCCTTCTTTCCTTGATCTTAGTGTTATCAGCATTAATTGAGAAGTATGAGATACCTAAAGTGCTTCTGAGACGGTTACTGTCAGAAACAAAGTTACCTTTTGACTGGTTCCCTTTTTGCAAACGCACTTTGCTTACAGATGAAGAACGAAGCCCCCTTTAAACCGTCTCTACTTGTTGCACGTTCCTAAAATGTTTGCAACCCTGGTGGGGCATTTCGCTTCTCCGCTCTTCCACTCGGGGCATTTTCTTTGTTCATGTTATTCCTGGTACCTTGCGTTGTTTAGAAATCACTCGGCAATAGGCAGCCGGGTAGGGGTCTCGTTCACTGGGGATCGGACAAACTTTCCAGTGCGCCTCCTTCTGTTCAAAACAACCACCGGTTCCCACTGGATCCTTCCAGACCCTCTTAAAAGTAGAGCTCCCCCCAGGGACACTGTGACATAGGAGCAAAGGCCAACGATCTTTAGGCTGCCAAGTGCTTAATTTAATTCAGAAGATAATGCTCAGGGTAAAAGTACATGTTACACTTAGAACATATTAAGGGCACTTAAAACACGAGTGTCTGCACATTAAAGCTCATCAACTCATGCTAAGTGCCTTATGAGCATTTCAGAGTTGTGCCACTTCAGGCAAGGGTTAACTCTGGGCCGTGATTTCTAGCGCGTGTTAGGGTAACCCTCCCCGTGCTGAGCAGTGATAGAGCCCAAGTGTCCTGGCTCCTGGCCATGCCCCTGCCCACCAGCCTTCTAGTGGAAAGTCAGAGCCGTGCAGGCAAAAAACCAGCGTTAACCCTTATCGCGTGACTGACGGCTCACAGCCCGTTCCAACGCTAACACTCCTTAGCATTGCACAGATTTAGTATGGTTTAAATGTAATGTATGGCTTTGCCCTTAGGCTCCTAAGTCATTTAAGACTGGATTTTAGGTGCTTAAGTGCCATCCAAATCCATGACTCAATTGATTTCAAATGGCTGTTAGACACATAAATACTTTTAAAAACCTAGCTGTTAGGTGCATTTGAAATATTTACTTCGTGTTCCAGTCAATTTTACAGTTATGATTCAGACCATCTTCAATAACAATCACATGTTAAATTTGCTGGATACAGAAGCTTTTAAACAAATGATATAGACCACTGGAGACCTAGTTTTCCAAAGTATCTGCCTACCTATGAAAAACCATACGTGTATATGAGAACAGGCATAATGGTACACAAAATATAGGTAACTACATACACAAGCATCATTCATATCACCCCTTTAGGACCCTTTTCAAAAAACTTGACTTTGTCTATATGAGGCGCTTATAAGAAACCAAGATGCAGCCGCCTCTAGGTTGGAATCCAGCAGAGCTATAAAACAGTTTCAGTCAGAGGAAATGGAAAACAGATTCAATTACTGCTGATGAATAAGAGCAGATATAAACCAAACCAAACTCTAGCTATCTTCCTAACCCAAGCTAGTTACCGCTTCAACACTCATGCGCAGAAACTAAGACTACAAGCTACTTTTATTGGTGCCAAAACACATGCACGCACACACACAAACACAGCGTATTTGAACTAATTGGCTGGTTCTGCTATTTTGTAGAGATAGCAGCTGCATGGGTAATGGTGTTACTATAATCAGATGCTATAAATCTCCCTATCCAAACCGATGGAAGGTATTTAGTCTGAATAAAATGGGTTTTCTGTGCTTCTCACCTACCCAGAGTTTTCCAGACTACCCCTGCCTCTAATTGCAGTGTTAGCTCTTATTAAAACTGCAACACAGAAAATAAATACAGATGTCACAAGACAACACAATTTCATTTTTTACGCTGTCTTGACCTCAGACTGCATCACAAAATGGTTTATAGCACTGCTATTAAATAATGCAATTACAGAGTCAAACAGCAGCAGAGTGAGAATGACTGTAGGAGAGAAAAGCCAGGGAGGAGAGAGAGATTTCTAGCAGTGTTTAGAATTCAGCTGGAAGCACAGAGCACTCAGAAGGCCATTCTTCATAGCAAGAAGCACCAAGGAGAAGACACTTTCACCAACAATTACAAGCCTGTACATGGTGGTGTTGAATGAATAATTAGGAGAGAGGGGGCTATAGAACAATAGAACAAAGGAATTCGACTGACTTGAAGCGGGTCTGGAACCACCCAGCTGGAACTGGTGGTTGCTTTGAACAGAAGGTGGCACGATGGAAAGTTTGTCAGATACTGAGTGAAGGGGACTCCTACCAGGCTCCTGATCACTGCGCTATTTTCAACTGTATTGTCAAATAAGTATAGAACTAGAAGAGAGGCTCGCGGTGAAGGCTGCAATGAACCAGAAAGGAAGGAGAAGAGAGTGGTTATTAGCAGAAAACATTATTTGTAGGAAGATCAGCTTCTCTGAGCCATCGATCTTAAGGCCAGAAGAAATCATTTTGGTCACTGCATCTGACCTCCCACATCATACAAGCCACGGGACCTCACCCATCACTTTCTGCATGAAATCAGTAACTTCTTTTTGTGCTGAAGCATATCCTTCAGAAAGATACCCAACCTGGATTTAAAGCTTCATGCTTTAAAATCATCCCTCTCAAAACTGACAGAACCAAAACCCTTTCCTTGTTCAAATCCCTACCTAAGCCTCATTTCTAATGTAGTACCTATATTTTCTCAAAAAGATTTTGAACTATAAATCATGAATTTTTGTAGAGGAGATGGATATAAAGACAGAGAGAACATATCACTTCTGTATGCTGTGCCACCATTTGGTTAAGTGTCTAGGCACCAAGATGATAAGCAACAAAACGCTACCTGAGACATATAGGCTGCCTGTACATAAGCAGGGAGATTACTCCAATGTGCTGGAATACCAGCGTGTCAGAGCAGGCTCGATACATCAAGTCTGTTGGAGCGTGGCAATTACAGTGCTCCAGCAACCTCCTGCATCTCGTGTATCAGTGTCCCTGTGCTTCAAAATGGTGGGGGGAGGGGGGCACTTTACCTAAAGTTTGTTTGACAAGCTTTAGGTAAAGTGCCACTGCCACCACTTTGAAGTGCAGAGACACTGATACACGAGACACTGGAAGCTTTAATCAGATTGGCTCAGAGCCATTGTAATTAAAGTGCCTCCCCCACCCCCCAGAGCACATGTGAGCACCCATAGTGATGGAGAGAGAAGCACAAGCCAAACAAATGCAATGAAATGTGTGTGTGTGTGTGTGTGTGTGTGCGTGCACACACACGCGCGCAGGCCAGGGCAGTGGATGTGACCTGGAGCCAGGGAGTGGGATGGAGCTGCAGGTGGCTTGTCCATAGGATCAGCATCAGCATCCCAGCACTTAAAAAGGGCGGGGGGGGAAGCCTTGAACTAAAGTTTGTCAAATGACCGTTAGTTCAAGTGCTAAAACCACCATTTTTAATCGCAGGAACACTTTTAACTGGAGCAGAGCCAAGTAGGGTGAGGGTGGGTACGGGCTGCTGGCTGTGGGCTCAGAGCTCTCAGCTCTGCTGCCTTTGCCCCTGGAGCCCATGCTAGCCACACAGCCCCTGCCCACCCAGCAGCAGGAGGCACAACTGGCTGCTCCCACTGCTGCGGGGAGGGGAGGGGGTGCGTGGCTGGAGCAGGGTTCCCAAGGGAAAGGCAGCAGTGGAGAGCCCCAAGTCTGTAGTGAACAGCCTGCATCCACCCTGAGCATAAATCTGGAGAAGCATATGCCCCTCATACCTCTTTTAAGGGGGGTGTCCAGTGGCAGGGAGCTCCCCCCCACAGCCCCTGGACAAACTACCTGTGGCTCTGTACCACTCATTGCCCTGACCCTGAGTCCCATGTACTGCCCTGGCTGGGTGGCACTCCTAACCCAAGGCCCCTGACCCTGCCCCACTCCCTCCCTCACCATGGGACCTTGATCTGTACCCCCGACACACACCCTTTCCCTCCCCCATGCCTCTTCCCCTCCACAGACTTACTTGCAGGGAGCTGTTCTCTATGCTGCCCAGTTGCATTTCTGGCCGTGTGCATGTGTGCGGCTGCAACCATGAGCGCGATGCCGCCTGTGCCTTGCTCCCAGCAGCCCCAAGCAGAAGCCCTTGCAGGCTAAAATGCTGTCTGACTTCAAAGGGAAACCCATCATTTCCTGAGGAAACCCAGGTGTCTGGGGTCCCTGGCCAGAAGGCATAATTAGTTATACTTTTCGGTGAACATTATCGGCTACACTAGCCAAAAAAAGCCAATAGCCAATATTGTAAATTTGCCTTTTATCAGTGCTGATGTGATATACAACCGATATATCGGAGCACCTCTATGGAAAATGCATCCATTTCAAACACTAGAAAATAGTTTGTGCCCAAAAGCTTGCAAAGAACAATTTCTCCAGCTATTTAGTTGGTTTAATAAAAGATATCACATTTACCCAAAAAAACAGATGCAAACTTAACATTTTCACATTTCACATTTTTTACTCAGCCCTAATATTAAGTTTAAGAGATGTAGGAGTAGTGGAAAAAAGTCACAATCCAGAGAGGGAGGGACTTTAAGAAGAGAACAAATGCAGACAAACTGTAGAGCACTGGGACCAGTAGAAAACAATTTGTTGGCAATGGTAACGAGGCTGTAGATAACAGATTCAAATAACAGGTGGAGGAAGCAGTTCAAAGAAATGGTTGGCTTTCTTAAGAGACTGTTGCTAAATTGGGATGATGCCTGAGGAATGAGAGGGGGAAGTAATGTATTGGGGAAGAATTGATGAGTCTTGTCTTGGAGCAATATTAGATTGATGGAATTTATTCAGTTCCTTCCTGTGCTCTTAGCCAAAGAGCAAAGTACAAAGATGGGAAAGTGAATTGTGGGTAGGGATGAGAGTCCATTCTTGCTGCCTAACAAGTAATATCATCAGCACTTCTGGAAATCAGGGAACACTTGAAATTAAACCGTTCGGCCCTGAGGCTGTTTCAGTATTGTATCTGAAGAGATTCTAACAAGCAAGCTAAGGAAATATAGGGTGGATGAACAAACTGTAAGGTGGATAGAAAACTGGCTGGATCATTGGACTCAGAGAGTAGTAATCAATGGCTCAATGTCTAGCTGACAGCTGGTATCAAAGTTGAGTGCTCCAAGGGTCAGTCCTGGGGCCAGTTTTGTTCAATATCTTCATCAATGACCTGGAAGATGGGATGGAGTGCACTCTCAGCAAGTTTGCAGATGACACCAAGCTGCAGGGAGTAATAGATATGCAGGAGGGTAGGGATAGGATTCAGAGAGACCTCGACATAGTGGAGGACTGGACCAAAAGAAATGTCATGAGGTTCAACAAGGAGAAGTGCAAAGTCCTGCACTGAGGATGGAACGATCCCAGGCACCAGTACGGGCTGGGGGGTGACTGGTTAAGCAGCAGCTCTGCAGAAAAGGACCTGGGGGTCACAGTGGACAATAAGCTGAATATGGGACAGCAGTGTGCCGTTGTGGCCAAGAAGGCTAATGGCATACTGGGATGCATTGGTAGGAGTGCTGCCAGCAGATCGAGGGAAGTGATTATTCCCCTCTATTCGACACTGGTGTGGCCACGTCCAGAGTACTGTGTTCAGTTTTGCCTCTCTACCCCCCCACTACCGAAAGGATGTGGAGAAATTGGAGAGAGTCCAGCAGAGGGCAACAAAAGTGGTTAGATGGCCAGGGAAAATGACTTATGAGGAGAGGCTGAGGGAACTAGGCATATTTAATTTAGAGAAGAGAAGACTGAGAGGGCATTTAATAGCAGCCTTCAGCTACCTGCAGGCGGGTTTCAAAGATAATGGAGCTAGACTGACAGGACAAGGAGCAATGGTCACAAGTTACATTAAGGGAAGTTTAGGTTAGATATCAGGAAAAACTTTATCACTAGGAGGATAGTAAAACACTGCAACAGGTTTACCCAGAGAGGTTATGGACTCTCCATCCTTGGAGGTTTTTAAGACTTGGCTAGACAGAGCCTTGGCTGGGATGATCTAGTTGGGGATGGCTCTCCTTTGAGCAGGGAGTTGGACTAGATGTGACCTCCTGAGGTCCTTTTTCTGTGATCCTATGATCAGATCTCATCCCCTAGATACAGAGATGACAGAAGCCAAAGGTTCCTAGGGCATTAATCCATGGATTGGAGGAAGGTTGCATAGCAAGGGAAACCAGAGTTCAGGGACAGTAAGGATTTTGTGGAGGAAATATAAAGGCAGAGGACAGAGGAGGGGGTATAGTACTAGACTAGCTTATGGAAACACTGGTCCAATCAAGACAGTTGTCCAGACAAGTTCAGGGTAGGTCATGATTTAAAGAACAGAACTAGGAGAAAATGTAGCTAAGGAGGAGATCAATGGTAAGGCAACAGCCTATGAGTGGGAGACAGCAGAAAGAATTCCAGAAAAGCTAGTACGGGGGTTTGGGAAGATGCTCATTGCATCAATTCTTCTTCACTTCAACATTAGAGAAGTTTGTAGAGATGCAGCTGGGATGGATTTGACCTGCATGAGCATGAGGTTTTAGAGCTGTTCCTCAGCAGCTGTTAGTAGTAGCTTTCTGTTCCCACTCTAATATATAGATTTTTCCTTTTGCTTTCTGTTGAAGACTGGTGCTGCAGAGCACGGTTTGATTTCTGGGAAGCAGGACTGTCCCATGTGTAAGGTGGCAAATCAACATTTATAATAAGTCATGACAAAAAAGCCACACGCAAAAACTTCAGTGTGAATCACACTGCCCCTTATTACATCTCACTTCCTGCAACTTCGTTTGCAAAGTGTCAAGTAAATCCAAGACCCACGTAGGAAGGAAACTCTGACCCAACTCGGAGCCCTGGGGAGCCAGAGTGCAGGCCTTGTGAGTCTGACTGCAGGATCAACCTTGACATTGAAAGCTGTCCGAAGCAGGGACCAGGTACGTATTACACTTTACAGGCACTATGTGGTTAATACATCATAAGGGAGAGCTGAAGTTGAATGTTATGCAATGCAACACAGCACCTCAGCAGTGCTAGGGTCACGTTGCAGAAAGAAGCAAAGTCAAAAAAAAATTAACTGATAACACCTGGATAACACTGAACAATTAATTATTCAGCCTTAACCCCATCCATCACACCGGCCAACCGCCTCTTTCCCCTATCTTCATCACTCACCTTTTATTTTAATGTAAAAAGTAGCCTTACTGATTCTCCTCTCTCCCTTCACTTGTTTCTCTTTTTTCAAATGCTGCCTCTCTGTGCTGATACAGCACCAATTGTTATAAATCATTAAAGTTTGACTGCACTGTTAATAGTGGTATTCATGTGGATCTGACACTTTAATAGTACCCACATGCAGAGATAGAGATTTCCTAATGGTTTGAGTTACCTTTGTTAACATGATTGTGACTCATTTAAATACAAACCTTAAGTGATTTGCAAGCGTGACAACGTAGATATTCCCGTCATTAGGGGCCGAAATATCATAATTCAATCCTCCAAATCACATATCCAAAACTCCGAGAAATGAACTCATATCCCCACACAGCTTGCTATCCATTGCTATGGACCATGAATTTATCTATGAAAGGGTAAATCCTGTGGTCTTTATTCCCCTGTAAAAGTCACTTCTGCCAAGCTGGCTGCAAAATGCACTACAATGGCTGGGTTGTTGGCAGGATGAAACTATTGCTTGCTGTGTTATTGTATCTCTTTCACTTTGACCCCATCTTCCCTGCCCCACCACTGCTGTGATAAAGCTACAAGTCGCCTTCTAACACCCACTAACACAGTAAGGGCCTCACATCAAGGACACACACATTCATTAAATGTGTGTACAATATCTACCACATTAGCACCCTGTTTGCTTCTAGGAACAGCAATAGACACAGACAATAATTCACATTATAGCATCAAATCAAAATCAGTGGGAGTTTAGCAGTGGTAAAGGATGAGCAAAAATGGAGTCTGGGCTGCAGAATTTGGCCTTCTCTTGTTTGTGCCTATAGGACCGAATCCTGAGCATCCTTTTCAGCCCTTACAAAGGCAGCGCTCCAAATGACTGGATAATAACATCCAGATTTCATTCACAGTTTCTGAACAAACCGGCTGGACATGCACATGTGGAACAGCGATCATTCTTGAAGTCTTGCTGATGGCATTTGAGAAATAAATTGTGCTACCTTAGCATCTGAAGTAATTCCAAGTTATTTCTGATAGCAGAGATAGAACAGGACTCCAATCCCAAACCCTCTGGAGCAGGGAGGATCCCTTTGGGATATGTTGACAGAATGAGGTCCGTAGTTCCTGGGGCCATAAAGTTCTACTTCAATATGAATAAATAACATCTCTATGCATCATCTCATGATCTAACACAACTGAAAATTGTTAGAGGGATACCAATATTCAAGTGACTGCTCTTCCATAATTTTCCTACAATTTCTTTATATGTAATGGTTCCCACCATCTATAAGACCCCTCCCTCCTCTGCCTTCATTGATTTTTGAGCTCTTCAGATGAATCCTTTGTATACCCAGAACTGCAGAAATGCAATTGTAAGTTGTAGTGAATCTTGTTGGTCACAGTGTCATTGGAGGTAGCGTCTGGGCACACAATCAGGAGACAAAGTTCTTAGGTTACAGCTGAATTGCAGCTTCCAGGTTCTCTAAGTACCTCTTAAAGAGTAGGCAACAATTTAATACAGAATACAATTTAACTGATCCACAGTGCAAGTACCCCATATTACAATTCACTGCTATAAACAGACCATGGATTGGGACTGAATGGCTGCCAGGTTAGTAAATTAGCATTAGGACTTAAGTCTGATACACAATCTTTCTCCTAAACAATAGTGTAAAAGTAAAAATTTGACCTAATGCCATACAAAAATTCTTCCCGCTCTAATTTATAGACTGGATTGAACATCCTTGAAAATGTGAATGTAAAAATTCTATTGTTTTCCTTATACCAGTCAATGTGTGCGCACGCATCTGTGTGTGTGAGTGTGATTGTATACTTTGTAGGTTGACCACATGCAAAGTTATCTCTTTCATGGATGAAAACCTTTTACTTTAAGGGTCCATGAAGGAAATTCATAGTTCTGCCGCATAGGAAAAGTGCAAGAGGCTAGGATTTCTTAGGGTGAGATCTTTTATTGAACCAACTGCACAGTTGGGATACTTAGACAAGTTTTTGAGTGCAGGATCACAGGAAGAATCAGAATGCCTTGAATGTCTCACATTCAAAACTTGTCTAACTCAGCACGTCTACACAAGATGCTACTGTGCAGTGGTTATTGCACATTTATTTAGTACTTATATAACCAAGTACTAAGTTACTGTACAGTAGCACCAATGAACGCCTCTTTAGAGACACTATTATGCATGTTAGCACTATTTGTACTGTGATGTGCTACTGCACAGTATTATTCAGCTACTGAGCAGTTAGCATCTCATGTAGATGTGTCCACTGTCTCCCACCTATTCAATTGGTCCAATAAAAGATATCTTCTAAGCAATCCTTGCTTCTTGCATAATTCCAGAACCATATATCTCTATAAAACTGCCATACATATTGGAAAGGTAAGAGACCATTTCATTGAAAAAGTCATGAAAAAAAACTTTTTATGTTGCTGTGTTAAATACTAGGGCTGTGCAAAGCTTTGGTCCCTGATTCGGTGGCCAAATCTCCGAATCCATATTGAATCAAAGGACCTTTTAATGTCTCTGAATTGATTTAGAAAGATTCAGACATAGACACAGCTTTAAATGTTTTTTCTACAGACCTCGAGGTACCGGGTGGCTGGTGAGTGCTGTGATGCTGGAGCAGATGGAGTGTCCCACGGGAGTGCAGGGGAGCACCCAGCAGCAGACCCACAAGTGGATCAAAAGCACTTCCGGGTCCACCAGGGAGCACGCAGGGCCCCCCCACATGACCTCCCAGCTTGGTGACTGGTACCTCCTGAGTCTGGGGGGAAACCCAAGGTCCCCCTGCAGCTGGCTGCTGAGCTGGAGGGGTACAGGGTCCACCCACGCACTCCCCAGCAGACCTAGAAGTGGGCTGGAAGTGGACCCGGAAGTGGACTGGAATATTCAGATTTGGATTCAGCCAAGTCGAATCAGGGACAATGATCCAAATCAACAAATGAAATCACTGTCCCCGATTTGGGCCAAATCCAAATCAAATAGGGCCCACTTCACACACCCCTAGTGAGTACCTAAGACAGGGCCTTGCTCCCGGTGAAGCCAATGGCAACCTTTCAATGGAAGCAAGATGGATATTAAGTGTTTCATATTTTCATTGACTATGCCCTTTTGAATGAAGTGATTGTGATAAACTCCAGAAACCACAAATGCCATGCTTCACAAATGATAAATGGTAACCCCATTCCACAATGGCTAAAGGGTAAGTATATATATATGCTTTGCTAATATAGTTTCCCCTCGCATTTACCACATGAGAAGAGATTTCTTAATTTTTAATTTGTTTATCTAGCTCTCACTATTTTAGCGAACTTTGGGCCCCGTTGATGAATCTTAAAGTGTTCATTTTCAGTGTAAAGAAGTGGTAGAGTAAATGCTTGTTATCTTTCATGCCACAGGAAATAATCCTAAACCCGTGACCCTCAACCTTTTTTAGACTCCAGGCACCCTCTGAAAATGCCAGCTCTCTGTCTTCACTTTTTTGGGCTATGAAAAATAATAAAGCAAAAAAAATCAGACCAAAGCAGGTCAGAATTATTTTGATACTATAGATTCCTATTTGAAATCTCTGGATTTATCTTGTGAATCATGTACTGCTGTTTGCGCCTCGACAATGCTAATTTTGCCTGGCACCCTGCAGCTCCTTTAAAAGGAACTCGTGGTAGGCCATGGTGGTGCAGCGCTTATGCTGAGGACGGCTGTTCAATACTATCTGCTTTATTAATATTATTCAGCAATTTTGCTACACAACAGTGTAATCATATAATCTTTTGCTCAAGCCATCTCAGTAGAGCATGGACAAACAGATTATACTAAGTTTAAAAGTTGGGGAAAACATACTGCATATCAGAAGCTGTGCAGTATCTATTTTATGAATCTACTTTATTCTTCTGTAGCTGCCAGCTGAACCATGCTGAGTTAGCTCTATTACACTTGGGGTGAGCTGTCCCAGTTTAGTGCAGTATAGGAGCAGACATATGCAACAATTACCAAGGAGCAGCTGATACACAGTAAGATTATTCTCACTTTTACCTTAGTACAAATTGCTTGCCTACCCATACCCATCAGTAAGCATTATACACAATTGCTGCAATTGAGAGGAAGAAACGGAGCAGCCCGTTGGCTACAGAAGGGAGAAAAGGTCAAAGGATTAGAGCCCAGATGTTCCCAGCTGCCAATGCCATGCTCAGATAACTAGCTCATACCCCTTAGATGAATGTGAACAGGTATTAAAAATAGATATATACACATACTTACAGATATTTTTTTAAAAGGGATCAGCTCCTTTAAGGCATCACAATCTATGGTCAAGCGGTCAAAAGAGGTCAACGTGTTCAGATTTTTCCAAAACCTCAGTACCCAAAGGTAAGTGCCAGGAGCTGGGAACATTTTGCACATTTGGCCCCAGCCACTGGCACTTTAAAATCTAATCCAAAACTACAGAGATCAGTGAAACTCTCTCATATTAAGAGTGGCTGTTTCCTTTCTTTCCTTTGTTTTACATTTATTACCTTCTGAATCCTACTGAAAAGGAATTGCACATGTTACAGTCAGACGGAGAAAAGCACTCTCTTCATAACATAGCTTTCTCCCAGAACAAAATAAACTAGATCTTGATTATCAAGTAGCAATGAAGCTCAGAGACCAAAACATAGCCTTGAGGGACACGCTATCTCTAAATGAATTTCAGACTCTTGTAGATCTCAACAGCATCAGCTTGTGTCAGACAGAATTTGTGAAAAAGGTATGAAAATATGGGTTATAGCATCTGAACATGAAATAGGTGCAGCCAACAAGAAATCAAACCATGCATAGTATATAAATCCTGCCATTGTTCAGGCTTGTATTTCCTGCTGAACTTCTACTCTGAATTTAAAGTTTGGGGATTTGTGAAGTCAGCAACAGGAGCTGGATGAAAAATATTAGGCAACTAATACCCTACTTTTGAATAATTCAGCCCTAAAGTTAAACTTTTAGGCAGGCTGAAGCCTGATGTCACTTATTTGCAGGTTCAAGTCTGAGTGCGGTTGCTTTGCAATATCTTGACACCCAAAATGAAGATGGGTATAGCACATAAAACAAAAAAAGATCCAGAAAAAGAACCCAAGACATTTGTTTGATCTTATAGAGCAGTGACTCCCAAACTCTGAGTCTTATGCCACTTTAAAAATGCTCATGCAACACAATCTGGGAAGTTTTGCTCTAGAGGAAACTGCTGTACTAGGAGTTGTGTGTGCAAGGAATGAAAGCCAAATATACTCCAGAGAACTGTGCAATAAATAAAATATGCGTGGACTGGACAATGTTTCCTCAAACACTACTCCCAAATGCCTAAACTCCCAAATGCCGGTGTCTCAGTGAGGATTCCCCCATCTGATGCGAGCAGTTCATCAACATATGAGATGTTAATTCAGCATATAGGGAAGAGGGAGACGCTTGGGACTGAATTTCCAGAAGCTGTTGCATACATTTGTGTACTAGCAATAAGCACGCTGTGATCCAAAAGCAAAGTAAATGAACATGCAATTCCATGTGGAATTTCTCATTTTGCACACACAAATTCACATGCACAGAACATGATATACTGCTTTTGTGTATGCACTGATGAACCAGACAGACATTGAGCATCAACCAAGGTAACCATAACCTCAGGAGTTGCTGCTCTATGGCTTTGCATAGCAAATAGTGTCAAGTTCAACTTGAGCTACGAGTGTGTTATATCAATTTAAACATATTAATTAATATTGTCTAGCTATGCAAATATACTCCATCTTTTACTATCATGTCCCAAGGAGACCATTCATTCCCTTTATTCTTTGCATTATTCAAAGAAACTGTAGTAAAAATATAAGTGAAAAAATGGAAAGTGGGAAAATTTCACTCGGTAACTTGCATTTGGGTATGTGTGTGTACACATACATATTGTGAATTTGAATTGATATTCTTCTAGATCTTATGGAGCTTTGTGTTGATGTCATAAAACAGCTAAATCAAAATGCCTGGAAAATCTGGATTTGATACTTTTATAGGTTCAACTTTCTTGAAGCGAGGCAAATACCTTCCTGACCTTGATTAATGCTGTAAGTTGTTTTTTTTTTAAGCATTTGTACTGAAGTGGTTTAATCTTTTGCCAGGTCCTCGTTATCGTTAATGGATGAGGACATTGGGGGGAACCATACCCAATGAAACAAGTTACATGCTCATATATCTCCTGAGGTATTTTAAGTCCACTGAAATATCTAATGATGAGCTGGTCCAATGCACCGTCCTCTGTGTACAGGCATGGAAAGGAATGAGGCGCACGTGACTTTGTTTTCAATTTTGACAAAAGATTTAACAGGCATCCACATAGCCCTTGGCAGTTTTGTTCCTAACACAGAATTACAGACCATGGAGATGGAAAGCACCTAATCAATTGAAAATCCCAGCCACCAGCCAGCACAGGTTTGTTTCCTTCCACATCATACTGCTTTTTATTTGCACGGCATGGGCACCTAACACCCTGCCCCCCCAATGCTTGGGGCTGTACAAAGGTTTTATCTATCCTGCTTCTAAATAATCCAGTCCCTGCCTCTTCCACCATGACCTTCAAGGAATTAATCAATGAAGCTCGCCCACAGGAAACCTCCTCTGGTGTGCAGCCTCAGGTGGTATTTTTGACTTAGTTTAATCAGAGAACTAGCTCATAATTTTACTCTTTAATTAATTCCCTGGCTCATATTATTCTTATTCTGGTTTATGGCTGGATCACACCCTAAATTACAAACCAACAGCATAAAAAGAAATCAATATACCTATGCACAGGCTACCCAGGCCAGGAACTTTAGGCATAGGATCAATTAGGTACGGTGTGCCTGATTCTTCCTTCGACTCTAAAGCAGAGATACAGGAATTGTATGTCAAAGGTGGAGCCTTAGCTCCATATCCCACAGTGACCCAGACAACAGAGTTGGCCCAGCAGGCAAGTGGATGGAGGGAGGTATTGTAAGGCTGGTGCAGGCCCCGCAGCAGAAACAGCTTTCCATCCCCTGAGAGCCTTTTTGATTCCCCTAGGAGCCAACACGGGGAGAAGCAGGGAAAGAGCTAGGACTCCCCGCAAAATAATTCCTTCTCTTAGGATTACACCCCAGACCCTAGTCTGTTCCTAGCACAATTTAGCCATCAGCATTCAGACCCTTGCAGATGCTGCCTGTGGTTATCATCCGCCTTGTTAATAATCATTTGTTCGAGCAATTACAGAACATAATAGACATTGCTTTTGTGATTGCTATGGCTCCAAGGAGTAGCCTCTCCATCATACATTACAGCAGTTAAAACATTAAGTCTGACTCTTTCTAAAAAATGGAACTCTAACTTCTGGACTCTACAGCCCTAAAATAGCATTTAAAAATAATTAGAAACCCTTTCTCGCTTCTCTAATTAGTACCCGGTTTTCAGGCATCTGGCAAAGGTTACAATGGCAAGCTGCTCTGTGATTTTTTATTGATCTCAATATGTTCGCTAATGGTAGATTTATATCATCAGCTCAGTTCATTTAAGTCTGGGCACACAGAGCCTATTCAATCCTAAAGGGAAAAAAAGATTCAAGAAACAAAATTTTTAATTCTCTTAGGTTTCAGAGTGAACTTCAGTGGTCCAAAGCATAGGAAAGAAACTTTCTAGGAACACTGACTTTTAGCCAGATTTAGCACAGACTTTTAGCACAGACATATTTCAATTTATCCTTAGTTGTTAGAAAGTCATTTTAGCTATTTCACTGCCAAGTTTACGGGATCTGGGATTGATGAAGATTTCTGTGCTCTTGTTTTTCAAAATATACCTCCTCCTCCTGAAAAAAAATAGTGTCACAGATAATACGCTTGGAAGGGACTTCCTGGATTGCCTCCTCAAACCCATTATAATCAAACTCTCTTAGCCTACCAATAAAGACTACACCTGAAATGCTACTCCAAAATAAAATCACAGAATCACAGAAAATGAAGGTGGGAAGGGACCTCAAGAGGTCACATCTAGTCCAACCCCCTGCTCAAAGCAGGACCAGCCCCAACTAAATCATCCCAGCCAAGGCTTTGTCCAGCTGGGCCTTAAAAATCTCCAAGGATCGAGAGTGCACAACCTCTCTGGGTAACCTGTTTCAGTGTTTTACTACCATCCTAGTGAGCAAATCCTTCCTAATATCTAATCTCAACTTCCTTTGCTGCAACTTGAAGCTGTTGCTCCTTGTTCTGTCATCTGCCACCACTGAGATCAGTCCAGCTCCATCCTCTTTTGAACCCCTGTTCAAGAAATTGAAGGCTGCTATTAAATCCCCTCTCAGTCTTCTCTTCTCTAGACTAAATAAGCCCACTTTCCTCAGCCTCTCCTCATTAAGTCACGTCCCCCAGCCCCCTCACCATTTTCATTGCCCTCCACTAGACTCTCTCCAACTTGTCCACATCCTTTCTGTAGTGGGGGACCAAAACTGAACACAGTACTCCAGATGTGGCCTCACCAGTGCTGAATAGAGGGAAATAATCACTTCCCTGAAAACTACTGGCAACACTCCTATTAATACAGCCCAGTATGCCATTATCCTTCTTGGCAACAACGGCACACTGCTGGCTCATATACAGCTTGTTGGACACTGTAACCCCCAGGTCTTTTTCTGCAGAGCTGCTGAACAGCCAGTCAGCCCCAGCCTGAACTGGGGCACGGTAAGGCTGTGAGAAACACCATCATTTTGTTTCAGCGTCCATTTTGCTGTTTCAAAGGGACAGTGTTTCATTCATCATTTCATTTCATTTCATCTCATTTCATTTCAAAGCACTGTCCCAACTGGTTTGGTTGAAACTGTTTCACTGTTTCGACATGTTTTGACATTTCACTCATAGGCTATAATGGGGAATCATGAAAATGCCTAAAACTTTGTCATTTCTTGCCTGATTTGGATGAACATTGCAGGGATGGTAGCCCCTTCTGAAGGCCTGAAGCCTGCGAAGTTTCAAGGAGATAGGTGCAGAAGTTTTGAGGGAACTGCACCTCGAACTCTTCAAAACTCAGCTCCTGACACTTGCCAGCAGTGGCAGTCTCCTCTTGTCAGGCGCACAGATCTGGGGGCCTGCACCCCTGCGAGGGCTGTGGGGCTTTGCTGGACTCCTCCTGGGAGTGAGAGCCCCCAGATCTGTGTGCCCAGGTGTGTAAGGCCCCACGTGTGTGCACCAGATGAGCAGAGGCTGCTTCTGTCACCTGGGACCAGCACTGGGTACAGCCCACACCCAGTGCCAGGGAAGATAGGTGCTGCCAGTGGTCCCAGGTGGCAGCAGCAGCTTTCTCCCCATACAGTGCTGCCCAGAGCAGTTGTCTGGGAGCTGAACTAGCCTGTGAAGACTGAGATGAAAAAGTCATTGAGTCCTTCAAAAAGGCATTGAGCGCTTCAGCCTTTTCTGCATCCTCTGTCACTACGTTGCCTTCCCCATTCAGTAAGGGACCCACACTTTCCCTGACAATGGTTCCAAATCTGCTTGCCTTACTCAGACAAATAGCCCAAATGAAGCAGACAAAACCAAATAAAAAGCATGGACACATGAGTAAGAATAGGCAGTAGGCAAAATTGTGGCATAAGTGAGTATAACCCATTTATCACTCGCTTTCATTAGTAATGACCATAAGCATTCCCATTTACCAAGTGTTTAATTATGCACTACAGTTAACTTTCCACATACAGACATACTGAATTCAGTCATTCATCATACCTATTGTTTACAGCCTATTTGGTTCGGTTTTCTATTGACCTTTCTAGACTTTAAATATGGGCTTTTGTTCATAAGTCCAATCTTCTTGCTGTTCATTTACAGTGATCCTTCTTTTTTTCCTAGAAGAGATGTCCTTTGTTGGTGTCCCATAATAACCAAGCTTAATAGCCAAGATATGGTTGCTATTGAAGCCAATGAGAAGGTTACCATCAATTTCTTATAGAAAAAGGATGGGGTTGATTATATGCAAAATAAAGGGCATGGGGAAACGTAGTTCCTAAGGAAACTTAAACTCTTGGGAAAGAGTTCCAAAGAAGCTGAACCTTTCAAGATCTCAGTGCTGGAAAGTAAAAGGGGAAACCAAAGACTTCCAGTGGTTTTGAGACTGTTCATAAAAAGCCAGGAACAATTCCAACAGAAAGTCACCAAGTCGTTTTCCTTTCATTCCCTCTTGCATACATGCATACCCTCTACCTCCTTCACTCACACATTGTTTTCTCTCTACCCATCCACCCCCCACTGCTGCATTTTTAAAGAGGTCTGTTCTGTCTTGGGTGTGTAGCAAAGTCAATTGGAGTTATGCACACGTATGAAAGAAAGAATAGACCCTGTAGAGCGGACAAAATTAAGCTCTTCTAAAGAAGTCAGACCCTATAATCTCCCAGACATCAGAAACCCCATGTCATTCAAGATGCATCTCAGATTGACAGACAGTCCAACCTATCTACCTGTTCACTGCTGGATTTGCAAAGAGTGCTGTTAATTCAAGATGGGGGATGGGGCAACACCAGCTTTTGGTACAATCAGTATGTTGCCTCAGTCTTAAACTAGTACTTAAATAGTCTAATTGTCAACTGTGCTCTGTACCCTAATGTATATTTATACCAGAGACTATATTCAGCTTCTAGCTCAACCCATGCAACTCCTTTGACATCATTTGGGCTTCATAAGCATAAAGAGATCAGATTTTGGTCCTTTTATGTTACCTTCTTAGAAATTTTCATTATTGCTTCTGGCCATTTTAATCTATTCTTGAGTTGGGGCCTCCCCTTGAGGCGCTGATATAAAAATAAAGAAGAAAAAATTGAACATACCTTAAATATGTGCTAACTCAAGATATGCTCCCTTTCTTTTTCCTCCATTCATATGACACATTTCCACAAGCTTCTTTGGAAACTCCACTGCCCTCAGGGTCAGATCATAAACCTCAATAGCAGATGTCATTTGCCTCTCACTAAGTACCCATAGTATAGTCAAGCTGAGTTGGGAGGCAAGCTTTATTTCTGCCAGCTGCAGCCACAGTTCTTCACCTGAATGTCATACTGTTTTCTGTCATTCACAACCCAGCAGGTTTGCATAACTTGTTAGCTCCCGACAGCTATATGTCACCATTGTAGATAAGGGCCAAATCCTGGACCCATTGAAGTCAATCAATGGAAGTTTTGCCATTGGTACAAGATGGTGTTCCTTTCAAGCTGTGGTTAAAATGTCAAATTCAAAGATATTAGATAGAAACCACCTATTAGGACAGGCCGTCCATCTTCCTGCCAGTGCTGTTGTGTTCCCTAAGCATATTGTCAGTACTCTGTGCTGGGCTTGTTCTTTGCTCTCTACCTGAGCTAACAATCTGAGTCTGAAGAGGCACTCGGTATTCCAGAAAGCTCGAATGAAATTATGGGATTTTCTTTTGGGGTCAGCTGTATTGATCTGGGGCTATATGATAGACAGTCTTTTGGCTTGAATTGATATCTTTTATTAAACCAACTCGGAGGTGGGTTGCTGCTTCTAGTATGAAATTATGATATCCAATCAGGATGAGCAAAAGGATTTGTCATTTTCCCTCATCTAATTATTAGTCAATGATTAGTCAATGATAGGAAATTCCCTTAGAAATGTCAATTGTCTGAATTTAATTTCAGCTTTTCTTTCACAGAAATTAATAGTATGGAAATATAAGTATAATACTGCCTTTCTTTCTCCACTTTACACACTTTGCAGTGTGTTTTTTCTTGGATTAGTCTTTCCACAACTTTTTTCCCTACCCCTCTGCCCACCCCTCAAAAAAACAGTAGCCCTAACCCCCCGAGTCACATGGGGAAAAAAAAGACCATGCTTTGTGTAGTTACTCAGGAGAACTTGTAATCCAAGCAGGGTAACACTACCCAGAGCGCTACAGCAGCTCTGCCAGAGATGGTCTTTCTAAAGACAGGCAGGATCAACTACAGGTTGCAGGGCAGGATTCAGAATAATCGGGAAGACTCTATCACCCATGCTCTGCATGACCACATTGCCTCTTCTGACCACAAACTCTACGAATCGCAGTCTGGAGTAGGAGTGGGCACCCACCTGTTGGTGGACAAGAAAATTCAAGCTTTAAAAAAGGCTTAATGTCAAGCTTATAAAAATATCAAGGAGGAAGATCAGTGAGGAGAGGTGGGTACATAAAAAGTTATAAAATGGCTTTTTGGCAATGACCCCTGGCATGATCCAGAAGGACACCTGGTCTCTGTGGCTCACAGCAAAAGTGTAAATACTCAGTTTTCAGATGCAAGTATTGGGGACATAAAACATTTTAGCATTTAAGGATCTCAGACTGTTAAGTGAAGGACATGAATATTATATTAGCAGGGAAATACTTTTTGCATGTAACTTTTAATGGAGGGTCAATGTCCAAGATAACAGACCTTCCTGAGGCTTAAAATATAAATGCAAGAATTTATAATAGGTAACTAACTTTTTACAGCAATAGGCATATTCTAGCTGTAAAACTTCTGCTGCCATCTTTTGTAAAGCCTTTTAATGCTTTTTTTTTTATCCTCACCAGGAATAAAATTACCGTGTACTGGAATGTGACATTTTAGTGCCACGGCAAAAGGTTTAGAATGGGAAATTACATAACTGTTCAAATTATGCAAAGGAGCAAGTCCACTAAATCTAGTGGCACTGGACTTATGTATATCCATTCTGTATTATTTTGCATGTTCAGTACAAACATGCGTTCATCTTGCAGGTGATTTGTGCAAGCTTTTAAGTATCAGGTTAGATGGCTTCATGTTTTCCTGAGCAGGGAATAAAGGCCATTTAGAAATATAAGGTTTTGTCTTGGTTAGATTTAGACTACAGCTGTCACTACATATATGTGGATGTCTGTAGTCCAAATTAATCTTGGCTGCAGTCTGAATTAACTAATCTTCATTGAATGAAAATTAAAGTTAGTGCAGACTAGGGCAGTTCAAACTAGGCAATTTAAACTGTATTCATTAACATACACACACACACACACACACACACACACACACACGCATATCTGCAACATACCTGAAATATATATATATTTTTTTTATATATTTTGCAGGTACGTTGCAGGTATCTAGGGCTTGCTGTTATATGTATGTATATGATATATATGTATATATGTAGATATAGATATGTATATATCTATATCTATATATAGCTATATAGATATAGATATATACATACACACATACATTCATCTAGGGCTTGCTGTTGCTCATGCCCACTACCAGGCACCCCCAGTCGTCTCTATTGCAGAGGGGCAAAAATGCATGAAAACTTCCCTGATGGTCAATGATCACCTATTAGCCATTCATTCAAATGGAAATTTGACTCAAACTGTGAGATATGAATCAGTCAACATGGCTTAGAAAACAATGAGCACGTTTACAAATGGCCAAAGAAATACAAAATCCCAAATGACATCCTACCAAAATGGAGCCAATCTGCCTAAAGTCCATTCAAAACCAGGTAAACAATGTAGAGTTTAACATGACTTCCAGTTTAGTCCTGGATCCTCTAAAACAGGCTCCTAAGATTTTACAATTTTTTTTAATAGAGGATTTGACAGAATATGGTAGGAAGAGTACAAAAGGGACTCTGCTCGCCACAAAAAACAATGGAAAACAACATCTGCTTTTCTGGGGTTTTAAACCACCCCACATTATTCTATTCAAAGATAATCATTAGACCTCAGAGGCAAGTGCCTGCCGTCCCTCTGAGAATTTCACTCTTTAGAAAGAATCTAACACTGAAATATTTCTGATGAAAATCAAAAGATTTCAGTTAGTATATGCTGCGCCTCAAAGAGGTTGTGATTAGGGTTGTGCGATGCTTCAGTCCCTGTTTCAATTCAGTGGAGATTTGGCCCGATTCAGTGGCTGAATATCTGAATCCAAATCAAATCAGAAGACCCTTTAATCTCTCTGAATCAAATTGGAACCCTCCAGATCGATTCAGAGAGATTCGGAAAGATTCGACGATTCAGACATAGACACAGCTTTAAATGTTTTTTCTACGTACCTCGAGGTACCAGGCAGATTGTGAATGCTGCGACGCTGGGGTGGATGGAGCATCTCACGCGAGCACAGGGGGCTCCCCGGTGTGCTCAGCAGCAGACCCAGAAGTAGAGCAGAAGCACTTCCAGTCCACTGCTGGGTCCACCGGGGAGCGCTTAGGGCCCCCCCCCACCTGTGCCCTCCTGGCTTGGCAACTAGTGCCTCCTCAGTCTGGGGGGCACCAGGGATCCCCCCATGGCCAATCACCAAGCCAGGAGGCATGGGGGGGCTCCCCCCAGTGTGCTCTGCCATGGGCCCAGAAGTAAATCAGAAGTACTTCAGGTCCACTTCCAGGTCCACTGCCAAGCACCACCCCCCACCTTGCTCCTGTGGGGTGCTCCATCTGCCCCAGCATCACGGCATTCATGAGCCATGTCCGGTACCTCGAGGTACATAGAAAAAAAAACATTTAAAGCTGTGTCTATTGCTGAATCACTGCTTCCTCGAATCAGCATCGAATCTTCAGATTTGGATTCGGCCAAATTGAATTGGGGAAAATGATCCGAAACAACTAATTGAATCACTGTCCCTGAGTCGGGCTGAATCCAAATCCGAATCGAATACGGCCCATTTCACACACCCCTAGTTGTGATGTATTAACTCATTCTGCTCCATGGGTTTGCTTAGCCAGCGGTTCCAATTTTGCACTACATTCTCCCTTCATGGTGCTTTTAAAGAAGGAGGTTGCATCAGTCACGCTTACCCATGGTACATCCAGGATGATGCAGTCTGGCTTGAAGCCCCTGCCCACAGTGAAGAACAGAAATGTAAAACCAAACTACAGTTCCCACAGGGCACAGCTGTAGGGAACGAATTAAAACATTTACACTTTGGACAAAATATTTTGATCAACACGCACCTAGATTTCTGAGAAAAATGATTTTTTTTCCTGTGGAATTTTAATCAAAGCCCAATTTTCCAGCAAATCCATGTTTCATGTCAGCATTAGTTATTCATTTTCTCTTGGGTTCTACAGGAATGTGCCATTAGGGAAATCTAACCCAGTGCTCTCAAGCACAACAGTCCTTCCAAACCTTACAACCTGTGAAGCAGTGATCAGCAGTTTCAGTCTTGGTTCTGCAAAATGCTGCCTGTGTGACCTTGGTCAGTTAGCTTATACTCTTCCTTCAGAAAGGGACAGGTCATTCAGGTTCCTGAATTTGCCATTTAATAAAAGAAAATAATTTAAATGCTAACAACTTATATTTGGGTTGCGTCCTGGTGTCTGAAGTTGAGCACGTAACAGTGCTTTTAAAAATCTGGTTTCAGAGTTTCACAGTAGCTAGAGTCAGGAGGGCCCCGGACAGATCATCTAGCCTGACCCTCTGCCGCAGGCAGGAATGAATGCTGGGTTCACAAGACCCCAGACAGATGGTCTTTTTCTGTTTTCTCTAAAACGTGCATAATAATACATTGCTTCATTTATACCATTGCTGTGATTTCACTGCCATTTGCAAAGTACTTCGGGATCTTTAGCTCGAAGACACCACAGAATTAAAATGATTTCTTGCAAAATATTTTATCTGCAGTCTTAAACAAAAGAGGCCTTATTTCACTACCCTCAGCAGTACCCATGAAAGGGTTTCTTCAAATTATTTTTAATTCAACAGCGTAGTACATTCTTTTAAAAACTTCAGGTTCCTGTTCATGGTATATTTAAACAATTATAATCTTAACAGCAGAGAAAATGTTCAACAGCTAATTAAGTTTTGCATTTAGTTCAATTAAAAAGGCCTGGTATCAAGTGCTTGTTTGTAAAAATGTTCCCAAGTGGCACTGAAACATGGACTGAATAGTACTCGCCTATCATTCTTCATCTGCAGGGGAAAGCTCGGTGGAGCTCTCCGGTTTTGTTATGCGGGAGACATGGGTTCAACTACCGGTGCAAATCATTTTCAGGCTGGATCAAACAGAGCTATGTGTCTTGTCAAGTCCCATTCAGTCCCTAGGAGGGAGGAAGGGAGAAGTGGTTATCTCCCAACAGTGTTGACAGATTGTAAGGATTCCTATCCATGGATGACAAGAAATATAGCACCTCAAAAGTTTGCAGATAAAAAGTGGAGGCAAATGAAAAAGCTTTCTGGTCTAGGGAATGGGAGATTGAAAGAGAGAGCAGTTTGGTCTAAAAAGGGTCTGCAATTTCTTTCACTCAAAAATTCTCTGAGTAGGTGTTTGTGCAGAACCGAACACAGTGGGGCTTTCCACTCAATACTTTGCTTTTAGAGATATAAAAATGACAACTATTTTACTGATAGTGAATCTCTGCTACTGAATTTGCTTTCTTTCTGGAGACATCTGGTTTTTGTATGAGAAAGCAAGGTGCCGGCATTCAAGGGGAAATTCTAACAACTGAGAAGTACAATTACATTTAAAAACTGGATGGTTGCCACAAGCAGCAATGCTATGCAACCTGAAGTCTACATATTGTCCTGTGTTTAGGACTGTGATATCCATGGCATCCCACATAAGACTAGAGCAGGTCTCTTGGGCCATCAGTTCTAGTCCCCTGCTTTTACAGATGCACATTTCTCAAAAGCAGGTCCAAATTATATCAGCAGACCCTGATGCACAACCAGTAAGTACTTGGGAAATCTATGGATACTGTTGAGGGTGAAACCCTATGGTCAGATTGGAGGCACTATGTGGGGTTTTGCCTTCCTCTGTAGTGGGGCTCTTCCTTATGTTTCTCAAGTGTATTTGAATAACCCTTGCAGCAACAGAGCACTGATCACCATTGTTTTCCTACTTCACCTGCGGCAGATTTGGGTGCAGGCACTGGATCTGGTAGGCAGGGGGAGGGCAAGGTCCTGGACTGGCCCCATGTGATGTGGCTCCATCCTTTGACACTCCTGCTTTAGGAGAAGCAAGTATCAAGAAACTTGAAAAGACCAAAAGGGCTGGCAACACTAATACTGCAGCATAGTCACAGATCATAAATGCTGTATTTTTAGCGTTGATTACTATATTCTTGCAGTAACAGAACTGAGGTCAAAGGTGTCTGGAAAAAAACCAGCCATACCCAACGCTAAGAATGAGGAATAATGAGAAATCACTGTGTGCACTTGGAAGAACAGGAGTGTCAATGCAAGCGTCTGTCCTATGTAGAATAACCACATCCCACTTATCTAAATTCACTGGGTGGTATGACGCATAATGTACCAGACTCACAGGGAAAATATAGATAAAGGAGTTCGAAATGCTCACTAAATAGAGAAAGGAGATGAAAGTATTACTGCTATGATAGACAACTGAAAATGGCCAGTTGGGAATGAAAAAGATTGCTTTCTACCCTATTTAAGAAAGTACCCCATAAAAAGACGTGTTGGGAAATAAATTCTCATAAGACAGTAACCTTGTGTAGAGAACAGTATATAAGAACAGTAGCATACCAATGTAAGATGGAAGAAATATTTATGAAAACTGCCTTTGCTATAAATTAAACTAAATGCTTAAATTCAGATAAGTCCCTAGTAAACACTCAAGAATCTATTGAACAGCTCTCTTAAAATTTAAACTTAACGTTCATAGCCAGAGAAACGAACATCATCAGTCAGCCATTTGATGTAAATATAACCCTTTGAAGATCAAATAAATACTTGTAACTAAATGGACCCTGCAGTTTGCAGAATGAGGCCAATCCCACACGGTTTTCTTTAACCATTACTGCAGCGCAGCTTTAAGTTTGGTCTCTGAAAACACTTAACATTTTATAGCCTCCACTTCATAATATCACCTTTTTACAAGTAGGTTATTGGCATACATTCACTCACTAAAATTAGATTTTGATACCTGCAGTCTTCCGATATCAATAAATATTGAGGCATACATGATCCATGCATTTATTTGAATCAAGCATGCAGCCACCTGAAGGATACCGTTTAAGCCCAACCTTTCAAGAATCTAATAATCCAAAGGCCATGTGGGACCTTTCTGCAATTTTTAGACAAACACCAGTGATGATTCTGACCATCACCATTTGCAAACAGAGGCAATCCCCGTAGCTCAATGGTAAATCAATATGCAAGGGAAAAAAATCCCTTCACCCTCACTATCCCACTGTGCTGTGTAAAATTAACGTTTTTAGGTAACAAGGCATTTTCTGGATTAATCCTTCCAAACCACATCAAAGAATCAGATCTGACTTCAAACTCTCCAGGGTCCAAAGAAGCCACAGCTGTCGATCGAAACAATTTATTAAAGCTAGCAAAAGATGCTCTTGGGTTGAGTCAAATTCTCTCTGTGTTATTTTAATACCTACCTTCAACCACTGGGTTTTACACTTGCTTTGCTTTTGATCTTTCTGTCTTTTTCTTCTCTAAGCAGGAAGAAGTAGGAAGGTGTGATGAGAAGCACTCTGTATTCCTCAGTTCAAGTACACAAATCAGATGGCTCACTATTCGCACTCCGTAATTAAGAGCAAGATTCTGATTATCTCTTGCTGTCATCTTTGCTACGCCATAAATAGTTTTGTTCATCTCCAAGGAGCCCTTAAATGAGTAAGTGCTATTCAAGCACAAGCAGGTATCCGGTTGTTACTGGCTGTCCTTCCAGCTTTATTACAGCATCTGAATCTCTCTCCTTCAAACAGCAGAGCTACTTGGGAAGAGAGGGTAACTGTAGCCTAAAATACAAAGGCAGCTAGCTAATACAAAGGTTTTCTTAAGCATGATTACTTTATAGAATTTTCTCTAAAGTGATACAAAAATACTGAGTGTGGGATTGACAAACAAAAAAGTTTTCTTCACTTAGATGCTGGAACACAGGTCACTTGCTCAGGTGATACTTGGAAATCAGGTTTACCTTTTATTCCCAGTTTCCCTCTTCCAAGGGCTCTGGAGTTTGCTCCTTTTAAGCACACATGAAAGAATTACTTCCTACACACAGGTTTCTGGAAAGAAACACCCTTCCTCTCGACACACAGTCAACCAAAGAAGCTTTGTTCTGAGGAAGCAATGCTCATAGTCTGGACACCCGGTGGAGTGCTCTGAGTGGGGTATGAGTAGGCAACGAGTTGTATGTAGAAGCGAAGAGAGGTGGATTCACTCTCTTCAGCTTGTTTGTGCCGTTTCATTTCAGATCAGATGATTAAGCCCTTGTCGTCAGCAAATCATTTTTCTTTTCTAACTTAGAAATAGCTCCAAAAGACCATTACAAGCAAAGAGCCAGACAAAACACCCAACACTCAACGATACTAAACTTTCACTGCTGGTTTGGAATTCCTCCTCTTCTGACTGTGTTTTGACCAAGTATGGAGCTGACCAAGTGATTCTTATGAGTGAATAAAACACACTTCTACACGTTTATGGTTTTACACAGGCTTTTGTTCTCTCTGCTACCTAGTTCAGCTTGCATCCGATTCTCTTCCAGACCTGAGGAAGCATGCCTTGTGCCCAACAATAGGCACATCAACACAAGACATTTACTGCACAGTTGACTAATTAACTGCACAGTAAACATCTCAGCGTCTACATGAGCCCCTATTAGGGTGCATGAAAGTAATGAATTTCACAGTAGGGTAGTCCTTGTAAATACTAACACAAGTGCTAGTACAGGTAAACACAACCATCACTTTGCTGCAGAGTTTTTTGTGAGCAGCAGGATACACAGAGACACCAGTCTGACTGACTGGGGCAAGTGGGTGCTTCCATGCAGGGGTTGCCTGCTGGCTAGCCCAGCAACGAAGCACCCTCATGACCCAGGGCGTGGAGCCCTTAATTGGATGCAGTACTCCAGCTGTGGCCTCACCAAGGCCGAGTAAAGTAGGAGGATGCCTTCTTGGGTCTTGCTTGAGATACATCAATAGTCAATTAGTCAACTATCAATAGATTCAAACCCAAGTTTTATTTGCTTTGCCAGCTGCGGCATCGCATTGATGATTCGTGTTCATCTTGTCATCAGTCGTGACCCCCAAGTCTCTTTTGGTCATGGTGCTAGTGAGTGTAGCACTGCTAAACCTATAAGTGTGGTATGAGTTTTTTCTCCCAAGGTGGAGCACCTTGCATTTCTCCATGTTGACTGTCATCAGGTTTTAACCCACCCACCTTGCGAACCTGTCCAGGTCAGCCTAACTTGACAACCTATCCTCTAGAGTAACTGCGCTTCCCCATAATTTGGTGTCATCTGGGACAGTCTGCTTCTAACACCCTAATCCAGATCATTTATGAATGTATTAAAGAGTACTGGTCCAAGTACTGAGCCCTGGGGGACACCACTGGTCACCAGGTGCCGTGTTGACTCGGTTCCATCGACTATCACTCTCTGGGTCCAACAATGGAGCCCGTGCCCCAGCCATCAGACCGTAAGCTTGTCGAGGCCACAGCTCCCCAATTTTACCATGAGGATATCATGGGAGACCAAGTCAAAGGCTACTCCAACCTGGCTCAATGTGCTGTGGTCTGGGTGCACATAGAAACAACATGCCCAGGATCTTCCTGGGAGCAATAAGCTCTGCAGTTTATTGCTGTGTGTTAATAGCACTTGTAGATATGCCCATTTTGTCTAAGATCTCTTCAAACTTTGTAGTTGGACCAATAAAAGACACCCAGCCCCCAGAAAAATCCTTGCCTCTAACAAATTTCAAGTCTCTCTTGTCCTGCCTGCATTTGCATCTTTTTTTTAATCTATAAAGTAACCTCAAATCACATCATTATAGTCTTCTGCAGGGGATGCAAATTACAAATCCTTCAAAATCCAAATGACTAAGCCTTGCCACTTGAGCTAAAAAAAATGACTACTACAATCTTAGCTATTAAATAAATAAATCTTTATTTTTGCTAAGATTGGAGACTTAAGAAGGAAATAGATTCACACAAAAACAGCTAACGTATTCTAAGAAAACTAATAATAAAATTGGGATCAATACAAAAATCATCATAAATCATCTTGAAGTTACCTATGAAACTTATAATAAACAAATCCTGTAATTTTTAATCAGGAAAATCTTCCGCTCAAGTCAAAGAGAGCTTTGACTGACTCACTAGCATACATTTTGGCCCTACATTACCTGCAAGCTAATAATACTTGTCTGCCTCTAACCCAGTTATTGATTTTCAGTCTCCCTGCCCCTGTGACCATCATCACATTCAAGGCCTGGCTTAGGAGAGAGCAATTTACCGTTAAACTCTCACACGACAAGCAACACAATTTTAGGATCCTCACACGCTCTCCTGACCACTCGCTGCATAATATTAAATTGCCTTGGATGGGTGTTCTTTCATCATGTTAGCTTATTGTCATTTTGTCCTTTGTGATTTCAACACTGCCCTGTGCCATAAAAAATCTAAGACAAGGCACATGTGGTACTTCAAAGCTAATGCTGTCACTTGTGTTATGCTGGGTGGCTGCTCCTGTGTTTTATTCACTTTTAGGACAGCTTAATATATAAATCCAGATGGATGACAGAAATCCTTAGAAAGATCCATGGGTATGCAGGGAGCTCCTCAATAGTACCATATAGGTAGATCTTACCCAGGCAGTCTGTGACCATGTCCGCACTGTAGGTACCTCCTCTGTCATGGTAATAATGCCCTACTGAGATGGGAGCAGGGGGGTTATGAATGTTTCAGCTGTGCTACATTATTAGCAGTTCAACATTACTTTCTGAAAGACATTTGGCCTATCAAGAAACACAGACCATTCCCAAAAATGGGGTGGCAGTCTACATCTCTTCCTGACCCCACACAGATACATGTAGGCTACAAAGCTACATATTAATCAGGCCTGAAAGATGAGATTCGGTGGATCTGACACCTCCATGCCCTGAGAAAGTTTTTGGTTTCTTCTAACCATGAAATAACTTCCTGAGTGGCAGTAGTAAATGATGGTGTAGAAAAAAAAGGTTACAACAGTTACATCTATTATTTCCCTTGACGAATCAAATACATTCATCCCATGCTCTGGCTACAAGGACAATCTGATCAAAAAACTCTATGTGATGTAATAAACTGAGAAGCAATGGTGAAAAGCCTCTTTAATCTCCCACTGATCTATCAGACTTACAAATCCCGCTGCCCCCAAACAGCCCAGGAAAATGGAGAGGACTTGCAACTTCATCAAGAAATAGAGGCTCATACAAACCAACAGGAGAAGCAATTTCCACAGGTGAAGATTTGTATCTCTCTGGTTCAGATAGACGATGATGAACACTGCTTTTCCACTCCAAAGCTTGAACCTTTGCCCATCCTTGGAAGCAAACCCAAAGCAATTTCTCCTTGAAAATTCAGTGAAGTTATTTTATCATGCAAGCACTGCAGGGTTGTGCCTTCAGTTATATGAAAATCTATCTATAACGTTCCCAAGGGACTTGGGCATCTCACTGCCAATAAATGGGGAACCTGAGTACGTGGAAAAATATTGTTCACCTCATAGAGACAGGCACAGAAAGAGCAGGGGAGAAAGAGGGATTATACTGCAGTAGGGAGTAGAAAAACGTCACTGGAGCTCCCCCAGGAATGACAAATAATTCAGGGTCTGGGCGAGAGCCAGCATGAGCAGCAAACAAGATGCTGCATGCCCTCTTCCACAACTGGGAGTAGTCTAGGAGTCTGCCCTTACCTGTCAAAGGTCTTCATGTTTCATAATCTTTTTGCTTTAAAGACTTAGCGCTAAATCATACTCTTAATTTCCCCATGCTAACCCACTGCCTTCCCATTGCCATGGGTGTCATGGAGGAAAGAGCTTAGTAGTCTTTGTTACCACATTTTCTTGAAGAGAAGATCACTGTGATTATAAAACAGCCTCCCAATATTTAGATTCTATATATGGGAAATTTATAAATTTGCTATAATGTTCTGGGTGTAGAATCTAATTATTGGAGGTTTGGCTTGAATTTGTCCCCTTCCCACTGCCACAGCAGAGAAAATAAATCTGGGGGGAGGGGGAAAAAAGTCTTTTGCTCTTTGCTGCCCCCCAGCTTGTTTCCCATGACAGCCCCTTCCCTCTCTCCCGACTGTCAGGCCCTGCCCTCGCTGAGCACGTGGAAGTAAAAAGCAAATTTCAAAACAGCAACCCTGACATTAAACATGGCTGTAGTAATTTGCATGTAGTACCCATGCACTTCATTTATCCAGAATTGATGTGTTGCTTTTTTTTAAACTACTGCAGATTTTAGCACAGTTGTTCCTTAAACACACTTTTGAACAGCACTTTAGAACTTACTTATGTAGTACAAACTATGCATGATATTAGTACAAGGTCAGACATAAGATTTACTACATAGTTCATTAAGCTAGGTGCCACCAGAGGCAACAGTACCTCAAGCCATGGTGAGTCCACGGCTCAGCATTGCTCAGGTTGTGTGTGTGCTCCAGATACACACCCCCTCACGACAAAGGATCCATATGGCTAATTAGCTCCCACTCACAACTGGAATGGGTGTTCTTGTCACAAGTCCTGGGATGCTCCAAAAATGTATATGCAGATGAGGCACAGGACAGCCTTGTCCAGTTTCACCTTATGGAGGGTGGGATGATATTAAATATATGCACCAGGCTGAGAGAAGGGGTGGCAGAGAAATTCTGGGTGGCCTTTATTTGACAGTAGCTCACCATGACTGGAAACAGTCTTCGGTGAAGAGCCCTACACTTAATGGGCACTACCATTAAGTCTTACTCATGGTCTTATTCAAATGGGCTACACCAGGTGTTATCAACTGGGGGTACATATAACCCTACAGGAACTTGGAAAGGTGATAGGAGGTATGCATGGGCAGATGGTGATAGAGCAGACTAGGGGAGAGGGGGTGCCAGGGCAGTGGAGCCTGCTGCGGATGGATGTGGGGCACAGGGGGATCACATGCGATGACTGCCGCTGCCATCCACCACTCCAAGCTGCCACCCACCACCCTGCCCTGCTGCCTCTCAGGAGAAGGGCTGGGGGGGTGAGGGCAGTGGTGTCCCTCTGTGGGCCACACAGGTGCTGCTCAGCCTGCAGCTCTGCGGGTTGCTGATGGGTGGCACACAATTGGCCAGGTGTGCAGCCCGTCAGCAGCCCATGGAGCTGCGTGTGCAACCAGCTGTGGGAAAGTGGGGCACGGCAGTGGCACAGAGCAGTAGGTGGTGGTGTGGGGCAGTGGGTGGTGGCAGTGGCCACCATGTGTGAGTACATACCCCCCTACACCTGGCTGCCACGACCAGAAGGGATACACATTAAAAAGGTTGAAAATCTCTGGGCTACACTAATGTAATCTTCTGGTAGGGTCCCATCAGTCTGTTTGCCTAATGTGGGCCATGCATTTTACAGTCATGCTCAGTGTTGGCTATATTTAATCAGCTTCATACTTTGGTTCCATTGCTGAGCATGTGCTGCTTTTGGCAACAATTTAATGATAGGCAATGTATTTAGTATGATTTCCTTGTATGCAATTATGAGGGGCTTTTTCCCCCATGCTACACGGGGAGAAAAATCTCATTTTACATCTGAGTAAATATGGTATTTACTGCTGCAAAGTCATCATGGATTCCAGTTACTGGAATCCGTGGTTCCTGACTGGAGTAAAAAGCTCCAATGCTGGCTGTGGCTAAGACAGTTTTAAAGATAATTTGAGACAATACCTGGTTTTCTCTCCTAAAGGCAGGTTCCTCATTTAGCTTTCAGTGGGTCCTATGGCTACACGATGCTTCGGACAGAGCTGCGGATCCAGAGGAGCTTCGGACACTTGAAGATCCAAAGCAGCATGCTCGGGTTGAAGCTCTGGCCTCATTCGGCTTCCCAGACCAGATCGGAGCTCCTAAAGAGCTTCAGAGCCGCCTGGGAGATCCAGCCATGGGGTATAATGGGGAAACAATAAAATATCTATAACTTTGTTGTTTTTTGTCTGTTGCGGATGAAACTTTCAGGAATATAAACTCTGCAGACAGGATGAAGCCTGCCACGTTTCAAGATAATCAGTGCAGGAGTTTGGGGGTAACAGCACCCCAAATTCTTGAAAGCAAAACTCACATCACGTCTAGGCATTACAACATAGCGAGGTGAAAACTGCAGGAGTGGCAGCTCTTACTGAGGCCACGAAACCTGCCAAGTTCCAAGAAGATCGGTGCAGGGATTTGGGGGGAAAGGCCCCTCAAGCTGCGGCCAAACAAAACTCCTGCCATGGGTGCTTGTGGGACTGACTGTCTGCCTTGGGGCGGGAGGGGAGACACTGCTGCAGGCCTGGCTGCTAAGCTGCTGTGTTCCCAGTTACCAATCAATCAATTATGATTCACTCGGGGACCAGGGACTCAGGGCCCAGCTCAATACACAGGACCTAGCTACTACAGAACAACTTAACGAGCATCAATTAGCACCTACAAAACCAGGGTAAGGAG
>JAGPOW010002514.1:68036418-68094185 GCA_030014935.1 Caiman crocodilus | reverse complement strand
ACCAGGGACTCAGGGCCCAGCTCAATACACAGGACCTAGCTACTACAGAACAACTTAACGAGCATCAATTAGCACCTACAAAACCAGGGTAAGGAGAGGGAAGAATCAATACAGACGATCAACTGCCCCAGGACAGACACAGTCTTGGCCGGAGTTTATCCGTCAGCAGCTAGGGGTGCAGGGCCCCAGACCCCCCCTGCACCGACCTCCTCAACAGCTGGCAGGCATCGCAGCAGGGGCCACCATCCCTGCAGCTGTCACCCCGCTGCACCTGAACACACGCAGTGTCACCCATGGCACCAGTTTTGCTTGTCTGCAGCTTGGGGTGCAGTCCCCCCAAACCCCTGCACCAATCTCCTTGAAACTTGGCAGGCTTCGTGGCCTCAGTAGGAGCTACCAGCCCTGCAGTTTTCACCCCCCTGGGGTGTGGGTGTGATACACAGCTGTGACCTGAGTTTGGCTTTCAAGAATTTGGGATACAGTTCCCCCCAAACCCCTGCACCATTATTCTTGAAACTTGGCAAGTTTCATCTCATCAGAAGCTACCATCCCTGCAAGTTTCATCCATATCAGAGAAGAAACAACAAAGTTATAGATATTTCATTGATTCCCCTATTATACCCTATGGCTGGATCTCTGAGGCGGCTCCAAAGCAGAAACCCAGTCTGGAGCTCCGGATTGGCTCAAGGCCATCCAAAGTGGCCAGATCTGAAGCCGGATCAGATCACTGCCGGCTCACACAGGCCTAATGGGTACATCTACGTGTGAAATTAATGCAACACAATAAACTCCAGAGCAGTTCATACTGGAGTAAACTGCTCCCATGCAAAGCATCTACATGTGCGCCTGGGACAGCAGCAATTTGAGCCAAGGCAAAGTATGCCCCCAGCTGGCTGGGCTGTCCAGGTACAATTTACATCCCCAGTCACTATCTACATATTTATTTCAGTGTGGTAAAGTACTCCACTGTAAGATAGTACTGTCCCCAACAGTACTACACTATGGCAGAGTTAATTAGTTTACTGCACCCTAATACCAGTGCACATGTAAACTGTGATGCTTTACTGCAGAGCTAATTAGTCTACTCCACAATGCACCAGCATGCACCATCTAACAAAATGTTACTCTCCCTAGTGCAGTTGCCAGCTGTAGCATCTACCCAGCCAGGGAAAGGACGTGGTAGTAAAATGTGTTCCACTGGTGAACACCTTTTCAAGCTGAGCTGTCAGCTGTACAGGTGAATCGAATCTATTCCTCACATCCGTATTAACCAATGCAGCCTATTCTTCACCTCTGTTAAAGTTTCTGAAACTGAACATGATTCACATACTGTACGTCTCATTTCCCATCCTTGCTGAATTCTGCGTTTCACTTGTCTTCACCAGCCAGAGGTGTGTAGGAAGGAAGGTACTATTTTCAACCTGTCTCAATGGTCCTATAAGTCCACTTTGACTCTCTCAACCCATTCAGGGTCTGCAGTGGCAGAAAGTCTGCTGCAGGAGGGGGTGCAAAGTTAGAGCACAACAAAATAAACATGACTTTAATTACTCCAGGGAGCATAAGAGGGCAGAGCCGTGAGAGAATATTGATTCAGTATCTGTGCTGAAACAGCTCCTACACAAGTCTGCAGAGACTTCCAGCTACCCAGATCAGGGTGCATTTACATTGCAGATGTCAGTGTGGTGCAGAGATACCTGAGCTAGCTTTAAACAAGGTAGTTCAGATTCTGGAAGCAGTTTAGCCAGTGCAGCACAAGTGAGTCAAGCCAAGGAGCAAGGTGAATTTGCTGGTGCAAAATTCTGCTGCTCTGGCACCTCTGTGTTCAGGCAGCTCCTTTAAAGCCTGCTCAGGTGTGTCAACATTGCAGTGCTGTTTGCAGTGTAGATGCACTCTCAAAGGCCCTAGGAAAAGCACACAAGTGCAACTGCCTGCTCTCCTTTGGGATATTAGTATTTCAATCCAGGAAAATAAGGGAGCCTTCTCTCTATCCAATCTTTTCCTATTTGGCCTAATTCTGCATGCAGCAGACCCTGCTGTCTTTCCTTTGCACCACAAAGCCGGCACCTGCACAGGTACCAACCTTCTGTTACTGTTCTGCCTTGCATGTCTTTCATCATATGTAATCACCAATAACTAGAAATCATGAATCATTAGGAAAAATGTCTCAGTTTTTTATTGCAAGTCTGATGATGTTATGCATTCCCCTCCCATTCTGAGTGCTGCACACACACGTCAATCATTCTGGCATTTTCATTGATTCAACCGGAACAAGGAATTGATCATTAATTCACATTCCAGTTTCCCATCTCTCATGGGATTCCTTAAAAGTATAAATCTAACTTTTCACTGTTTATCTGGCTCTTGTAAGTAACTTCGGCACCAGTGACATGGATACATCTGTTAAGCCTTTATGAACAGAACCTCTGAATTTAACCCCCATAAAACTGCAAAACAATTTCCATGACAACCTTCTGTCTGCAACATTGTATGTTTTCTCTTTTTTTCTAAGGCAGCTGTTTTTCACCACAAAATTTAAGTAAAAATCTCTATAACCAGTTTGTAGTTATCATAGCTGGAAAAAATATTCCTCCAAAAAAAAAAAAAAAGGAGCCTCTCAATGTTTGTTCCCCCCTCCAGTCAACAAATAGGAAAAGACAACCGAAATCAAACATTGCAAGTAGAAAAAAAGACTTCAGTAAAGGTTATGGAAGTAAGCCCTGAAAAATACTATTTTTCTTTATAATAACCTAACTGATTTTAATGTTGTGTGAATAAAAACTGTGAAAACTTTATTGCTAGGTCAAGTTTTCAGGCTTCAAAAATTCTACCAGTTCAACAAAGAGAAGTATCTTCTTTACAGGAATGCAGAGCCATTCAGTGGAATTTATCATGGAGCACAGAAAATCCCTAGGAAAAAATGTAGGGCTTCAGGATTAGACAGGCCTTCTAAGTGGGAAAAAAAATTGTGAATTTGAAAATCCAGCATAATATCAACTGTGAACTGTCCTACTTTTGGAGCTGTGCAAATAACTGATTTTAAGATTTAGAAACAATTAAAAAAAACCAGATTGGGTTTCTCCAGCATTATTCTGATTTCCTTGACTCAAGACATTTAAAAAAAATCATTGAGGGGGCAAAAATATTTCATGTTGGTCAATCATTGAATTCTCCCCAGCCTGAAGAAGGGTATATGTACTCTAAAGCTTGCAAAGAAATTTTTTTGCTACTATTTAGTTGCTCTAATAAAAGATACTGCCTCTGACCAAGACCTTTGTTTATCTTTACCGTCAAATAGACTACATTTGTATCTACACTGTAAACCATACGATCTATAGGGTAGATTGCATCTACAACCACAGATTTCTCTCTACATCATCTGAGATGTAATCAAAATGAATTCTCCTATGTCAACTCTTAATTACAGGGAAACTATCACAAGAATGGCCAACTGTTTAATGTTCTGCTGTTCTAAACTTCGTTAGACATCAGCTATATAAAATGTTACATGCTTTACTAAATGGCTACATGCATAAATAAGAAGAAATTCATTATACATGTGGAGCATGTACATGGAGGTGAGCACAGAGAGGTTGATGGCATAGAGCTGTATGACAGCACAGAACTGATTTCACAGTGTTACTTTCAAGGGAAAGGCTTCTGGTGGTGACTTATCAAAAGGGACAATAAATCCATCTTCAGCGCTTGGTAAGGGAGGTACACAGAAGAGCCCTAATGGAGTGTGGAGAAAAAGGTGATTATGCCCGTCTTCGTAAATCTTTGAAGCCTTGAGTGCAGGTGCCACCTATCTACAGTACTTACTTATTTCTGCAGCTTCATAAATAAAATGCTAGAAAGTCTTGTATGAAGTTGCTGCCCTTTCCCTTTTTATCACCAGTCATGATAGAGCTAGATGGGTGGAAACCCTCCATCCTAAAAGGTGGAGAAAACAAAGACCTTGTGGCAGTCACGGTCCCCAGTTCAATCAGCAGGAAAAAAGGCCTTGCCATGAAACTGTTTATAATATTCCTGCATATTCAGTGGCACACTGGAGAAGACACCGATATATTCCATCAAACCTGGTTAAACTAAATCAGCGTAAACTTCATGCCTATTTGGCTTCACAACTCAGTGGTCTAGGTTATGCTCAGGACATAGTGTAATGCTGTTTACCCCATGGAGCTTACAGCCACCCAGGCATATGGCTGAACGAGACGTGGATTACCCAGGTCTGACTGTATTTAATTTACAATACAAACAGCACAGTAGGAGCTGCAGCAAATCCTCTCTGCATGAGGGGAATGAAGACACCATTTGTCCTGATTAGAGAGAGTGAAAACTGACACATTTTTATTGTGCTCTGACACAAGAGAACAAGCTGGCAAAGGATCCAATTGTCAGGGTATTTTCCATCATTTTTTAAAAAGATTTTTGATGTTGCTATATCATAAACACCAGTGGAGGGCTCAACTTGGGAATTATTTCCTGGTTTTATTCCACCCTATAAATAAATAAGTTGGGTTTTCACTTTTTATCCTGGCAGGCTCCTAGGGGAGTGGTGAGCAAGAGCAGGGTTTGAACTGAAGACCTCTAATTTGGAAACAAGGCCTAGCCACTCCTAGGGTAGGGCAGAGCCCTACCCTGCACAATGAACACCCAAGCGGTTCGTTTAAGAACAAAAAGGTGAAGTACAGCTTTAATTACAGACTTAGTCTTATTTAAATCCTGCACGAGCCGCAGTGTGGATAGGCATTTTTAGGCTCTCTGCACATGGAGGCATTTCACCCCAAGAACACTAAAACTCCCTGAGTTTAGGCTCTGCTCTCCTTTATGGTGCCCTTCTCAGGCAAGGTTTCAAAAAACGTTTTGACTCTTCTTGGAAAGATCCCAAACTAGCTCTAGAGCATCAGGTCAAGTGACCTGAGGAAGCTTTCCAAACCACTGGTCAGTCTTTCTACCAGTGACTTCTTTTAAGAAGCTGGAAATCAGCAATTACAAAGGGTGATCTCATGTGCCTTCATGTCGGTATTGATTACTCATTTTACAGTATTTCTCTTTAAAGTATTCGTAGAAGCATAGCCAACCAATTATTCCAGCCCCCTAACTCATTCCCCTGGATGAAATACTGAGTTCAACATAAGCTTCCGAAGCTCATGCAACGACCTTCAGGTTATGATGAAAAAGGGAGAGGAAGATACTACATATTCAAATGTCAAAGCCCTGCCCTTCCTCGCAGTAGAGGGCTTTAAGCAGAGGGTAGGAGCTGCTGTTCCAGTTAGCAACAGACTGCAGAGAAGCCAGATGGCAGCACTGTATCTGCCCTGAGCATCCCAGCAATCTGCTCCAAGGCGTCACGTTAGAGCAGCACAACAGGAAAGTGATGGGCCAAGAGAGCACAGGCACAGGATCTTCGTCTTGGGTGAGGTGCCATGGCTCCTGTACAATGTCAGGAGGGTCTAAGAAGAACGGTCACAAGTCAGTTGAATGGGGAGTCACCTCAGATAGTCAAGAGAGAAGCATCGAGGAAAGGGACAAGCCTTAGGTGCTGTTTGTGGCCAGGCAGGTGTCTCCCTCTGCTCTGCCTTCTCAGCCATGAGTCCTTTGCTAAAGTTAGGTGTTTATACCCAGCTTTTCTAATAGTCACAGGTGAACGAAGGCACTGCTGCCCCTTCCCACCTTACTCCACAACTAGTCACAGTTAGAGCACTTACACAGGCTGTGGGAACCCCAAACTTCGAGCCCCTATTCAGAGCATAAAATTGAATCTATATCCCAAAGAAATACTCTGATCCTGAGCTCGTCCACGTTACATAAACAACAACATATTCCCAAACTCCAAGATCTTGATCCTACATCCCTGTAGTTAGCCATGTACCTGAAATATGGGATGCTGAGGTTCAAATCCCTACTTCAGATCAGAGAGGCAGAGAGAGACACCTACCTTTGCTATATACCAAGCACATGTGCAGAATCAAAATGGGCAGAGAAAAGCCTAGTTTAAGGATCCCACTTTGGTGCCTCTGGGATTTTGGCTGGCATCAGGGCAGCATCAGTGTTTAAGTTGGTTTGTGTCTGCCAACGTGCAGGAACGTAGGCACCTAGGGGGCAAGCAGCATCTGAGCAGCAGCTCTGAGAAAGTCAGTGTTGTGCGCAGAGTGGACTTAAGGACCTAAGAGAATTTGGGGAATTTGCCCACAAGGCCCCAATTAAGCAAAAGATTTACATATGGGCTTAAGTCATCCATACTCAGCACAGCACTGGAGCATGTGCGTTAGCCTCATTAAAGTCAATGGGGCTTAAATACATGACTAAAATTAAGTGTGTATTTAAAGATTCAAGGCCTGAGTCCCCAACTGTGCATGCTCACTAACCCAACTAAATCCAACTGAGTCACTACTTCATCTCATGGGCTCTGTGCTAAGGATTGCCTGAAAAGGGCCATTTTCCTTGGCTTTGTGCAAAGGTACAGGATTGGGCTGGACAGAAGGGAACTTAAGCAATTAGTTTCTTCCTGAGCTGAAATGGGGTGGCTTGTTTGGTTGGCTTTGGTTTAATCCTGCAGAACCTGTTTTCACAGCAAGTGAAATCTCCAAGACCTACATTACCAAAGCCACATATGGTCCGTACATTTCTCCTAGACTGTTACCACGTGCATCACAGAAACGAGTCTTACTTTAGGCTTCAATAGAAAGAAATGATATGGGGAAATGCAAAAAAAACCCCAACAAAAATAGGTTTTCCCTTGAATTTGTCTGAAATGCTTAAGCATATACGTGCACACAAATACAGTAAGGTATGGTTAATTATTTCGGCTCTTTAAGTCTGTCAAGCTAAGATCCACATAGGGACTCTAAATACCACATCAACGTGCTCTTTAGATACATGTATGGCTTCCAGGGTCGAGTCTAAAATCTGTATGATATGTGGGGAGAGTTAGATGCCTCAGAGTAGGATTTGCAACAGCCAGTATACTGAGCGGGGAACTTGGTGTGCGTTAGTTTTCCAAAATGGAAACTAAAAATGGGTGAGAGAGGGAGGATACACCTTCCATCCCACCCCTCGTAAGGCACATGCGTCTGGGCTTGGGATTCCCAACTTGTGCAGAGCAAAGGAATTCAAGATTCTTTGGGCCAGAGAGAAGAAAGTAGGGGATGCGTGACTACAGCTCTGCAATTAGGGCATTTGCACGACAGTTGAGATCTGTTATGATGTCTCCTCCAAAGAAAACAGACCATGCATAGAGCCCATAGTCCACATAGGTCAAGTGGGGAAATATCACAGGGATGTGTGAGGATAAACACATGCAAGATTGTTAGGTGGTCAAGAGTCATTGGGGGAGGGACTCACATAAATAAAGATATACGTTTTTATGGGAACAGGAGAAAGGGCACAAACTTAAAAACAGGGAAATAATGGTCATCAAACAGCACAAATTAGCTAATGGACACACTTTTTACATGTTAAGTGACTAAATGAATGGTTTATGATACCCCTTTCATCCAAGAGACCCGCCGCCTAGAGCTCAATACCTAGCTATGAACAAAAGGTAGCTGGCCAAATTTTCAAGAGTGATCAGAACTGAATAGAGTGAGAGGTTTCCAGAAAACCCCTCCTGTTACTGCCAGAATTGGTGCTGAGCACTTTGGAAACGCTGAGCTCCGTAGCGGATGCTGAGTGCTCGGAAATCAGAGCCTGTTAGAGTGCAAATCCAAATAATAGAGGAAACTTTGTTGCCATAGTAGTAACTTTTTCATAGAAATCATAGTTCAAGGTACAGAATACTGGGCGGGGATCTTTGCAATAAATTGATTTCACTGTGTGATAACACTTTAACTAGACTGTTCACAAAGCAAACTAAGCACAGCCATTGAATTTAAAGATTACAACTCTCAAACTCGCGAATAGCGCAAACCAACTACTGAACAGGCTTGCAAGATAAACATTTCCATCAGAAATACAGAAGGTATATTATTTAGCGAAAACCCAGCGTTAATGCATTACAAATCAATACTTCTCGTTTCCGTCTTCACATTTACCATCTCTGCACACAAAGCCAATCATTGCACAAAACACAGGTGTATGAAAATTATTCAGATCCCCACAAAAACTCAGCTGGAATGAAATGCAGCCAGACAGAATAAATTCTGGCAAGAGAAAGCTTGAAGTCTCGGTGGTAGGCTCCAGAGCATTTGGGCCACATCCTGCCCTTGGAGGTTCAACCTAAACTGAACTTGCCAGAGTGACTCTGCATTTGTTTCAACAAAACAGAGTAAAATTTAGCCCTACGGCACCTGATTTTTCTCTCAAGATTTCTGCATTGGTGCAACCCTATTATCTTCAATGAAGTTATTATCGATCCACATGAGTGAGAGAGAAGAATCAGGCCTATAAAATCTAATCTTGCTTTCCCTGCATTCATTTTAAGCCCTTTGAACCACTGGAAATCTTAGAAAAGCAGATTTTCTTAAGTCATTTCCTATCTTTCCTAAGTTTGACTGAGTAGAGAGAACACCACAAGGACAGCGGTTTTCATGGGTATTGTGCAAGTCAGACTCTGCTAAGAGCTGAAAGAAAAGAGGCTGGGAGGAAAATTTAAAAAAACAAACAAACAAACCATGGACAAAAAGTGTTTCTAATTTCTGTAGACCTCTCTTTCAGTTGGCATTCATGTAAAGGCTGATGATGGCTTTTCTTTTCAAGTCATAGTTCACCCAACCATAATTTCATTGCACAGCACTTTTGGTTTTCTTCCAGTCATTCATTATGAACACATTAATTATATGTAAAATGCATCATTTGCCTTATTTTTGGAGGTGAAAATGGAAAACCCCAGGGTGCTTGGAGTTTGCATTAAATTCCACTTCTGATTTAACTCTATAAAATCATGTTCCCAAAGTAGAGCTGATGATTATGTTTAAGAAGAGACACCAAATTTCTAAATAAAACCTGCTAATTTAATAAATCCTCGCACTGATTGTGGATACCTCATTTCTTTAATAAGTCATTGTACCTTTATGAGAAAGCTGATATATAGATTAGTTGGCAATTGTGAGATGCATCTAATCATTTAAAGCACAAGCATAGGAACCGCATTGAGTGTTCATCATTCAAAAAGAGAAGAAGAAAAGGAAAAACCTGTAACACCACGCTCCATGGTTTCATTATTACTGTCTCCTCTTTTAATGAAGACATAGCACACCACTTTGTTGGTCTAATTTACACTATAGATCAAAACTATATGAAATTTCCTAATACTGCGACAGTGAAAAAAATTACTATCTACATGACTTACAATGTGCAATATTATTTTAGGTTATGAAATTAGCATCTCTATGCAGTCGCAAATGATTGCTAGGATCTGCTTAATCTGGCAGCAAATTTCTAGTCTCAGAAAGCTGAATACTATTAAGACTATTTTATCCCTACCACTAATAACTGAAATCTTCTGTTAGAGCTAAATACTCCCAGCTTGTTTGTTCAAATGTTAGATCACACTTTCGAAGATGGAAGCAATTACCACTGCAGTGTTTATTTGCAATTTTTCTATCAGAATTACTTGTATATCTGGCATTTGAGGTTGCTGTTATTGTTTTTTCTTCCCATCAGTCTAACACACACAATCTGTCTCAAACAGTGAATAGAGCTATATGTTGCAATCATTCACATATATACAACTCCCACTGAAACCAAGACGTGTTTAACCGATGGCAGAATTTGGCCCATGAACTATAAAGGGACTGGCGAACCCCTACCCAAGGAAAGAAATTATAACATGATTTTCTCTTATAAAGCAAGCAGATGGAGTGAGAGAGGACCCATGTATCTCCTTCAGTGCTGTAATGCTTGAGTAATTCTTCTCAAGTCAGTGGGTCTACTGAGGATCCCCTCTGCCATAACAAAGGGGAATAGGTCCTGTTGGATCCAGTGAGACATTTAGTGAAGCAAACCATTACTGAAATACTAGAAATGTATTTATTAACAACAAGGACTTCACAGTTTGGTCCCCAATTCTGAGTCTACTTTGACACTAGGCCAGGGAACATTTGGTCTGAGTGAGCGTATAGACACCCAGACATTAATTTCAGCCTTCAGAGTTATAAGAGCAACTATTACATGAGGTGGGGGGAGTGGGAATGGAGGGCCACCACCACCCAGTACCCCACGGTGCCGCCTCTCAACTTCTGGCCCCATGTGCTCCCCACCCCCCCCCACGTCGGCCCCATATGCCCCTCCACCCACCTTGTCCAACCCTATGGGCCCTCCCACCCCATATGCCCAGCCCTGTGGGTCTCACGACCTTCCACCAGTCCCGGTGGGGCCCCGTGAGCCCCCCCAACATTTGCCACTCCATCCCGTGCCACCACCAGCACCATGCCACCAGCATCCCACCCCGCCGCCTCCGAGGAGCACGCTGCAGAGGGGACCACAGGGCTGACCTCACTCCCCTGCTCTACCCCCTCCGTCCCCGCTCTCATAACAGTGCTCTGCCATGTGTACTGCCATCAGATTGGTTGCCAAGGCAATCAATCAGAGTGTAAATAAAGCGTTATGGACAGACAGACAGACAGACAGACTAAAACTTTTATTATATTAGAATTGATGGCCATGACTTTCAAACATGAAGTTGGAGGTAGGAAGACCCTCTAATATCAGTAGCATGCTAGGAAAATTAAACAGCATCTGTAACATCCTGAACGTGAGTGTGAGGGTCATCTTCTAGTAGCCAACCCACAGAGGGCATAAGGAACCAGGTGTTTCTTTTGGCATTGCACATCTATCTTAGGGTCTCATTCTGACATACCGCAGTACAGTTTCCAAGGTGCAGCTGCAGGAAGCTGATATATATTTGGAGATGAAGGACATGGCTTCTGATCCCAGCTCCTCTGTTTGTTACAGTCTATAAGGAGGCCCCCATATGCATGTGAACTATGTAGTAATTATGTCTTGTCTATAGGACACTAATTTTTTACTGAGAGAAACAAAGAAGCCAGGAGGTAGCAGTAGAAAAGAAGGGAAGGACAGGGAGTGAGGGGAAATGACCTCCTCTACATATTGCTGAAGACAAACATCCTCTCTTACTGTAGGGAAGCTGGTTCATGGCTTAGACTGTCACTTTAGAAACCCAGCTTCAATATTTGGCTCCACCCCAGGCTTCTTAAATGATTTGGGGCAAATCTCTTGGCCCCAAGTCCTGCAAGGCTTTTTAAGGAGTTTGGAAGCAGACATCTAAATGCCTTCCTGGATCAGGGCTTTAGGCTCTTTGGGCATCTACATGCATGCTCCGGCGCGGAGGGGGTGGCGCTCTAATTAGAGCAGCTCTCAGAGTGCCCACAGCGTCACATGGATTCAGCATCCCACGTTTTGAAATGGCAGAGAGGGCTCATTAAATAAAGCTTAATGAGCATTAGTTAAAGCACCCCTGCCTCCATTTTGTAAAGAGCAGACACACGATGCGGAGGCCGCTGGGGTATGTTAATTAGCTCGCTCCAGCAGACTTGCTGCCATTGTTCCAGCGGGATTTCTTTCACCGGAGAGATTGTGAGGCCACAAGTCTGGGCGTACTGTGACCCCAGACTGCAGAGAACAAAAAAACGAGAGAGAGAAAGACACAAAAAGCACAACATGTGTTTATTTAGTCAGAACTTTTATATTCCTAGGAAATGAGCAATAAAGCTCTCGGGAAAACTCTGGATATTCCTGTAATAGAACACAGGAGAGACATTAGAGGTAATGTGGATAAGTTGTCTGTTGTAGCTCGTACGAACTGAGAAGGGTGTCCTCCATCTGCTCTTCCGTTTACCCAGGCTAAGCATGTCATGAAAATTATCTGGTGCAGCAATAGAGGTTCCCCAAGCTGTTGGCTGCAAGGGAGTGTTTCCCCCTCACTTCCTCTGCCAAAACCAAAAAGGACTGTTTTTTCTTCAGAGTAATAATTTACAAATGTCATCTTGAAATAGGTTCTGGAAAATATTTCTCTATCACTCTTACCTAATTTGAGAAGACCAATTACATCCTCAAGGAAATCGGATAGACTATTTCTAGAATTTTAAAATATAACTATCTGCTAATAGTCTCACATCTTGCATGTGCCAATCACATGTTTTAGAAAGAAGAGCAACACATTCAGACTACCTGATGCCAGGTAATATGGTGAGAAGATTCCCTTTTGTCTTATTTATTCTCGAGTTACCTTACATATTCATTTGAGTGACATCACATTATTATGGTTAGCATATAAGGTAGCATGACCTTAAACTTGTATAGCAGCTTTTATCTGAAAGGACCATAATGTACTTTACCACTTAAACTTTGGCTCTTACCTAAATTATGAGTAGTCCCATCAGAGAAGTGAAGCTGCTTCTGGCATAGAAACAGTTTACATCTTTTGTCTAGAGCAATAACACACAACAGCTTAGGAAAGGCAGTGAAAAATCACACTATTGTCCGATTAAAAATGAAAGGGAGATCTTAGGGAGGCAGTATGTGATTAACTATACTGGAATTTGTCTTAGACGTTGGTAGTAACTTCCCTAACTTTTCCATGGAAGGTGCCATGGAATCACAGAAAGAAGAATCCTTACTGACCATGCATGATCCAGATTTGGCTCTTGTATCTCAACCATTAGATAAAGCCCTCCAGGAGCACCATGCTCCAGTTTTGATTTGCACTAACCTGGAGAAAAATACATCCCATACCAACTTCACCTCCTGAAACAACTGGGTGCATTTGGGAAGTTTCCCAATCATGCAGTCACTCAGATGAACGCTCCATAAAAGCCTTTTTTTCCCTGACATGCCATTTTTGCATAACATATGGAAACACAAAAGCCAAAGGTACAGTACAGAGCCTGGCAAAAAGTAATGCACAGAAATTTATGGCATGATAGAAGGTGTAATGGAAAAACATAAAAATTATAATTAATTAATGGATTGCTTATTGCCAACCCATAAATTGGCATATTAATGGTCACTGGCAGGCTTTAGCAACGCAATAAGACACCAAAATATGACTGTTCACCATATTTAATAACCATTCAAACTGTGTTAAGATAGCTCCACTTATCTGCAATCTCAGAGATGTGTTAATAACATAGGACCAAATCGCACCATTGATTTTCAAGTATAATTTTCTATTAAAACCAGTGGAGAGCATTACTTAAAAAAAATAAATTAATGGCATAATATTGCCCAAGGTTCCACTATAACAAACCCCCAGTGTTATAGCTCTCTAAGTCTCATAGCTCATAGTGACAGATAATCTTGTTTATCCTGTGTTTTCACTGCAGTATCTTTCCTTTGCACTATTGTTGCAGCCGGAGGCCTCTGTGCCACCAGTGCTTGTTGGTGTCTACCTCTGATGAGTAGTGAATGAAATAACCAGCAAAGAATCTATAGCTCTCTTTTCACTTCCCCAAGGGGCAATGTTTGATTTCATCAATAAGAACAATATCAGCAGCTCTGCCAAGAGCTGGGAGCCCACCACTATGACCCTTCTATTTTAGATTCCACTCCAGTTTTTCTGTGTTAGGAGCTGAACTTATTATCTCAAAGCTCAGGGTTTGTAACGCCAGCTAGTTTTATAGCTATTAACTGCTGCATCCCACATTCAAAGGAGGTATTGCAAGCTCTGATAATAAAGAATGTGGCTAAAGTATTAATAGCCAGGGCTCGCTGCATGATAAAATCTACCTTGTCTTTCTTAATCCATGGCCTCAATCTGCAATATTTCAACAATTTGCACTAAAGAGATTGTGTTTGGGTAAGATGTATAAAAAGAAAAAAAAACCCACAGCGTATTATTTTGCTGTGTTAGGGATTAAAAATGTTTCACTCTTGATTTGTGAAAAACAATTCAAAATGAAATAATTGTGGCAATGGTTTTAGGTAGCTCTAAGCCAGGGGGGGAAGACAGTGCAAAACAAAGCAAAAAAACCCCCACCCACCTTCTGTCAGTGTGGGAGAACACACTCATTTTTAGCATTAAAATAATCCAAGTTTCTGTTGCACATAGGATTTAGTGGAACAATACTCTCAATTATAAGCATCTGCTATCCTTGCAGTGGTATCATATTCCACTGATTGTAATTGTGTTTTGTTAACAGGATGCAATTCAATTAGGGCCAAATCAAGATATGTCTAATATTTTAACAATATAATATCAGGCCATAACAAATTCCCTGCACAGAGGGGGAAAAGCCTGATAGAGTTACTAGGTACAGAACATCCTCTTCAGTAGCGCTGTTAATACCCTTCGTAATACCAGTACAGCTGCTTTGGCAAAGCCTGGTTGCTTTATTATGATTGTGATTATGAAGGAAAGAGTTCATATCTATGTTATGAGATGAGGAACATAAAATCACCAGCAGCAAACTTCATGAAAAGGACACTGTTGATGAAAATTATAAGCCAAAATCACAGGTGGCCTAAATTGATATTGACTCCATTTGAAGTCAAAGCCTTACCTCTGCTGAGAACCAGGCCTAAATTATTAAGGAAATTTTTTTCCTTATTATTGTAATCTCTTATGTCATTATGTCATTACAACTGACAGATTTTTGGTTTTTTTCAAATCTAATTCACTTTTCATTACCTGGAGTTTCCAGAGTTGCTGGGCAGTATGGAAGAACAGCTGTTTGTTTACGCTGTGTTCTCCTTTGCTTTTTTTCCTAGATGACCTTTATTTTGGATTAAGGAAGAAACAACAAAGGAAAGAACAAATAAAGTTGCTCGTGAGCGGGAGAATGATGTGAATCACCATGTAATGTTGTGTAACAGACCAGACAGTCCCCGTTAAAAGCACCCATTCAGATACACGGGAAGTCGGGGAAAAAAACCAAGGGCAACATTGGACTCCTGCTGAACCAAATGGGGCAGCTGACAACTGACACCCAGGAAAAAGCTAATCTCCTCATTGATTACTTTGTGTTGGTTTTCCACAAACTCCAGGGAATCACCCTGCCTGACAAGACACAGGATTACCAGCGTAAGGGCGATCACATGCCTACAATTGGCAAAGATCTTGTGAGGGAGCACCTTGAGAGGCTGGACATCCACAAGTGAGATGGCCCAGAAGGAATGCACTCCAGAGTGCTAAGAGTTTGCTGACAACATAGCATAGCCAATAGTGAGGATATATGAGAAATGGTGACATTTGGGAGACGTTCCTGAAGACTGGAAGAGGGCCAATGTAGTGCCTATCTTCAAGAAAGAAAGGAAGGAAGATCCAGGGAACTACAGGACAATCAATTTGACCTCAATCCCTAGAAAGATTTGGGAAAAATCATCAAAGAAACCATCAACAACTGGCTAATGGCAGGCAACATTCTGAGAGATAGCCAACATGGCTTCATTGCGAGTAGGTCTTGCCTGACCAACCTCATTTCTTTGTATGACCAGGTGATGCATCACCTGGACAAGGGAGAAGAGGTTGGTGTCATTTACTTGGATTTCATAAAAGCCTTTGACTTGGTCTCCCATGATGTCCTCATGGTAAAATTGAGGAACTGCGGTCTCACCAACCTTACAGTCCGATGGCTGGGGAACTGGATCCATGGTTAGACCCAGAGAGTGATAGCTGATGGAACCAAATCAACATGGCATCTGGTGACCAATGATGTCTCCCAGGGTTCAGTACCTGGACCAGTACTCTTTAATATATTGATAAATTATCTGGATTCAGGTGTCAGAAGTAGACTGGCTAAGTTCTCAGGCAACACCAAATTATGGGGAAGTGTGGTCACTCTTGAGGATAGGCTAGGGATTCAAGCTTACCTGGACAGGTGGGCAGATCAAAACCTGATGATGCTGAACACAAAGAAATACAAGGTGCTTCACCTCAGGAGAAAGAACCCACATCATACTTACAGGCTCCGCATCGCTACACTCATTAGCACCATCACTGAAAGAGACTTGGGGGTTCATGACTGATCACAAGATGAACATGAGCCACCAATGCAATGCCACAGCCAGCAAAGCAAATAAAACTCTGGCTTGCATCTACTGATGCAACTCAAGCAAGATACGGGAAGTCATCCTCCCACTTTACTCAGCCTTGGTGAGGCTGCACCTGAAGTACTGCATCCAATTCCAGGCTCCATACTTTAAAAAGGATGTGGAGAAGCTTGAGAGAGTCCAGAGGAGAGCCACGTGCATGAGTTGAGGTCAAGAGAGTAGGCCTTATGAGGAGAGGCTGAGAGGCTCAGGGGTGACTTGGTGGCAGCCTATAAGTACATAAGGGGTGTGCATCAGGAACTGGGAGAATGTCTGTTCACCAGGGCACCCCAAGGGAAGACAAGGTCTAACAGGCACAGATTGCTGGAAGACCATCTTAGACTAGACATAAGGAAAAACGTATTTACCATTTGAGTCTCCAGAGTCTGGAGTAGACTCCTCCCAGAAGTGGTGCAAGCACCTACTCTAGATACCTTTAAGAAATGCTTGGATGTTTATCTTGCTGTGGTAATTTGACCCCAGCTGACTTCCTGACCCTTGGGCAGGAGGATGGACCTGATAATCTCAATAAGTCCCTTCTGGCCCTAATGTCTATGAAATCCATAACATTTTTCCAAGGCATGCTATTTGTTTTATTTCCAAGGACTGGGTGTCCCTTTATTTATGTATTTATGACTGCCTTATACATGTTCTTGGGGTGAGTGGGTGTTTTAATTAGAGCAGTTCCCGGACAAACATTCTAATTAAAGCAGCTCACTGTCACGTGCATTAAGCACCTGGCTTAATACACGTGATGGTGAAGTGACACCGGAGCATTCTAATTAGAACGTGAACAAGTACATGGATAGGCAGTCTATGGTTTTATTTTGTAAAATAAAAGTGTCAGAACAAATACACAGCTGTGGGTTATGGAAAGAATAATGTAATCTAGCCTCATAAATCAAAATTCACCGTTATTTCTTCTTTTTCATTGTGAGTGTCTGTCAAGTGTCCCATTAAATAGTTGGGCCACAGAAGTTGGAACTAACTTAAAACTGTCCTTTGTGTCAGGCAAGCAGCTGCACTTAGAGTTGAGTGAGGCCTCAGGTAGAAATCTTTCAGGTAAGGCACAAAGCTACATCAGACCATAGATTAGGCTTTGAATTTCCTTCATCCTGTACAAGAAAATGGAGACAGGTCAATTTCACTTATGTTTATAATCAGTTTCACACTCTGATTCCTATAGACAAGACTGTAAATTATAAATGTAGAGCTTTCAGTTTTATGTGGAAAAAGAGCTTTCATTTACTCACAAAAATTCCCAACCTATTTTTGTAGGTCTAAATCTAAGGCTGTAAAGCACTTTCAGATGAAGAGCAGCCTGTCATACAATAATCCAGCTAAACCCTTTCAATCTTGTGAGCAGAAAGCTGCAAAGGAAGTTTCATTCCTAAAGGAGAAGAGGTGAATGTTGTCTTTTGAGCTGAGTTTCTAAACAAAAGGTACAGAGTTAGGAAAATCAACTTCCCCAGCAGCAATTTCAGAAGCATGTACAATACACCCAGGGAAAAATCACTATGAAATTTACAAAATGTGATGAATCGGGGAAAAACCCATGCTGCAGAAAACAAATTGCTCTGGAATGTCATATGTGTCCATCTACTGTCACATGCAAGACCCCCCTCCCTCGAAAGTTTCCTTCTGCTCTAATGGTGTGCCCACCCAAACATTTCTCTATGAGCCATAATGAAAAAGGAAAACAAACCATCTTCTAAAATCCTAAGCTCTCGACTTGGCCGTCACCGGGAATTTTACAACAACATCTCACACCACAGCACTGACAAACAAAACCTCTACCCGCACCAGCGCCCACAGAGCTTCAGCAACCGAATGAAAGTTCAGGGCCAGGACATTACATCAGGGTATCATTCTGAGCATGTTCTGCTCTGTGCCTCCAGTACCCCAGACTTTGAGAGATGACAGGAGGGAGACAGCTGAGATTTACTTTTAAGTACTAGCCCTCAGCATCAGAGAGGCAGCAAAGCGATAAGAGCAAAGGAAAAGCATATGGATTCAGACCTAACAGAACCCTTTTAAATATTTTCCCCTCATGTATTTAAGAGCAGAAGAGGATTGGGCATTGTAGACAGAAACCCCAAAGAGTGCCTTTAAAATGCTTTTCAATCTAGCTAGCAAGGGGAAGAGGATCAGAGCGACCCTCAAAGAAAAAGGAGGTCAGCATATGAACTGAGCGCCAAATGAGCCCTTTTAAGTGGCTACTGGCTGTGACTGAAATACCCAACCCAGCTTGATACCTTCAGGTATCTCCCAGCTACCCCACTACTTACTTAGATGTCTACAAAATTCATAAGACAGAAACATTTTTTTTTTTAATTGCAAGTCTTTTGGAAGTCCAGCCCTCACAAAGAAGTGTTTTATGCAATTATATGTATTGACCCTGTCCAGTGCTGTCATGTTTCTGGTAATTACTGTTCTCACACGCTCTAAAGCCAAATGGAAATGCCCACCAGTTTAGCTATAGGTCAGATAGCTAATGTAGTGACAGGCCTTCAAAGAACTCTAGCAGAGAGATTCCTGATGTATGATGAGCGAGATTTGGCTGACAGGTACTTTACTTTTATCTTGTACCTTAAAATAAATTCCAAGAAAAAAAAAGCATAAGAGGAAAAGGTTGTACTGAGCCTCTCGTGGGATATTTGTATGGCCAATTTTGGGCTGCACTCTTAGATCACCCTCTTTATCTCATAGGGTTGAAAGAGTCAGACATTGCCTTTGTGCCGCCATAAACACTTTTGCAGCCAGAGCAAGAAAACAAATGTCCGTGCCCCTTGTAGTGTCCCAAATGCCCCAGATTTGTGGCCACAGCATAGATGGTATGAATTTGTGCTGTTTTATTGCAGCAGACATCTCTTAGGTCCATGGCTGGAGAGCATGATCAGCCCAGAGCTGCCTGTCCTCTCCACCCACCCCAGGCAGACATTCCCAGGTCATCAGGGGCCTGATCCTGAAACCTCTGGGCAGTCCTATTTCTGGGCCATGCAATATCAGGTCCCTGGAGTCTCGATTCCCTCGTTCAAGATTGCCTGGGTGTCTATCGACACTTCGGTGCAGTCCAAGGGCTGGGACCACCTGTCAGATTCTCGGGGCACATGTCTATAAGCAGAGCCACTCACCGTCCTGCAGGACCAGCGGGAGGGACAAAGGGGCATGTGTTTCACCCAGTGAAGCAGATCAGCTCTTCTGGGATGTGCTCAGCACTGCTGACCTGTTGTATTTGGCTATGTCTGTTTGTAGCCATACGGAATATTTCTGTTAACAGGAGATTAACTGATGGGATGGATGAGAACGAAGTCAGGTCACTGCATACACAGTCAAAGACAGACGGGTCATTTCCAGAACAACCGTGCACGGTCAGTTTCTTTGGAGTGTCATAAAGATAGAGAGGGAATTTGATCAGAATCTGCACCTCCACAGGAAGAAATACTGGGTACAAAAGAATACACTAATTTAGTGGAAAAAGTCATAACAAGGTTCATTGCCTGAAAATAAATGTTAGACAAATTCAAATTAAAGTAACAAAAAGGCAAAGAATGTATTTATAGCAACTTGGACAACTAGCCTTTGGAGTAAATTATCAAGTGAAGTGGCAAATTCCCCCTTAATATCTTCAAATCACGTCAGCATTTCTTTCTGGAAGATAAGATATAGCTAAATACCAAATCATCAGGTTTCATATATGGGTAACTGGACAGCTTCCTATGGGCGGTGTTATAAAGGCAGTCAGACAAGATGACCCAATAGCCCCTTTCTGGCCTTAAAATCTAGGAATCTATTCACTTAAAAGCTATAGATCTAGTAAGAATCCAGAATTGAGCACAGAGATGGGCAGAAAATATGTGATGCTGGGGGGTCTCTTCTTGGCTTCAGCTTTTTGAGTAATAAAAGATGCTCAAGCCAGGATTTCATCTTAACTTTCTTGTCCTGGAGATTTTAGACCTAGCTCTCATATCCTTAAGTTAGTCAGGGAAAAATGACAAAAGCTTTGCCTCAGCAAATCATTCTGCTGGATCTATCATCCTCTAACATATCCAAACACTAGTTGGGGAAAGCAAAATAATAATTAGCTTCAATCCAATTTAAAATGCCACAACCTCTCTCTGCTCTCATTAGTCTTTCATGTTAGAAAATAACTGTATTCCATCAGTCACTGGTGCTGCTACCTACTTCCAAATGGCCTCTGTGGCAGTGTTGTGAAGAGGCGTTAGAGCAACGGGGAAGGCAACTCTGGGTGTGATTAATGAAGAGCTGGAAAGGAAGCAGTGCTAGAAGATGTCAAGGAGTCTGGACAAGAAAAAGCATCAGTGGGAGCTATTGTAGTTCAGGGAGGAGAGAAGAGCAATAAGCAGGGAAATTCTGAAAGTATAGAGGTATGAGTTGTCCATCCATCCGGTTACGTACATACCAGTCCTCCCCTTAACAGCTGAGTCCTTCAACATGGGCACTAGCATATCGAATCGTCTATGATATACAAGTAATCAATTAAAACAATGTGAATTCAGAGACTAACTCCATTGTAGGGCTCTTCTGGTGTTATGAGATTTACTTTTAATTCAACTTTTCACCAGAACCCCTCTGCAGAAATGATAGCACCAGAACTCACAGTGGTATAGTCTAGTGTACACTACTGCAGCAATTGCAGTGTGCAGGTCCTATTCTTTGTATGCAATGCCTGACTGAGTTTCTTAAACATCAAGTAACCTTGTTTACACTTACATCAAAAACAGTTATATGAACGATTGGATTAGTTTATTGGTTTCTATTATTACATGGTCTCAGGCAATGGTTGTCAACCTTTTTAGATTCAGTGTACCCCTTAGAAATGCAAGCTCTTAGTCTTCACATGTTTTACATTTTTCTTTTTGGACTATGGAAAATAATAGAGCAGTTCTTCTGTTGCTAAGGATCTCAGAACGACCACAACAGGTCAGGGTATTTTTGACATGATGGATACCTGTTTGAAATCCCTGGGTTTACTTTGTGAATCATGTGTAAGTGGTTGCACATCTAACCATGCTAATTCTGCCTGGCACCTCACCTCACCCTTCAAAGGATCTCAGGGCATGCTGTGGCACCCTAGTTGAAAACCATTGCTTTTGGGAGCTGAGGTCATAAATCAGGGACTTCTGCAGTTCTGTCTATTCCAATTTATTCATTGTACACTTCAGCTAAGTGTCTTCTTCCCTTGTTCCTGTTGTAAGATTGCAGAGGGATAGGAAAGGACATAAGCTTTTCAATGAGTGCAACTTCCTGGAAGTGCAGGATACCATCTCTAAAGAGAGGATATGGCAGATATTAGTGCACTATAGCCTTGAATAAAAGTAAAAGCAGCTGCCAGCAAGGATCTGAAGCATGAGTCAGCCATGAAACTGGAGAATTATAAAGAGAAAAAGTGTAACTGGTATCGGTTCCAATCTCAGACTCATCCAACAATGCTACATTTCAGCCTGCATCCAAAGCCCATTGACTTCCGTGGTCTTTGAAACAGGCCCTTAAAAAGCTTGTGTAATGTCCCTGGCACCTAACATTGTAGGTCCTTGTTATTTACCCGCCAAAAAAGAAAAAAATCTCCTTATAAAATGTTATTTTCTACTTCCCAGCTAAAGCTTAGATGAAGATTTAGACCCAGTCCCACCCCTCACCCCCCATGCACCTCTTCATTCTCCACACACATGGCAATTTGCTTGAAAGCTGCTCTCTGTTCACTTCCAGCTCAGATTTTTCTCAGCTCAGGAGCGAGTGCACAGTGGAGCTGTCTCCATTTCTGGAAGTGTCTGCAAGTGAGGTCAGGGTGCCAGTGCTTAAGGCAGAATGTAAGAGTGATCAAGTCAGCGACTATTCATAGCATGCACAAAAGTAAACAGAAATGGCAATATTTTTTTCCCTTTAATGTATCTGTGTTCCAAGAGTGGCAACACTTAAAGAAACAGGAGACAGGGAATTTGGACACAGAGCTGTAATTTCAAAGGTGACAGGCTTTACGGTGCTTCTGTATTTGACAACCAATATTTTATGAATATTTTTGGCAGCCACTGAAGAGACTGTTCAATGGAGTTTAAGTACTTCAGAGCATTTATAAAATTACAGTACATATTGGCATTATGATTGGCAAAATGATTGCCATCCATGAAGATGAGAATGGAGATATTAAACTGTGTATTTTTAATTGCATCTCTCTGTCACAGTAGCTTCCTTTACAGGGCAGATAACTACAAATAAGTAAGACATTCCCAGATTATCTCAGTTTAAACTGCAGACTTTGGCATTGAATCTAGAATTGACAAACAACGTTTAAAAGAAACAATTGTGACCAGCTTACTATTATCAATAGTGTTATTTTTTAAGAGTGACACACTGTGCTTTAACAGCAAGTTTATTGTCAGAAATCATACTTTATACCTTTCAAATATTACCTTCTATAGCATAAGGCTAATTTAATAGCATTCCTTAAAAGATTCACTATTGAAGCCCTCAGAAAACAAATTTCCTAATGCCTAAGGTGCTCTACCCACATGAAAACAGGATGTCTAAGCATCAAGCATACTGAACACGAGAGAGAGAGACGTTAGAGTTGTTTGTCAGCAGGAGGAGGAATGCCAAAACAGATGAAGAACTTTCTGCCTTTATAGAAAGTAAGAAAGGGGGTGGGCGAGTACAAGAATACACTATGTTTCACTTCTTCGGGAGAAAAGCCAGCAATAATCTAGGACACTCATCATATTTGAAAAGGGACCTTTAAAGTAAGAGTTAAATAGGAGGTCTAGTATATTTTACAGCATTTAATGCCCCTGCTTAAACCAGCTCCTCTCTTGACAATGTGGTCCCAACTCAGCCTTTAAATTTCCACTCCCCATTCTGCCCTAAGTGTTCAGAAGTAAGGATGGAGGTCCCTAATCCTTCTGTAGCCAGAACCTCAGACGCATGCACATGCACACACAAATCAAAGTTTCCACATGAATTTGGGATGTGCAGAAATCCCCCAAGCTCCCCAACTCAACGACGTAGCCAGTTTTTAAGGTAATGACAGGAGACCCAACCTGAACATGACTGTGCATTTCCTCTGAGATGTTAATTCAATACAAACTGAGGGCATTTAGCACCTTGCAGAACAGACTATTACATATGTTGACAACACAATGGTTCAAATGGGGAATAAATCTATTGAACTCAATTACACCAATGTAAAAGGGGTATAGGCAAAATCAGCATTAGACCCAGTGTGTTTACTTTGGATTGCTTTAGAGGTACAAAATGTAGGTCAGCGATTAACCCTAGGGATAATTTTAACAGAACCAAGTTAATTTTTTGTCTTTAGCTAATTACTCACGGAAGCCTCTGTGGAACGTGTCAATATTCTTTTTCACTCAGGCAAAACCAAAGCATTAGCACCAGTCTTACTAGACCCAGCGCTTTACTCTTCTCTCTTTCAACCTTCACATGAAATTTTAAAACAGAAAAATACTCTGGGTCAAGGTCAAATGCTACCGGGTTTTGCTGTTGTAAACGTGAAGTGGTTCCAGTGGTGTAAACTGAATTACTCCAGATTAACAACAGGATACCCAAGAGTAAAAAATAGCCCTCAGTTATTATCAGGCAATAATTAGTTTGCAATCATTGTCCTTGGGTCAACTCTCATTTATTTCCAGGCATAACTTCATACAAGTCACAGCTACACTTCGGACCACTCTTTAAGAGTAATGTAAAAAAAGAACGGGGGTCCTCTTGTCTGGCCAGATTCTGAAGTTCTGGGACAGGGCTGACTTCCTTCAGCGTTAACCAATGTAAACATGTGCATTTAATGGCCTTACTAATACTTTCTACCAGAAGTACATTTGTAAATAAGTTTTAAAAGTGCATCCCTATAGCCATAAGGAACTATTTCGTTTTTGCAACTTTATTTTCTGCCTAGTAAAATCATATCTGAGACCAGTGAGGGCCCTCTCGAGGGGTGAAAGCATGTGTTTGGAGCAGTTTTGAAGAATTTTCCTGAAAGTGAGTCAAAGAAAGAGCATGGTGGGTGCCTTGTCTTTGCTGGGCTTCACGGTGGTCCGCTCATCCTTTAACAAGAAGAGAAGGCAGTCAGCTGAAAGAACACGTGTCTCAGAGACTATGTTCAAGCAGAATCCAGCTGGCTGAATCATGTTTCAAAGTGAATTCAAATAAATAAAATACATGAAAATATCACACTCGGACCACACAAGTGCCATGCTGGAAAACCCCTGCAGCAGGATTGGTGATGCACAATTATCTGCTTTATGCCTAGCAGATGGAAAGGATGTTGCTGGGGAGAAAGAACTGAGTAAACCTAAGGGTCCAACTTCGAGAATGAGGTTGGGATGTCAGTGCACTAGCTCTTATTTTAGGAGGAGGATGCAATCAGGCAGGCATGAGCAGAGCGTGGAGTTTGTAGACAGCTGTTGCTGTCCCCAGTGTTCCCATCTGACTGAGTACTGGGAGGGGGGCATCACCTGAGCCACTCCTGCCCCACTCCGGGCATGCTGCCAGGGAGCCATGCTCAGCCAGTGGCAGCAGTGGACAAGTTCCCCATCCCTGGACCTGCTCCCAGGGTAATAGGGAACACCCAGGGAACCTGCCGGCTGCTGCTGCCACTGCCACTGTCCCTGGCTACACTCAGCTCCCATGCAGCCCAGCTGGAGCAGGGCAGGAGCAGCTCTGACTAGCAGAGCAACATGCCTTGTTTGTGTCACTGTAGCACGCAGGTGCCCTTATCACTGACCAGGACCCCATTTTGCTAAGTGCTGTAATAGAGAACAAGTGACTGCCCCAGAGAGTTTACAATCTAAGTATAAGACAAGATACAAAAGATAAATGCTGCCTGACAGGAGAGTAAAAAGAGTGTGACTTGCTGGCACAACACTGTCTTTGGACTATGGAATAAGCACGTGGTTCTGTGTTTTGCACTTGGAAGTACTTGGGAGGGGATTCAGGAATGAGAAAAGAAATAAGAATCCGATTAGATCTGGTGTGATTTTACTGAAAGAAAATTACTCCGGGCACCCCCTGATTAACTGACATCAGCATTTGGCCCAAAATCCGTACAAAATGGGGAAGGGGGAGAAAGGGGGAAGAGGCTGAATAAGTAACATACAGAATCTTTTTATATACAAATAAATAACATAGCTATAGAAAGAAAAAAGCAGAAAGAAAACTAGCGAAAAAGGTTTGCCCGTAGGCATGATCACAATATTTGGGAATATTTTAACAACATGTGCTCAGCCTCCTGCCCCCATATAACACACATGGCTGTTCACATGCCTCGTAACACAGAGGGCAACTCTACTACATGTGAAATGGATGCTGTGACAGGTCACTGTTGATTTATACTGCACCACTCACGGAGGAAGGAGTGATTGCCATCTTAGCCCAGCCACCGTCAGGTTGACACACCGTACTGGACTAAACTTCACCCCGGGATGTGGTGGAAGTAAACAAGCAAAACCAAAAGAGAGTGACTATGTGCATTGAGCAAAATCACATAATGCTCTCATGACTCCCTCCCAGGTTTGCTCTACAATTTGATTTTTAGTAATCATGTTTTATTCTTTTTCTAAGAGCAGCAAACACTGCCCCTGAATTGTTTTCCAACAGTGTATGCTCAGCTGCCTTCACCTTTTCTGCAGGGAAAAGACCCTCTATTGGATTTTACTTTCACCCTGGCAGTAACATTTTGCATATTACAAACAATGGAGCTGCGAATGGGAAGGACTCCATTCTGGCACAAAAGTAGCATATTCCTCTTTATACGTTGCCACTGTGCAATACAGCTCTTTATTATTAAAGTTTTAAACAAATTCTTACATCTCCAAACCAGCTTTGGGCTTTAGTGAGGAAGTGTGAAAGGACACAGCCCCATTGTGTTGCATCTCTATAAGCCCTTTGTTACCAGTCAACAAAGTCTTTAAATGCCCTGCTGAATGGGAATTTTGCCAAGCAGCAAACCAGTTACTTGGCTTTATTAAGGGCACCTCCTACTGGTCCTTTCAGAGAGTGAATTATGCTTTCTTTACTATCAATCCCCTGCTAGGTTTCTGAAGGGAGAAAAAAGCTGCTAAGAGGTGGAGTGGAAACTCAGAGATTAATGAGCAGAAGCCAAAGACACTTGAACAGCATTACCTTAAAGGTGCAAGGTCTTTTTTATTTTGTCAGCTGAATCCAGGTTATAAAATGGGACTTATAATAACCACATCTTTGAGGAGTGACACCTCAAAAAAGATCCAGAGATTCAACGCAAGAAAAACTTTGCAGAATTCTAGCTTGCAAAGCGAAGCACAGGCCAGGGAACTTGCTGCAGCGTACAGATTCATGGCTCCAAACGCAGCGTGATGAACAAATACATGCCACAAATAGGTAGCAACATATGCACAAATAAAATGCCCAGCTAGGAAACAACCTACTCTTATAATTACTTTTCTGCATAATAGCAGCAGACACCACTCCCCTCTGTACCAGGAAAGCAGCATGTTTGCAGTGTGGGTTTGGCCCTCCATACAGTATAGGGCTTTCTTCACACCCCTCCTCACACACACACACACACACACACGCACACACACTCTTCATCTCACTGTATGACAGGAAAGAAGCCTGCAAGTCAATCATCTTTCAAGAAGGAGGATCACTGACATGTCTCCCATCTACTAGCCTTTAAGCTGCAAATTCAAGAGAGACACCTATTCATTATCCTGCTCTGATTGCCAGGTCCCACCTTCCATACAAGTAATTGCAGAGGACAATGCTGAGAGAGACATGCACATTGCACACATGCACAAATGAGCCTCCTTGTATTTAATAGAAGCATCATCCAGTTCACTTGTTAGCCCTCACACACAAAAAAAGACACCCCCCCCCCACTCCCACCAAAAAATTAAACATTTTTTTGGGAAAGGGAACCTCATCGGCACAAACAATTTAAGGCATTTCCATTAGCATACAGCTGACAACCTGAATGATGCTACAACAGAGTGAAGATCTTTTTGCAAAGGCTTCATCTGCAGCACTTTCCCCATTACAAAAAGCTGCTTTAGTAGTGTCCATGTGTGACTGTGTGTGTGCTGGGGGGGTGCCTCTATTGTTCATCAGTAGTTGGTGTGATAGCAATTTGTATGCATGTGTGTTTATTTTATTGTTGCAGTTCGTGGCTTCTCTCTTCCTGAGCTCCCTCCTAATGAAACAGTGCTCATTTTCTTTGGGAGACAAATCCAATGATCACTGGAGAAGAATATTTCTTCACACACATTTCCCCCCGCCTCTCCTCACCATTACCCCCATGCTCTCACACTCCTAGCCACCTACAAATCAACACTGCACTTTTTTAGTTCCTAACACTTCTTGGATAAGGCTGCTGTTTCATTTTTTTTTAAAGAAATCTCAAATTCCCAGCTCTGCTCCATCTCCTGCATAGATGGCCCCTCAGCATCACTGTATCATTTCCCCCTCTTTCCTTCTCTATCCCAATTCAATACACAATTGGCTTTGCCATTTTTAATTAGAAAATATGCCTGCCAAGTGCAAGAGAGACAACCCCAAAGAATATCAACCAAAAGGAGTTTGGAGGGGCTTCAGAGAGAACTGCATTTTCTGTCCCCTCAACTAGTATTTCGGTTTTCTTCGTTTCCCTTTCCACGCTCCTTCCCCCTCTCAAAATACCCCTTCCCCTCAATCTCAGCAGGAAGATCCCAAAGGCTACTGGCAAATATATCCAATAGCAAGAGGAATTAGGTGCAAAAAAGAATATGAACCATCCCCTCCATACACACACACACACACACGCATGCACACACTACTGCTACGTCCTCCCACATTTCTCCTTTATTTTTATGGGTTTCCTTCCTTTCAGTGGCTCTCCTTTTCTCAAAGGCTACACAAGGTGCTTCTCAACCCAATTCTCTCTCTCTCCAAATCTATGTCAAGTGCTTGCAAGAGCTTACCCTGATGAACAACAAAAACCAAATCGAGAGTGGAGGGGGTGGAAAAACAAAGTCTGTTAGCACATGAGAAATGGGCACATTCCTTCAGGTTCAACAAAATCCACCCATTAGCTGTGTAGTGCAGAAGCAAATAAGGCAGAGATGACTTACCGGTGACTTGAAGATGCAGGCTGATCAGAGAAAACCCGAAGAGTAGAAAAGCCAGCTTTGGTACCCAAACACATCCAAGACTATTCTCCATATTTCAACACACACCTACAGAGATTTGGGTCCTGAGCACCAGCAACAACAAAACACACGCACACACAGCCCCTTCTGCCTCCTTCTCTTCTGTTTTTTTCCTTTTTTCTTTTTTTTTTTTCTTTTTCAGTCCCTGCTGACGGGAATCAGCAGAGGGAAAAGGAGGGAGGGGGGGGAAGGAAAAAAAAGTTACATTCAGTCCAGCAGCCTCCAAGCCTCCAGAATGTGTCAGGAAACTAACTCAAGGAAAAAAGGGAAGGATGGGGAAGGATCTTCCCACTGTTGGAAAACCATACATAGAAAAATCCTGACAAAAAATAGCTGTCCAGGGTGCATCAGATGATGGGGGGCTGGTCCGTTTCCATCACTGCGTTAAAGTACCAAAAAAAAAAGAGAGAGAGAGAAAAAGTCGGGAGAAAACAAAAGAGCTCGTGATTTTCCTCCTTCTTGACAGATGTTGATGAGGGGGGGAAAAGAGAGAGGGAGAGAAAAGGATGTAAAGCTCTCACTTGTTACTGGAGCTGTCCACCAGCAGTATGTGAGATGGGAGTTAGAGCTGTAACATCCATTGATCCGAAGAAGTGGAGGGCTGGAAGGGAAAACGTGGAGAGCGGAGAGAAACCAACTGGATCAGGGAAAAAGATTCCACTGGAAGGGGGGAAAGAACCGACTGAGCCTGGCTGCTGTCAGCGGCTGTATTTGCTGAGTCTACATATGAATGAGCTGGGATGCCCTCTGTAGGCAAAGCGTGGGAAGTCACTTTTCCTCAATGGAGCTAATTAATACAATGCATTTCCCCACTTTATGTTGCTCTTGCTCCTGTCACTGCAAAGCTCCCTAGTTTAGGACTGCAGAAGGCTTGGTTGATTTGTTTCATGTGCTCCTGTGAATTTGACCTGCATTGACAGTTATTTAAATCAGTAATCAGAGCATGCTATTTTACACACACATACACACACACTGCAAATCTAAAGCATTCAGAAGTCAGGAGCTAGGCACCTAAAGAAAAGTATAATTTAATTTTATACAAAAGCCTTTTGGTTACTAAGAAACTTGGATCTCTTTTTATTTATCTTTTGGATCTTGAGATTTTAATATCCACTTTTTTCCACATCTTTTTTTTTTTTTTTTTTTTTGCAATCATGAGATGGAAACAGTCCATGTAAAATAAAAGCCAACATTTGCACAAAAAAGCTGTGAGTCTGGAAGGTGACATTATATACAAGACACCAAACTATCACAAGTCTTGTGATAAAAAAAATACAAGAGTGGGCAAGGGAAATGTTACGCTCCTAGTATTATTTTATTCTGCAGCACATGCTTTAGCACAGCATGGGTCAAATAACCAGTTGATTTATTCTAGTCCTCAGCCTCTCTTTAATTGTTGCCTTGATCAACTATCCACCAGAAGAGCTGCACAAATATACTGAGTCATCATCTTTCACAATTTGACTCACAACTTTGTCCTTTTTAAATAGAAAAGAGCTCCAAAGGGTGCTCCACAGCGCTTTATAATCTCAGATGCCTGCTGTAGGCATCTCACCGGGCAGTGAGATGCCTGCTGCTAGAACTATAAAGAACTATAGACCTATAAAGGATGACATGCATTTACTCAGAAGAGGATGTTATGTTGTTATAGGCTAGGGGAAAAATTACACATAACCAGTATAAGCGATCGGAAACCGGTCCAAATCTGTAACACAACAGAAGTTCAATGCATGTAAACTACTTTCAAAACGGCCAGAACTTGTTTGAGATAAACCTAGATCGATATAATCTCAAACTTAACTGATTTAGGTTAAATCAGTTTATTGTACTTCAGTCCCATATCCCCTCCAGATTCAAGTTAACTCAAAGTCCCCCAGCATCCCGCAATACTTTGCTCCAAACCGTCTGCTCTACTCCAGCAGGAAGGCATGCTCTAATGCCCCCTGGCTTCTGGCCTGGGCCACTGCAGGCATGTGACTGCATCTATGGATCAAATGTATGTGCCTGTTCGCTTTCCTTATCAGTTCAATCTACACAGCTTAGACTAACTTGAGAAGATTTTGACTGCCTGTATTTAGTCATAAAGTGGAGACCTTCTGATGAAATGTTAACAACGGTCTGATCCTCTTTTCTGGTGGCTGTTTGTCTAAAAAAGCCCTTCTCAAGAACTGTCCTGCATGGCATTCCTAGTCCTGGTGTCCTTACTTGGACAAAATTCCCATAGGAGTTTTAAATCCCATACAATAGAATAGAAAATTAATATACAGACCTTAAATACCTTTCATGTGCAGCAAGGTCAGACCTTCTCAACGTTATTTTGAGTTGGTTCTAATTTCCTACCAGCTTTTTGTGAGCTCCAGTTGTTTTTTCATAAAGTAAAGCAGTGGTGGTCAACCTTTTTGGGGGGAGTTGCGGCTCAAGCTAAGCCCTTCTCCTGCCCTAAGTGCTGTTCTGATCCACACCCTCTTGACGTGTACTTGATAGACTTTGTATCCTCCCATATCAGATGGAAATGGTGGGGCTTGAGTCTGCAACACAGGGAGCAGGACACTGCAGTGACAGGAGATGTCACCACCAAAAGTCAGTTAACCATCCCCTGGTTCCAAAACCACCATAGTTTTAGCAATGATCCAAAGTCCTTAATTCAGTGGGGGCTGCAAAGCCAGGGGAGGCTCTTGGCAATCACACCCAACACCTCTCATAGCAGTGTCCTGTTCTCCCTCTGCTCCACTTGGTCACATGAGCTGCTCTACCTCTATTCTGGTGTCCCTGTTTTTTGAGTGCCCAGGACTCATGCACCACACGCAACAGCTGCCTGTACCACTCAAGACGTGCATGACAGGTTCACCAGGCCTGTTCTAGAAGCTGCTTCATTACGCATCCTTTTTGAAGAAGATGGAAAGATAAATGAAGTGGACTAATTCTGATGTAATGCATCCAGCGATCCTTCCTATGAATATTGAATCCAAGTCAAACAGAGATAGGCTCTGCATGGTGACACCACAGTACAAGCTTTATCTTTAGTCTGAAAAGTGGGAAAGCCAGGAGCTGCAGGGTCTGTGAGTAACCAACAGCTCAATAAAGACATCAGCTATGTCACAAGGAGATCTATAATACTGAAGTTCTAGCTATTAAGCCTAGGAGGACATTTGTCTCAGAAGACTTCCCATAGGAGCAACTGAAGACAATTCATTTTATGAATTCAAAAACAATATGGAGTTCACCAAAAAGGGTGAGATGACCCATGAGGTCCCTTCCAAGCCTACGATCCCAAGATGCTCTACTTTATATGATGCTCGCCTTTAGCTATGACCCTTGTGTGGATGACTCCAAAAGCTACTACTTTGCTTACCTTTCCACTCTCATATTTTCTTCTGCCTCTTAAATATTTCCTTGGCTATCCCATTCACCCTACAAAACTGAACATCAAACTGAGGGCCAAATTGTGGTTGTACTTTTGCACACCTAGCCCATGTGATATCCAATACTTTTGCTCAAAAGCAAACATACAATTCACCTAATAGGGAATAAATAACTTTGTGTTAGCAGGATTGAACTGTTCATAACATTGTGTTCTTGTCACAGAAACTTGATAGGGGACTCTGACAAACCAGTGAGGCCATGTGCTGCTTCTTTGCAAAGAAATACAAGAATAGCAGAGGTAAAAGAAGTTACTCCAGCTAAGGATCTGCCACAGTACCTTCAGCATAAGCAATTTCAAAATACATTGACTTCAAAAGGGGGAGGGTAACCTAGCACCCTAAGAAGCTGTATAGACAGGTAACAGCTCAGAAAAGACACAGACCAACAAATAATATAAACTGAAAGTCTATGGTTTTAGGTAGGAGTCAGGGTTCAAAAGTGCTCTGGTCCAAGTTGGATCAGATTTGCAAAAATGTTAAGGTGCACACTGGTTGAGTCTTTTTGAAATTCTGGCCCCAATTTTGAGAAAGATTTGGAAATCTAGTGCTGAAGTCATCTGTGGCTGGCATTGCTAGATAGATCAGCATGGCTGGAAGAGCTGGACAGGAGATGGATCAGTCTACACATGCCCCATTTCTTATATTCTTTCCCTAAAGAATCTTTTACTTGCCACTGACAATGACAGGATACTTGGCTAGATGGATACATGGTCTGACCAGGATAGTGTGTCTTTCATTCGTACAGGCGACACTAACAGAATTCGTCATTTCTGTATCTTGCACCCTTGATTCTACATCTGCACAGGACGTTGGACTGGATGACATGCAGTCCCGCTCAAACCTATGACTCTACATGCCTCAATCTGCTGTCACACAAAAGCAACATAAGGCTCAGCTTCGATATAGGAACAGTGGACAATGCTAATGAAAGAGAGGTCCTTTAAGCATACATGAGAACAGAGAGAACAGGACATGGTTTTATTTAGATCAGGGGAGGGCTATTATTTCGGACGGAGGGTCACTTACTGAGTTTTGGCAAGTCACCAAAGGCTGCATGACAGGCAGCTGGGGCAGATAAATATTAATTTTCTTATTTTTTTAGGGGCCCCATGGGCTGGATTGAATGGCCGCATCTGACCCACGGGCCTCATTTTCCCCACCCCTGATTTAGAGGTATGAAACATCTGACTTCAGCCTACATCTCTGAGAGGCCAATAGTAGCATCTCCATCTTCATCATTAAATTCCTCTGAAATTTGAAGAAGTTTGGATGTAGAACCCAGTTCAAGCCTATGTGAAGGACACTCACTGCTACTCTACTGCAACTTTGACTTTCTAATTCAGCAACATTTAAAGCAAGAATCGTTCAATATAATCTATGAACCAGCACATGTATGCAGTCACTGCCTTATAAAAGTAGATCATGTCCTGCTTTAGGTGAGACTGAGATCTCTAGGGTAATGAAAACCTTACAAGTACTTGAGAAACCAGAGGGATCTCTTGCAACTTACTTTCCTGCCACCCACCTAATTCTCCCAGAAGTGGAATCACATACTAAATTTACTCAAATCCAAGATGACCCTGAATTTAAGGCAACCCTTGAATAATTACATTCTATACCTGGAAAAATTATACATTTGTTAAAATTTTCCATGTATCAAATCTAATTTTTGGGAGCAGGTGGTGGGGGAGCCAGTATTGGGGAGGCAGTGGGGGTAATTAAGCAGCCCCTTGCCCACCTGCACCTTGCCTCCTGCCACCCATCCCTCCTCCCCACTTGTCCCCGTAATGCCTGGCCCCCATGCCTGTGTGTGCAAGTACCTGCTCCCCTTCTCTCCTAGTAGTTAACTCCTCATGCCTACACCTCCTGGTACCTGTCCTCCATCCCAGTGCTTGTCCCTACTCCTGACCCCTACCACTACCCCTACCTCTTACCCTCCAGTTGCAGCAGGGCTCTATCCCTACTCCAGCCCAGGCAGGGAGCATGTAGTTAATCTGGTCCCAGCCCAGTCCAGTCCAGCATTTGTTGGCAGCCAGGCCTCAAAGCTGAATCCCAGACTGGAGTTGCTGCTGCTACCATTGCTACTGGACTGTGCCTGGAGAAACTGTGCACTCCTTGCTCTAGGCTGGAGCAAGGACAGAGGACTTCCAGAACCAGAAGATAAACTGGGAATGGGAATGTGGGGCAGAGGCTGAAGGGGAGTAGGCAGGGCATTACAGAAGTGGCAGTCCCTGACCCCAGGCTGGGGCTAGAGTTGGAGCCTCAGCAATGCTGAGCCTCAGCAATGCTGCCCCCACTTCTCGCTTCCCCCCCACTGTAATCCAAGACAAGGAGCTTTTTTCCCACATGTTAAATAGGGTGGGGGCGCATCTTGCATTAGAACAAATATGGTATATGTGATTAGTGGTTTTGGCTGTTAAAGAAACCTGTATTGGAGAGGGAAGGAAGGCTGTAAGACTCAGGCAACTGGATTTGTATGAAACACCTGTTTTTTAATTTCTGAAGGTTTAGTGTCTGAAGGATTTAAGCCACCACTAAAAAGTACACACCCCAAGCCTCTATGTACAATAGCCATGTTATCCAATACACCCACGTGTCCATTTTCTTTCGGGGAGAGATCAGATACTCCGGTTCTCTGGATGTAGAAACACGTAGCTTTATGGAGGGTACTGAACAGCCCTTAGGTACCTAAGTTCTTTAGACCAGTGGGTCCCAACCTTTTTTTTTCCCATAGCCACTGCTGGGAGCAGACTGCCATGGTAGTGGTGGAGGCAGCCCAGGGGAGGGGAAGGAGGAGCTGCCGGCACGTGGCGCAGCTCCTCTTTTCTGCGCAGTGCTGCTGGCATTGCCCCCATAACTCTCATTTAGGTCGCAACCTGGGTTTGGGAACTGCTGCCTTAGACCCTTGCTACCCTTCCAATTAACTAAACTCTCCATATACTTTGCCCTGTAAATAGTGCTAGAATCAGAGTGATGGATACTTTTGTAAAGAGGTAAAGAGACACACTTTGTGTGTCTTTTAGACATCTACTTCCCCCCCCCTTTTCTTTAGCTTCGTAGAGTTTGATGATTATGAGTGTGACATGTAGCTTGTGGACCCTCACTGTCCTGGTTCTTGCGGTGCACGGTATATCCTTCTTTTAAAGCCTGGTACATACAGCACCAGAGAGAGGCATGAAAGAATTTTGCCATCTACTGAACACGGGAAGTTTGAGCCGCCTCTTCCTTAGTCTGGTTTCAAATTAGAAATGTGAAGTTACTCATACTTTAAGCTAGCATAACTGCAAATCAGGTCCAATACATTCAGCATTTTTTTGCGAGCTAGGGAAACCCCATATGAGCTTTAGGGGGAACAGAAGACTTCCCTTTGACAATTCAGCATACATGAGTATGACTTATAATAATTTGAGGCACTGATTCTCCATAATGTTACTTCAGTTCTATATTAGTGAAACTTGATTTTGTTCATTTGAATACATAGCCCAGATGGAGAATTGGGGTAAAGTACCATTGGAGGAATAGCACGGAGAACTATGCTCATTAGCATTCAAGAGTATTTGGCATCATCCCTTCCCATCTTCCAGTTTTGTTATCTTAGGTCAGAAAGATATGGCCTCTCTATACTGCTTCTCTCCAGTCATATTTCTGTTGCTTTTTTTCACCTGTTCATTTCCTAACCCATTCCCTCTCCCTCAACTCATATCATCACTCAGGCCTTGAAAATTACACACAAGGCATTCAAGACAGCTTTCAAAGTGACTAATTTCTTCCAAGTGGTAAAATACTCAACTAGCTGTGCAATTGACTGCTGTACATGTAAAGAACAACCCTCTGACCAACCTTTTCTATTTTCTCCGTCCGCACTCACTTTTATTCATAATAACTGTGTGCATTGCTAGAGAGCAACATGAAAAGATTGTGCCTGGTCCACAGTAACAAAACCCTCAAAGAACAACAGTGATTAATAAAAAACAATTACATAAAGTATAAACTTCCAATTCATGTTGGGGGGCGGAGTTAATTTCCTTCCTCTTTAATTGCCTCTTCTGGGAGGTAGCCAAATAAAATAATAAGTTAGAACACATTCATCCACAGAAACACCGCATTAAAATTACCTCATCCTCGATCTCTCTTTGGCTGATCACATAGGATAATAAGAACGTAGGGCTAGATGACCTCATGAGGTCATCTAGTGCAGCCCCCTGCTCAGGACAGGATTCTCCCTGACTAAACCATCCCTGAGAGATACTGGGTGCTTACAGAAGTTATCAAACATGCTGTAACTTAAAGCACTTTATACAAAGTACTTAAAGTTAGTGTCACTGAAGGTAAACAAAGCTTTGTTATTTGGTGAGGGGGGCTCAGAGCCTCCATGCACTGACAGAAGCCAGGAGGTAGGGAGTGCTGTAGCCTTCTCTGGAAACCCAGCAGCCCGGCTGGCTGGTGTCTTCAGGCTTGCTTCCCTGCCCATTTGGGGACATAAAATGCTGGCCAGGCTGCCAGGGATTCCCTCATGTTGGGGGACACTCTCGGAGGGATGGACCCCTGGACGGTGCCATTGGGCACCAAGGACCCTCTCCCTCAGGGTTAGGGTGCTGGCCAGGGCTCCCCACCCCCTATGGCTATGCTCTCCCTCCCTACCTGGCTGCACAGGGAGGAGACTCTCTGCCTCTTCCCTGTGGCAGACCAGGAGTATGACACATAACCCTCATAGGGAACTGTATACAAGTTGCCTATGGTGCTCTAATTTAGAGCGCTTTCATTTATTACCTGATTTAACAAGAGTTACATTTTTGCACGATCGGCCATTTTTAAAGCACTCTGCAGCCATGCACATGTATTATGACGTGGCTGTTGAGTGCTTTCAGGGGCCAGATTGTGCAAAAAAACATCACTTCTGTTTGTGCCCGTAGTTAGCCATGTTAGTCTGAAGTCAAGTAGAAGGCATGGTAGCTTTGACAGACAAGTGCCTGTCTAATCTGCTCTTTGAAATTTTCAGAGATGGAGATTTCACGACTTCTCTAGGGAACATGTTCCAATGCTTGACCACCCTCACAACCGGAAAGTTCATCCCAACCTCCAAACTAAGTCTCCTCTGTTCAGTTCATCATTGTGTGCATTGCTAGAGAGCTACATGAAAATTTGGGCCTGAACTATAGTAACAAAGCCCCAGAACAAGAGTAGTGATAAATAAAAACTGATTATACAAATCATCGTTTCAGATGATTTTTCCATCAGCATCCCCAGCAGTCCCTGAAAAAATTGCCTTTCCAAAATAAATAATTTTATTGCATGTTTTCCATGTATACAGACATCATAAAGTGATTGCCAGGCAAAGAGAAGGCCTCTAACTCTAAGGTCCCTTCATGTTTGACTCTGACGATATAGCAAAAGCTATTCCTCTAATTTTACTTACATCAGGTATGAACAACAGACTGGAAAGGACCTCCTAGATCATCAAGTTCAGCCCCGTGTTACTTCAGACACCACACCCCATATTATATTCAATATATATGGATTGAGCTCCTTCTTAACAGTAGATTGTTTTTTGTCCCATCCAATCCCTACTGGAAGTAGCAACTTATACCAGAAGTCACATCAACTTCAACAGACTAATCAGAACAGTGTGTAAGAATATCACAAACTGGCCTGAAATATGTAACTAAGTAATGAATATTAGCAGAGTTTATGAGGTGTTAAGAATAGAGTTCAGTGAGGGTGCAGACAGATATCTTTCAATAATATGTAAAATAGCTATTTGAAACTTGCAACAATTACAGGAAAACCTCATTAGTTTGATATCGGGAAGTTCAAAGTATTGGATACTTTGAAGCGACTGTCACTCCCCAGCCAAAAGGATAGGTTTTTGCATGCCTTAGGATATGGATAATTCAAAATATAGCTGCTTTGAAATTCAAGGACATTTTCTGGTCCTTTGGACCAGAAATCCATGAAAACGTGTTTGTTTACTTCAAAGTGCAGTAATACTGTATAGATAACACCACAACACTAGTCTGCAGAGACAGAGGTATTATGTGTCCTTTTCTAGCACACAGCCTTGTATACCATGCATAGCAATGGTCCCCGCCACTGCTCAATAATGTGCCCATAAGTTTATGTTGGCTGAACTGTACACATTGCTTCACGAAGGACGGCTTTGACATGATGGCTGTCAAAGAAATTAAGTTTGAGCAAGATGATCCCAACTGGGCTGAGCTTCAGAGAGAAAAGGACTGCCTCACCAATTTCCAAGAGTTCATAAATGTTGATGATAAAGTGTCAACTTTCGCAGAAGGAAGTGGCAAAAGAGCAGATCAGGACACCCCGGGGAAGGAAGACGCAGAACTAAATGAAGAGGTGGAAGAAAACAAGAAGCCAGAGTCTGAGTGAGCACACGGGCCACAAGGAAACATATGCAGGACTTGCAGTTCTCAATTACATGCTGAAAGACAATGCTGCTGCCACGGATGAGGGATTAATGAAAGCCCTGGGGGAAAAAAAAGTCAACAAATTTGTCCATGGCCAATATAACAAGATAGTCAAGCAGACCACAATAAACACTTTCTTTTAGAAACAGAGAACAATTATAATGTCCAGTGGTTTTGTATAATAAATACAGTATCCCAATTTTAATAATTTGAACCCATTTATTTTGAAATTGGTATTTTTTGATCCCTTGTGTTTTGAATAAACAAGGCTTTTCTGTATTTCTAAAGCAAAAGACAGAAAGTACGTTCTGGCTGATGAATTAAGTATCATCTTAAATTACAGCATAAACTATTTCAGGATATTACTGAGAATTTCTCCGCTAGGAGCCAGAAGCTTCATATCCTGGTTTTGATTTTTCATTTGTATTTCTCTAGTAGCAGAAACATAGCAAGTCTTGCATAATTGCTGATAAAAAAGAGCATCAAGATTAAGTAAAGACAGAAGAATGGAACCAGCCCCTCTTTTCGTAGCTCTCCAGTAGAATTACATGGTATTTGTGTACCCTTTTCAACTGGGGAGTGAATTTTAGTGGAGGACTTATAAAGCTGACATGAGACAACAGGAAAATAGACAAGCACTCTGCTTTCTCTTGACATGTGATTGCTCTTATTTTTGCCTTGAGCCTCTCTCAAGAGTGAACTGCCACTTGCACCGCGTTACATGTTGCAAGTTTATGAGCTGCACAAATGGGTGAACAGGTTTTCACCACCAAATTCTTTTCTGTTTTCAATCTGAACGGAGATCCCGAGGGAAAGGCCGGTACCTGCCTTAAGAAACAACAACAACCCAAAGTCAATGGAAGTAAACACATTTGCTCTTTCAGGAAACAGGTATTACATGCACAGATCCAGCTTCTCAAGGAACGCATGGCTGCTGGCGAGGACACAGCCTCCAAGCATTTGCTGCACTACAGATGTATACTTAGTCAACCTCATCTTTTGATTCTTTCATAAAAAGCATCTGGCAGAACAATGTTAGATGTTAAGCCCTTTGTTTTTCAGCCACATCCCTGGAGAAAGGGCAATGAGGAAAAAGAAAGATTGAGGTACACAGAATGGAAGGAAGGGCTGATTGGGACCTTGTTACACATTGCACTTTAAGCTGCTCAAATGTCGATCAGCAATAGTGCTATCTCAGGATTGGAGCAGTCACAACACCTTAAGGTTAAAAACCTTCTCTCACTGTCCCCCCACATGCACGGCTATGGCTTACCACTCCAGAGCTGGCGAGCAGGGGCCTGACTAGGAGCTGCACCTGGGAGATACTACTAGAGGTCTGGTGAGCCAGGACAGGCTTCTATTCCTGCCCTGGATGGGAGTGTGTTGGAGAGATGGGTTTGGGGCAGCAACATGAAGCTGGGAGGTGGAGAGTTAATGGGATGTGGGTGGTTAATGAAATTGGAGGTGGAAAGGAAATGGGGACGGGGCAATGAAATGAAGGAAGTCAGCCACTGAAGGATAAAATAAAAAGAAGTAAAAAAAAAAGGATAGATTTAAAAAGAAATAAAAAGGAAAGTAAAGAAGGTCTCATCTTTTAATAAGCTGGAAGTGGGATGCTATCTGCCTGCACTTCGGATGTAAGACCAGCTGGGGCAAGGAGGAGAAACACTACAGCACCACAGGGAAGCTGATGCGTCTCTGCAGGCACCACCCCCTTGCCCTTGCTCCTCCTCAGCCTGGCACCAGTGGGAACATACCCAAAAAGAAGTCCCCTCTTGCTCCAAAGCCCCCCCCCCCCCCAAAGCAGAGGCAGGCCACCCTGGAACAGTGTGGGAAAAGTGGGCACACAGTGGGGTACATTGCAAAGGCAAGTGAGATCACTGGGAGCATTAGGGAGATGCTTGCTCTGTATGGCCACCCCTTCCCCCAAATAAGCATCCAGGGTTCAGGCAGCTCATGGTGCTTGTGACCCCATCCTACCAAGTGCTTGCATGCACCACCTTCAACAGAATGGGGGTGCTCTCCCTATATGAGGCATGCATGGAATACTTGAGGGAGGAGCTGCACAAGGCAGGTCCACAGGTGACCTTGAACTTCACCTTGGACATCTGGAGCATCTGGGGTGGAGATCATGCATGCCTCTTCCTCACAGAGCACTGGTGTCATCAGTCAGGCCGTTGATGGGTTCTCCTTCAAGCCAAGGTGACGGATGAGTCCCACACAGCAATGGAGATCATGGGAGCAATGGGGTGGCTCGTTGGGCAGGGTGAACTCACCCATGGGTTCATGGTCACCAACAATGGGGCCAACATGGTCAAGGTGGTCCATGATTGGCATCCGTTGTGTGGCAGATGTCAGGCAGGTTGAAGTGTGTCTTAAATCCAATGTCTATATTGAGTCTATGAGTTTCTGTATCCAGGAGATTGATGAAGTAAAGGTGATAGGCCCATCCATGAAAAGTGGTTTGTAAATTCACTTTGAGGATCAGGACTGAGAAACTGGAGACAGAGTGGTTTCCTTGTGAGAAATGGGCCCCTGCAGGTAGTTGGGTATTCTTGTCTTCGATCGATTCTGTTGCGCAGTTTGTGGGAGTACTGAAAATATAAAGGCAGGTTTTGCATTTCTTGTCAAGGCATGGTCTGGATCCATTTGGTCTATTTTGGGCTGTAGGAAGTTGGCTTCTGGTGATGAGGTTAGTGAGGTTCAGTGCTTGTTTGAATTTACAAACCTCTTTTCACAGATGGGCCCGTGAACTTCATTTCATCAACCTCCTAGGTACATAAACTCATAGACGCAATATAAACATTGGATTTATGACACACAACAAGCTGCGGGACATGTGACACCCCAGGTACCTCTCCACTTTTACCTGCTACATCCCCCTTCCCCAGCCTGTCTTTTACCCCCTGACTCTTCCAATTCCATTTTCATTGACTGGCTTCCTTGCCTGAATTGCATGCCAGCCTCTGGCTTCTTTACTATTCTTTCCATCCAGGAAGAGAACACACACCAACTGCAGGTGCTTCCTTAGCCTGATGAAGGGCTTTTTAACCTGAAAGCTTGCAAAAAAGAATTTCTCCAACTATTCAGTTTGTCTAATAAATGATATCAGATTGACCCTAATAACCTTGTCTGGGCTATGTCCTGAAACCGGCACAGCTACAATCTACTCCCCTTAACACATACAAGTGATAAGAATTTTGCGTTCAGCAGCTTGAGGTGCAGTTTCCCAGAAACCCGTGTACTTATCTCCTTGAAACCTGACAGGCTTCATGGCCTCAGCAGGGTCTATCATCTCTGCAGTTTTCATCCCACTCTACCTTCACACCCACACGTCATGAGTTTTGCTTTGAAGAGTTTGAGGTGCAGTTTTCCAGAGACCCCTGGACCTATCTCCTTGAAGCTCTACAGGCTTCATGGCCTCAGAATGGGCCAACATGCCTGCTAGATTCATCTGAATCAGTCAAGAAATGAAAAAGTTATAGACAGTTTTGTGATTCCCCATTATAGCCAATGGCCAAAACATCGAAACACCGTTAAAATTCCAAAACAGGTCCAAAACAATTTCAGCCTAAATGAAACAGGATAGTGATTCAAAACACCAAAATGAATCACTGTCCCTACGAAACACCAAATCTGAAATGAAAGAAAACGAAGCACAGCTGTTTCAAACAGCCCGAGATGCCGAAACGAAACACTGTCTCTCCGAAATGCTGAATATGAAACCAAAACGAAACTCAGGCGTTTTGCACAGCCCTAAATTGGATGGACCCAAAGTCATACCCATAGAAGGACTTGTCCACCCAAAGCAGGACTTAGACAGAATTTAGGAATTTAAGTAAATGATTTTGATCCTCAAAACACAACCTATTCTTGCCAATGCTTAAAGTCTGTAGGCACCTAGCTTTTCACCAATAAAGCTCCCCATTTACGTTCTCTTTCTACCCACCCCTACAACAACGTCAACTTTGCCAGTTCTGAACATCTCAGTGTCTGCCTTGTCCCTAGATCCAAGCAGGATCCTCCAACTAGATATTCCCCACCTAACTCTGCCAAGGAGCTCAATACAGTAGGTACAATCAAAGCCTATATGATCAATCTCTGAACAAACAAGCAAACAAAAGCACCTTCTGCTGCTCCTGCTTTCAACCACATAGGAAAGGAGAAGTTATATTATCCTGATTTTACATAAGAGCCTACTGATCAGAACCCTCGCTTCAGATTTGGGAAAACTTGGTTTCCTTCTCCTGCCTGAGACATTTCAAAGCACATCTCTCACCGCCTACACAAACGCTCTAATCCAGGGTGGGCAACCCATAGCTCATGGGTTGGATCTGGCTTATAGAGCCTTTTTATCTAGCCCATGGAATAGGGGGGGGCTTTTGACAGCACTTCTGGCGTTGTTTTCACAATAGGGAGCTCTTGTGACATTTCTGGGCTCATGAGGAGGCCAGTGAAGGGGAGAAATGGCAGTATGTGTGGGAAGCAGTTACTACAGCTCTGGCTTTGGCTGGGTTAGAAGTGCTCTTCACTCAGAACTAAGCTCCATTAAAGCAGCCCGCCACTACAAACTCCTGCTCTACCAGAAGGCCATCAGATACTCTGTGGTGGCAGAATTTTCTACTGTTCCTCTCAAAACTATGCCATGGCGCAGCAATGATTTCAAGATAGTTTTGGTCTAGAAAAGGCAAGCAGAACAAACAGGGTATATAATTCTAGCATAGTGTTTAGGCATTCATGAGGGACAAGGGAGAGCTGGGTTGCAAGGATGTTTATGTATTTTAGGTTAAGCAATACCTGGGTAAAAATACAAAAAGTGTATTGTAAGGCGAGACCCCTGTCAAGTGCAGGAGATTAGGTACCTAAGGGATATGAATTTCAGCTCCATAGGCTACTTGCCTAAAAGTTAGTCACTGAATGTTGAGCCTTATGACCTAACTTCCTTTGCAGATCTAACCCAAAGTAACCCTATTTTGCTTTTTAACCTCCACATCATGCAACACTTACTACGGGATCTGAGTCAGAAGAATGCAGCATGTATCCAGGAACTCATTAACACCCTCTTCAGGACTCCTTGTTTCTTTTACCTGAATAGACATTTAAAAACATTAAGGTTTCTTTTGCCTATTTTTATAGTCCAATAAACTATGTTTAACACACTATTATACACTTTAAGATTATGTGCAATTACCTCCCTCTCTTGTAATTTTGTTCTTCAGAATTTCCACTCCCTTCTCATTTTTTCTCAAGAATATTTTATGCACCTTTGTGAATTCATCCAACTATGCAGTAAATCAGACCACCCAATTCCACCACACTTAAATGCTTTTTAAAAGTAATTAGAAAATTGGTGCAAGTCAAACTGGTTGCAATGCAATCCTCTTCTTTCCATTGCAGTCTGTCTGTTTTTTTCTCCTCCTAACCAACTCACGCCTTCCGACCTCCTCTAATGTCTTATCTCTCTTGCTCAGGTCCTAACATCCCATTTTTCATGATCTTGGGTTTAAACTCCAAGGCAGTTTCACTTCAGTGGCTTCACTTGGTCTTCATGGGCCTTACACACGTGCGGGGAGCCTTCCTACTCATTGGAAATCCAGCACGTCAGAGGAGACTCAATTAATCGAGTCTGGTGGAGCACATAAATTGACGTGCTCTGGCAGCCCTGCATGCATATGTATCAGTGACACAGCACGTCTCCGTGCTGAGAAAATGGTGGCAGTGTGCTTTGAAATAAAACACGTCTTATGTGCTTTAGTTCAAAGTGCCCCACCGCCATTTTCCCAGCACAGGGATGTGCTGCACCACTGATACACATAACACATGATGCTTTTAATTAGCGTGGCTTGCTCATTAAAAGTGCCCAGTGTCACATCGGCAGCACATGTAAAAATGCCCCATGTGATGAGATGACAGAACAGGTGTTGAAGTGGAGATTTAATAAACTGAAAGCACAAGATGCTACAGCTCATATCCTCTGCAGTTCATCCACAGAAGGTGGCTTATAACACACGTGCTGACAAGTGGTGTTACACATGTACTCCAGGTTCCAGCAGGGGTAGAGACAACCCTTGAAACTCACTGGGCACATCTACATGTGCTATTAGCAAAGAGCAATAAACTCCTGGACATGCCATTTGCACATACGCCTGGGAGCACAGCACACTGAGCCAGGTCGGAGCAGCCCTGGCTAGGAGCAGGCCCAGAGGGTCAGCCTGCAAGCCTGGGGCTGCCTCTGACCTGGCTCAATGTGCTGCAGAATGGCTGGTTGGGGCACAAGGGTGCTACAGTAAGGGGCTAGCCAGCAGGCAGCCCCCACACTGAAGCACCCTCATGTCCCAGCCAGCCCTGTCACCATCTACATATGTGCTGCTGCACACCAAAGAACTCCACCATAGGATAGTACTTGTTTTTACAACCACCAAACTATGGCAGAGCTAATTAGTTTCCTATGGCTTAATAGGGCATATGTGTAGACACTGAGACTTTGCTGCGGAGCTAATTAGGCTGCATAAATGTCTCATGTAGACGTGCCCACTGTCACGCAGTCATCTACTGCAATTTGAGTCAGATAAAATGGCTTCAGTTTAAAAACATTTAAACACTTTTGATGTTAATGAATGGAATTTATTATTTCTTTGGACAAACTGTACTCAGATCAACACTGGTATAAAACTGAAGGAATTGCATTGATTCTGACTTAGTTAGCATAATTCAGGGTAGGTAAGAGGTGCAGCAGCCCTGGACTCTGACCTACTAGGGCACCAAAATCATCCTTTATCCTCATGAAGTCTACACCCTGGCAACAAGAACAGCCCTGCAACATTGCTATTGCAGCAGTAGCCAGTGCACAGACACTAATTTACTCCTGCTTTAAAAGCAAGAGCTAGGATGGACACAGCACACTGCAGCTGCAGCTGGGGATGGTTTGGTATAAGACTCCTGTGTGCCCGCCTCCCATTCTTGGAATCTATGCGTCCCTCTTCTCATGCCCGTTCTCAAGACCATGCCCTTCACATTCAGAACCATGGGCTCCACTTACTGTCCTGCAGGATTTGCCCAGTCCACAAACCCTGCTGATTACACCACTTCTGCCTCAACCAATCAAAGCAATCCTGTGGCACTCTGAATTTTCAAAGCTTTGTATAAAAATTAATGACTCAGTTGGCTATTTATTCATTAGACAAAATAAGGTAAGAACAATCTGATCCCATGCTGTATGGGGCAACCCAATTGCTATGATATGGACAAGGGCTATTTTACAATTAACATATTTTAAATGAGGCAAATATTTGTGGTTTCACCTGGCTCAGAAACATCTTCTGGAGGCAGGATCTTAGACTTGTTCAATTAAATGATACAAGAAGCAGGATCCTGAATTTGGTATTTATCCTCCCTTTCCTTTTTTGTGTCCTTGTGACAAGGGGTTTAGTAGAATTCATGATTCACTGAGCCTGACAGGCCCACACCATAAGCAATTCTGCTATGGCCTCCAACATGCAAGCCCTAGTCAGTCAATCACCCACATTAGCACCTACACCTTCCTAGCCCCTTTGGTGAATAGATAATCTGATATCAGATTTCTGTGTAGTCATTCCTAGTTTAACTACTTATTCCCCTGGCTCCCTCTTTTAATTCAAATGCGCAAGAGTTTACGAGATTGTGGATCAAGATGGCATGTCTTTGTACTGTCTGTAGCTCTAGTAGAATCCTTCTTCTGGCGGGTAACATTCATGGGTACACTAAACAGATTCCAAAGTCAGACTGAGCAAAGTATTTCAGCATAGGAACCCCATCCCAATTTGGTAGAGCTGTCACATTCCTGGCAAAGACTTCCCTCCTAGACACTTACCAGCTGGTTGTATACAGATTCCACATGCTGAGCCCATGTGCTTTGAACTTTCTCAGGCCAAGAAGAATCAAAGTACTGCCTCTGGCTTCAGATTTCTACGCTACACTCCTGGAGTGTAGATGCTCCACCTAGCATTCCCTTCTTAGAGCCAAGACCCCTTACTTCAACTTTCTAGGCCACATAACTTCCACTGGCTCCCCAAGCCCTTTAATACCTGAAGTGCAACCTTTTCCACAGTCCCAACATTGGGCAGACTGACCTACAGTTTACCCATCTGGGGATGTAGAATCAAGTGTTGATAGGCCATACCACACTTCACTTACTTTTCTGTCTATACTGTTCCTCAGGAATTAGATCAGTGTCTTTCAGGGTGTGAGAGGGGGCCATCTTGAGGCTGGCCCAATCATTGGCTCACCCACCTATCTAAGGCAAGCTGCTCACCTGACTCTCCTGCCACGCCTTTGATGTAACTCAGAAGTAGTTTTTCTTAGGCAGGAAGCTGCCTATTTAATGTCCTGATACCAAGGGCACAATACACAGCTAAGTACCATCCCTACACTGTGTCCAATACCATGCAGATGTCATCAGTATATGGCTCTAGCCCCAGACGGGGCCTCGCTATATTCCAGTCTGATATTTTGGACCCTGCTCTGGATCCCTCCTACTCAGGCAACCTAAACTCCACCCTCATACTGGGCTGAAAACCCCTCTAGGCCCTTTTCTCACTTGGCAGGACCCCCCACCCCAGACCTTTGGCCTCACAGGCATAGACAGAGAAAGAAAAAATTACTTGTGGGGGCTGAGCATGTGCATGCATGTGAGTGTGCACAGCCCCTCCCCCCAGCCTACCCAGCAGGTAAGTCTGTGGGGGAAGGAGCAAGGGGAGGGGAAAAGGTAGGCGGAGCAGATTGAGGCCCCTGTTTTGAGGGAAGGAGTGGAGCAGAGGCAGGGGCAGGGACTGGGGTGAATGGACAAGGCCAGGTGGTGGGACAGTCAGAGCCCAGGTGACTTGTCCAGGGGTGAAAGGGGCCTCCTGCCACTGTGAGCACTCTGGCAGAGGCCTGGAGGTGGGGGCACATCCCCCCAATCTGTTTGTGGGGGGGGAGGCAACTGCTGCTATGAACTGGGCTTTGTGCTCTGCTGCCTTGAAAGCTGTACAATGCGATGAGCATCCTGCCACTGGGTGGGCAGGGGCACAGTGCAGCCCAGCAGTGGCAGGCACAAAGCATCGCACTGCTCCCGAGGAAGCTGCAGTGGTGCACAGAGCCAAGCACACAACAGCAGCCACCTTCACCCCACACACAGACCTGGGGAGAAGCATGTCCCCTGGGCCTCCACCGGGGGCACACAGCGGTGGGAGCCCCCATGCCCCTGGATGAGCCACCCAGGCTCTGACTGCCCCACCACCCACCCTGGCTGGGGCCCATTCACCACAGCCCCTGTCCCTATCTCTGCTCCACTCTCTCCCTCACCACTGGGGGCCTCAGTCTGCTTCCCTAGCCCCTTTCCCTTCACAGAAATGACTAGTATTTGCCTGCCGTGCTGTGCAGCCTGTGATCTACACACCAGGCTGCGATCCTGGCTGTGTGTGCATCCCTCCTGACCCCTGCTGCAGCTACCAGAGCCTGCAGCTGGGCTGCCTTGTGCCCTTACTCGCTGCCTTGTGTTAGCAGAGGCTGAACCCTGTTAGCCCCAGCCTTCCACCACCTATTCTTGCAGGACTGGCCTTGCCTCCAGGCCAGTTGGACTGGGTCTTCTCCCACCTACAGGCTGATCTGCAGTCTGCTCAAGCCCTTAAAGCACCAGGCACAACCTGTGCTATGCCACATGGGGGTTCCAAGTCTTTTTTTTTCTTGTACATCACTCCCTCAGGAGTGGATTCTTCCTAACCATGAATGCTATATGCTTTTTGTCTCTCCTCCCCACTTCTGAGCAATTTATATAACCTTGCCATCAACAATGTTCCCTCCCCCTCCAAAGCCTTTGTTCCTTCTGTGAGTTTCTCCATACATGTCTCTCAGGCTCAATTTTTAAAGATCAAAATATTAAATTTAATTTTTGTTCTGCTACTGCAAAAACACCAGCCCTTCAACTCCAAACTCCCCTGCAGAGAAGCTGGTAGAAATTGGGTTTCCTACCTTCAGCCAACCAATTTATTCCAGGATGCTCCCATTCAAATTGATGACCATCACAATTTTCTCCCTGTTCTGGGAGATAAGTGACAAAGACCTGAGAATAGGTGATAGATTCCACACAGGTAGAGGTATTCAGTGACAGCCATTTCATACAAATCAGCCAAAATTCATAAGCTGTGCACAGACAGATTCCCCAAACTAGATCAAAAGCCCTTCTGCACATGCTGGCTATTAAGCTTATGTTCCATCCTGTTCCTATTTAGTAAAGCATGCCAACAAAGCTAAAGTAGTCTTATTGACTTCAAAGAGATGACTTGCATGATTAATATAAAGCAGGAGTTTTTATGTGCTTTGCTGAATAAAGGTTTTATAGTCAACAGCAAAGCTATGAGCATTGAAATAGAGCTAATATTAAATAATGTGAAAAAAACATTTATTACCACTAATGTTATATTGTAGAAGTTTTTGAAGGATGTGTTAGCCTACTCATATAAACTGGAGAGGGAGGAGACTCTAATTCAGTCATGTTAATTTAACTGTATAGTTGAGGTCACAGAACACTTTCCCCACCAGACCACTGATAAACCCAATATTCATATTATGCATGTGCTCGTGGTATCTCTGAGACCTCTCTACATGGGACAGGCACTCATTTTAATCTACAAAGTCATAATCATCCATGTCATGGATCTTGTAGCTTTGGGCTTTGATCTGTGATACATTAAAGCTAGTCACCTTCATATCTGATTGTACAATCCTCTAATATGTGACCCACAGAAACTATAAAAACTGTTCACTTAAAGCCTGCTATCAGCTCAAGAATAAACAGGCTAGGTTTCAGCTGAAGGCTAAAGGCTGGTGGACAGTGCTTCCCCTTAGGCTAGCCCCTAACCTAGTAACCAAGAGAAGGCCAGAAGGCCCTGAAGGCTTAGGTCATAAATATAGCAAAATTCCCTTCCATTTTTATGGCATAGGAACAACTTCAGCATCTTGCTAATTATGAGAGTAAAAAGGAGTTTAGAAATCTGGCTGATACAAGACTGTTTCCACAGTGAATCCCATGTGGAGTTGTATCCTTGCTACTGTTGGGTATGCCAGAGGTCTATATTGCCTGCTCACTTTAAAAACGCCCTTTTTGAAAGACATTCACGCTTCTGGAATTCCTGCTAAGAGACCAGTAGTCTAGTGCAGGCTGGTGAAAATCATGGGCAAATCAGTTGGGACAGACACTACATACTAGAAAGAAGCCATCAGGGCTAATGCAGGGCTAACACTTTACTGTAGAGTGTTGCCTTCATTTTGTCTTTGAATGAGCAGAAACGTTAAGAAGGATATTTGCAAAAACTCAGCTCTTTTCTGACTTTCTGTGCATCTACAAGCACTATCACGGCAGCAGAGTGCCTCTGCAAGTCTAGATGAAGGGCTTTAGACCAGTAACATTAGCAATTAATTGCACTAGTGTGCAAATTAAATTTTCATCTCACTCATACCCCCCAGGTGACTCTTTTCCCCTTGCCTAATTCTTTACATCATCCTTTTCCCAGTCTGCTTTATCTACCTTCAAATGATGAAAGGCTGGATTATCTCTCCTGTTTTGAACTTATGCTTTTAAGAAGCTTAGTTATGTCAAACCTGATGCTTAGACCACAATGGTATTCCTTCTGGGAAAGAAGGGAACATCTGGTCATTTTTCCCCCCTGTGTTTGATTGTCCAGACTGTCTGAAAAGCAATTTGTTCAAATTTGAGGTCCTTTTTTTTCATTGTGTGCTGTGTCCAAGATTAGACAGAATTACAATGAAAGCTGAAGAATTATATTCAGTGATCTTCCTCTCCTGCTGACTTATACCTTCCAACTAGAAACTGAACAAACAGTTTAATGGTTGTTCAAATACTAAAAAGTAATACTTTGCCATTTGACAATAATTTATTCCTATTCATTCCCTGCTGGTTTCATAGCCACATTTCATTTTTCAAAATTTATATGAGGTAAAACAGCTTTATCTTTAACAGGAAATTAAACTAATACTTGATGGTATAATATCATTACATTTTTTTAATTTTCTTGTATCATTACAACATTGCCAAAGACATGTGCATTAGCAATCCGGTTGGCCAACACAACTCACTTTCTCTCTCCCACATCCCCAGACCAAATTCAGTGCCTGCAGGTATGTCAGTTACAGTGGACTGTCACGATTTTTGATATTTCTGAATATGACAACTTGGGGTTGGTCGATCTGCATTGGCAGGAGTTGTCAAGTTTTATCCTTAAATATAACACATCTGACAGTCTGCATGTCAGTTGAGATAATTGAAACATGTCACATGCCTCAGATAGCCAGTTACAAAGTATTTCTCACCCTGAGAATCTTTTTATATTTTCTTGTAAAGATTTCTTATAAGAGGTGCATTGGTCTAATAGCAAAATGCCAGACTAGAAGTGGGACAATTGGTTTTGAGTCTATCTCCTCAATATTACCTTGGCTCGGTTTTAGAGAAGTTACTTAAATCAAGCTATTCAAACATGAACACCTAAATCAGTGCACAAGAACCCAAAAGAGATGGAATTTTAGATGTTTTAGCAACTTTAACTCATAAACGGGGCTCTCGCAAAGCAAAACTACTTATTTTTGTGTCTATAATATGCAGTAAAGGACCTATAATTTTTGTGCCTATAATACTGAAGACCAGCAAGTCGCCTAGACATAGTTCCAGACTTGTGTCAGTATCAAGAACAAGAACATTGCCAAGGGACATATGTGACAATGTAATAAAATGCATAAACCTTTTATGCATAAAATGACAGGAAGTGTCCAGGAGCAGGAACAGGACACCAGCATCACTTCCAAGTAAGTGCTCTTACCACAAGAATCATAGAATCACAGAAAGTTAGGGCTTGAAGGGACCTCAGGAGGTCATCTCGTCCAACCCCTGCTCAAACCAAGACCATCCCCAACTACACCATCCCAGCCAAGACTTTGCTTAGCCAGGTCTTAAAATCCTCCGAAGATGGAGAGCCCACAACCTCTCTGGGTAACCTGTTCCAGTGCTTTACTACCCTTCTAGTGAGAACTTGATACCAGTTGACAACTAGTCATCGAGCCATTGATGATTACTAGTCTGTGACCCTGATGCTCCATCCAGTTTTCTATCCACCTTACAGTCTATTCATCCAGCCCGTACTTCTTTAGCTTGCCTGTGAGAATGTTGCTGGAGACCATATCAAAAGCCTTGCTAAAGTCAAGGTACACCACAGCTACCAGTCTCCCTGCATCCACAGAGCCAGTCATCTCATCGTAGAAGGCAATCAGGTTGCTCAGGCATTATTTACCTTTGGTGACTTCATGCTGACTATTTGTAATCACCTTCTTGTTCTCCAAGTGCTTAGAAATTGATTCCTTGAGGATCTGCTCCATGATTTTTCCAGGGACTGAGGTGAGGCTGGCTGGTCTGTAGTTCCCTGGATCCTCCTTCCCTTTCTTGAATATGGGCATTATGTTTGACCTCTTCCAATCATCCAGGACTTTTCCTGATAGCCATGAGTTTTAAAAAATGATAGCCAGTGTCTCTGCAATCACTTAGCCAACTCCCTTGGCACCCTTGGGTGCATCCCATTCCAGCCCCATAGACTTGTATAAGTCCAGCTTTTCTAAATAGTTGCTAACCTGTTCTTTCACTGCTGTTGGCTGCTCATGTCCTCCCCAAACTGTGCTGCCCATGCAGATGTCTAGGAGCTGACCTTGCCTGTCGAGACTGAAGTGAAAAAGGCCACTGAGCACTTCAACCTTTGCTGGATACAGGAGGCAGGCTTCCTCTTGCTTACTCTCCTTCTGCCCCATAACTCTCGCATTTTACTGCACAGAGCCCCACTTCAACAGGCAGGCTGAGCAGTGCTTTCCCTTTGGCTAGCCCCTAGCCTGGTAATTAGGTCACTTTTCTGGGAGGCAAGGGATGCTAGGTTTGAATCTCCTCAGCAATCAGCAGGGATCTGGGTTTTTCATTTCTCATGGAAAAATGGAGAAAACCACAGATTTTACCATTTACTGGAAGAAAATGTAGCATTCTAAGTTTACTGGAGAAACCCATGTATTTTGTAGCCCCAGCAGAGAGCAGGATGGGGCCATGGGTTGGGGTAGGCCCCTGTCACTGCACGCACTTGGGGGGGGAGGCAGGACCCATGCCCCCAGATGTGTGTGCAGGATGGGGGCAGGGGTGGGGGCAAGGCAGGCTGCCCCCCAAGAGCTCAGGCCCCCACCCTGCTGCCCTCCCCCGAGGTCTCTGCAGCCCAACAGGTGCAATCTGGCACTGTGCAGGGCAGAGCAGAGCCATGCATGAAAGCTTCTTGCGGCTACAAGCTCTGCATTGCCTTGGCAATGCATCCCCTGTGCGCAAGGCAGCAGTGAGGAGCACAATCCCGTGCTGTTGCCCCTGCTACTGTCGCATGTGTAGGGGACACATCGCCGGGGCAGCACAGAGCTCATAGTGGCAAAGCAATCCCCACATGGCCTTGCTGTGCTCTGTCGCACCAGGTCACACCTGCTGGGCTGCAGAGACCCCGGAGGAGTGCAGCAGGGTGGGGACAGTGATCCTGCAGCAGGCAGCCCGCCTCACCCTGTCCCCACCCTGCCCCATGTACAGATCTGGGAGGCCTGGGTTCCCCCCTGCCCTCCAGGAGTGCATCTAGCAGCTGCAAGCAACCCCACCCCACCCAAGCCTGCAGGAGGCAGGCAGCAGGTGGCGGGCAGCCAGGCTCTGCTCTGCTGCAGCAGCTGCAGCCTCCTGCCAGAGGCACAGGGCACGTCTAAATGTATATAGAGGACAAAACTCTGGGCACCTGGGGAGTAGAGGCATTTTCTTGTGAGAGCTACACAACTAAAATCCACCTACATCCTGTTTGAGGCATCTAAGTCCCTCTTTGAATCTAGCCCCTAGAACCAGATACTCATATTGATTTATACTCATTATCACTCTATTTATTGATTTACACCAAATGAGGATCTAGTCTGTTATCTTCAGGTGTCTGCATTCTTTCAATGTAAATTAATTTATTTAGGAGAAAACTAAGTCCAATAAAAGGGCAGGAGTTGTGCTGCAGAGGTGAATGCTTTGCCGTGGAAGTGGAAATTGCTAACAACATCAGGTCATAATTATGGTTCTAGTTCTGGAAACTAGCTAATAAAAGTGCCTTGAAGTATTTTCATTCATGCTAGGCAGTCCAGGATTTCTGCAACACTTGTCTGAAAATTGCAGTTTTTCATTAGCCTGCACTTCAACTGATCTGTGGGTTGATTCCAGTGACTCATCCTTAGAAATAGGATTATCATTTCATGATTGCAAGCTTATCCCATTTCCTCTAATGCCCAGAATATTGTGGCAAAAGCTTTAATGGGTTTCTCAAATGCCTAATAATCAATTCAATACAATAAGCAACTCCATAAACCAGGGGCCGCAACCCCACCAAAACCCCTCTTAGATACCCATCTAATGTAAATCCTTTAGATCACGAAGTCATAACTTTTCCAAGGAAGTTAAAGTATAAAATAACAGATTAGTGAATATTTGAGTATACCCGCAAAATAACTGAAAAGTACAAAGTATAAAACCCATCTTTCATAAAGGAATTCAAGATTTTTTTTGACATCTCAGAAAAGATGTTCAGTGGAAGTGTTGGTGTCTGAGAGCTCAGTGCAACACTGGTTAATGCACAAAGAGATCTGGAGCCTCTGGAGATCTGGGTCCATATCAAACCATATTTTCCTGGAAAAACTTGTGCAAAAATTCTGTAAGTGGTGTGTGCATATTGAAGGATAGTATCAAGTGGGTTTCCCCAGGGATCTTTCCTGGCTTCGGTGCTGTTCAACATCTTCATTGATGGTTTGGACAATGGGATCAAGTCCATGCTTAGCAAATCTGTGGATGACACCAAGTTGGGTGTAGTGGCAGATATGCCAGAGGGTAGAGCTAGAATCCAGAATGACCTGTATAGACTGGAGAAATGGTCTGCAATCAATCAAATGAAATTCAACAAAGACAAGTGCAAAGTCCTGCACTTGGGATGGAATAAATGCATGCACAAATACAGACACAGACTGGTGAATAACTTGCTAGGCTGCAGTGCTGCAAAGAAGGATCTGGGGTTACAGTTGACCATAAGCTAAATATGAGACAACAATTTTTGTTGTCAAGAAACAAAACAACACCCTAAGTTATAGCTACAGGAGTGTGACTTGCAAATCAAGGGAAGCAATTCCTCCACTCCATTCAGCACTGGTGAGGTCTCAGCTGGAGTGCTGTATCCAGTTTGGGGCCCCACACCTTAAGAAAGATGTGGACAGATTGGAGAGTCCAGTGCAGAGCAACAAAAAGGATCAGAGGCCTGGGAAGCAAAATTTATGAGGAAAGGCTGAAAGAACTAGAGTTATTTAGTCTGCAGAAGAGAAGATTGAGGGATTGGGGCAGGAGATATGAATCATCCTTAATATCTGAAGGATAATTATACACAAGATAGAGATGGGCTTTTCTTTGTGCCCAAGAGGGACAGGATTAGGACCAACAGCCTCCAGCTGCAGCAGAGGATATTTAGGTGTGAGATTAGGAAGAGCATCTTTCTGACTATGAGGGTGATCAAGCATTGGTATAGGTTGCAAAGAGAAAGTGTGGAATCTCCATCCTTGACAATTTTAAACAGCAGTTTGGATATTTGGCTAGGATGGTTTAGTCGGTAACGTTCCTGCCTTGAGCAGACGCCTGGACTAGATAATTTCTTGACGTCCCATCCAGGCCTACTTTCCTATGATCCTATATACCCCTTTAAGGATGTAGAAAGCAAGCAGAACATGGTGCAGGGATGGTCCTACCTTGAACAGGGGGCTGAAGTAAATGATCTCCTGGAGTCCCTTACAGCCCTGTCATTCTGTGCTTCTACCATATACTCTCTCTCTGAAGTTTCTGGTATTGGCCACTGAGAAAGAGAAGTTATGGTCAAAACAGAACATGGATTCAACCCAGGATAGCAACTCTTACAGTCTTATATTCTTGCCACCTTTACTCACTGAGTAGCACATATGCACAATTATGTCTGATGAGCAGATAAAGAAAAAAGAAAAAATGGAAGAGTAGAGCAAAAGGAGGAAGAAAGAGGGACAAAGGAATGTGGAGAATCAAAAGGATTAACTTTGGGAGCATGTTCATGGATGTTATTAGACCAAGATGCATTCAGAGTAGAACCCTGAAGTCAAAGACAGGTGGGGAACTTGGAACCGTTACTGGTCAGAGCAGGTCCCTGAGCTTCCTTGGGTTGCATCGTCATTTGATCTGGAGCTCAAAGGGCACACAGAGACATAGTGCAGGGTCTCCAAAGTGTCCTGAAGGATTCTGACACCAACCACCACTGACTACTAGGAGTAGGGTGTCCAAATGCTCTTGTTGTCTTGGAAAATTGCCAATAATCTGCATAAAATTAAACTGAGAGGGAATGCAGCCAAGGAGGGGAATTGCAACAAGATGCAGCCAAGGCTTTGGCACACAAGGGTGATAGCGCACAAAAGGTGACAAGCAGATATGGGAGGAGAAGCAAAGTTCTGGGTGAGGAATCAATCCAAGGTTATGACCAACATTTTCAGGTGACTTGGTCACCTGGTATCTGGAAACTCTTCTTTGTTCAAAAGATGCAGCACTGTCAATGGGCACCAACATCTTGCCCCTACCAACTCAGTCACTGCACTTCATTGCCCATGAACATCTTTTGTGGTAAAGTCTGAGTAATGTATATTTATATAATACAACATTAAGCAAATCTTGTGTTTCTCAGGCTCCTGCAGTTATACTGTAGGTGTTTTGGCTTAAAATGTCATCTACCCTGTCGCAGTTGCTGATAGATCTCCTGCTTTCTTTATTTGAAAAAATAAGTAGCAGCCCCAGGGGGAAAATAATCTATACACAGTTAGAATGAGATATTTGCATTATTAAAATGTCAGACTCAAAAATCACTTGGAGCACACTTCTCTGAAAAGGTTTGCACCTAAATATGGCTGTGTACAATACTCTTCACAACACAGCACCCTTATAGCTTCCCATCTGTCTTCATTGTATATTTGTAAAGGGGGGAATATTATCCAAGATGGTTTTTATTTCCCTTTCACCCACTGTGGAAAATCATAGAATGCCATTGTCAAAAGCTTGAAGCATTGTAAACATTTTAAAAAATGTTCCTTTTAGCTAAATTAGAGATTTTGCTATTTGGATTCAGATATTAAGTGAGTTTTCAGACCACAGTGCTAATTTATATATGGCACAAACATGACAGACAGCCCATGAACAAGTGCTTTCCAAACACCTACATCTATGAATGTGGTGTTTGCTTTGTTAATAATTCTAACATTTTGGACAAAGTCTTACTTATCACTATAGTATTTGCCAGTAATAATCAGCTTGGTAATGGACTGGCAAACTCAGTAAACATTTACACAAGACATGATTAAGCTAATATTATTATTATGGTGTAATGGTGGGGTACATACCCAGCTATTCTGTCATGTGGGCCAGACATGAATGACTGAGTAGGACTTTTACATCAAAAGCCCTGTAATGTGCAAGTACTTTTTCCAAACAGAAGATTAGACCCTGAAGTTGTGAACAGGCAACTCTCAGGCTCCAGACTGCTAAATTGGCAGTGTATTGGTCAGACCTTTGGGGTACGGTTTGTCAAAGATCATCTATGAGCTGTGATTGCTAAATCAATACAGCTTCCAGGGAAGAGCTGGGACTTAGACTAGACACTGCTTAATCTAACTGCTATTAATATTAATGACAGTTATGCATATAAAGTAGCCACAGGCAAGAGGGAAGGAGTAGCCTAAGGAATTTGGCCTTCTCTTCTTGTCCCCCTGTTAAATGAACCACAAGCTCAGAAGCAATCACAAACAGTACCATGCAGTTAAATACAAATTGCAGTACAAAAACCCTCTGATCAGCTGCTGCCTAATTCTGGAAGTAACTGAACTCACTGGACACCTTTTTTTTTAACCTGGAAGTTCTTGAATACTTGCAATTCTGCCTTCAGATTGCGCCCAAAACTGCTCCAGTCTGTGCAGCTCAGCACTTGGCTCCCACATAAAACCCACTGGATTCTGGAAACTAAGTCAAGTGATATGCACCTCCCTTTGAGGGGCCTAATCCAGTTGACATGCCCTGAGCTCACTGAACACAAACCAATAGCACTGAGTTCAGTGCAAAACACCTTAGACATAGCCACAGTCATGGTGGTGCTTCCTGCTATTTGAAAAACACTGCAGTGGTCAAAGAGGGACACACGACTCAAATTCCACTGAGGGCTACTTACACGTTACACCTTCTAGTTGAGCTGTCATGCAGCCTTGCTGACCCACCGACCTGACAGTTTACTACTACCACCCTGGTGGGCCCTATATGGTGCACCTCTGAATCAGAACATTCATCTGGGAAAAAAAAGGCTTGAGTTGGGGTCCCTGCTCTCTAGACTGTTTATGTGATTTGTATGAACAGTTAATGGATAAAAAAAAAAAGAATAATTCCAAGATCAGGAAACAGGAACCCTGTAACAGAGAGCCAGAGGCTCTGTGTAGACAAAAAAGCAGCTAAGATAAGGACCACAGACCATAAACCTAGGCAGCTGCAGGGAATAGTTTCATAGTTTCATAGTAACTAGGGTCAGAAGGGGCCTAGAGCAGGCCATCTAGTCTGACCCCCTGCCAATGGCAGGAAACAAGTGCTGGGG